>JAYXIM010000731.1:0-340311 GCA_037575425.1 Anastrepha fraterculus | reverse complement strand
AAATGAATCAGAAATTACCTAAATAATAATGTTACTGGACGAGCTGCCCGGTGATCCTGCGTGCAAAAAAAAAAATCTAAATTGCTACTCTGGTTCGATTCCATAAATCACTCCACTAGTAAATGCTGTTTAAGCTTGAATTGTTAGAATTTTGAAAGAAAATTATTAAGTTCGATTGCGTAAAGATCAAAATAAAGAACACTCAAAATCATTTTTTTTTTTCATATTTAGTAAAAAGGTTGACTATAAACAAAATTGGTTGATTAATTTTGCGCCGTAAGTAAATTAAAACAAGTGTCTTGGAAATTGAAAAGCTTTTATGCCTATCAAATTTTGCAATAAACACATTTTTCCTTCTTTAAATTTATTGCTTACACTTTTTCGGAATCCCGAAATTAATGCAAGTTAATCTCTGGGTTCTGAAACACACTGAGATCTCGGAATTCCGACAACCCGGCACTGGCATCCCTAATACCTAGGCACCTACGTATGTTGGCGCGGCGATAAAATGTAAGACTTATTAGTCATAGTTGAAATTGTTGGTGTATGCCTATGCAAGTAAATGTGTAAGTAAGCGAATCGGCGTATGCACTTAACTGGTAATTGAATCGAATAGAAGTTCAATTGTCCATTGGTACTTACATATATATATACATATATATATATATAGTATATAGGTATATATAAATGTATACTTATATAAATGTATATGCTCGTATGTATTGTATAATTAGAGTAATCGAAGCCAGCGCATTTCATGTGTAGTGAATTACAGATAATAATAAAATTATATACTTACAAATAAAATATGCAACCATGAAATAAATTACATTTAATACTATTTGTAATGTAGCTGTAATTAGTTTTAGTCAGCATTTTCTCCCACTTTTTTCTATTTGTGCTCTGTACATACAAGAACATTCATACATTGTGAAACTTTCCCAAGCACTGTAATGCAACACCCAGCGACACACTGTGGAAGATTCCGCTAATAGGTTTTTTTTATTTTTGTATTTCATTTTATTTTATTTTATTTTTTTATTTTTTTTTTATTCTCTACACTAAAAACACGAATATGGTGCTCATTAAGAACATTTTAATTTGCAGGTTAAGTCAAATGATATCTCCAATTTGAACGATTTATTTATTAGCCGAAAGCTAGTGCAGAAATTTTGCAGAAATGGTAACTAGCAAATTCTTCAAACAAACTTAATCAAAAAAACTTAATTATATTTATTATTTTATTATATTATATTTATTTATTTATGATTTAATTTCAGCCATCTTTTTATGAAAATTCGCTCTTCTACAAAAACCAGTCACTCACAGTCATTCACAGCTTATTTGATAGGCATACGATTTTTTGTAAAGTATTCTATATTTCATAATATTTTGCGAAAATGGACAAAATAGAGTAAGTAGATATTTCATTTAATTTGTTTTATTCAATTTTTCAATATAAAGTACACTTTACACAAAACAAAAATGGTTGACTTCAGGCCACGTAAACTTCAAGCCATAATTAATAATAAAGGATACCCAATAAAGTACTAAATGCCTTTAAATCTTAAAACTTCGCAATAAATAATTGATCTCTGTTAGCTGTTTCATTTAAGCTGTGAATTCACGTAATTCTATGTAAGTTTCTTGATTTTTTTTTTTTATTGCAATGAAATAAGTGAACCTTTTTTGGTATTTCAAGTTGAGAAATGAAATAAAACAAAAGAAATAAAATATCTCCACACTCTATTTTCCCATTTTCATGAAATAAAGCATACTTCAAAAAATCGTATTTGTATCAAATAAGCCGTGAGTGACTATAAATCAAGATTTTAAACTTTGCGCAAGTTAAAACAAAATTCAAAAAATGTTCATCAAAACTTCATCAATATTTCACGCATTTTCACCAGAATTAAAAAAAAATGTGTTATATATTTATTTATTTATATTTTTTCTTATTATATGTGTTATTTATGGGGAACGAAATATTAGATGAGATAGCAAAAAGTGCTGATAGACTACCATTTGAACAAGAGAACGACATACAAAATACGCTCAATACAGTATTCAACGAAATGGGCGACTACATTAAAAGGCGACTGAGAGCTAGATGGACTACTCTGACCACATGCAAAACAGCAAAAGTTATGTGTAGAACTAACAACAAAAAACTGACTCAATTCGTACTTACGCTCTCGCGAAAGGGCTGCAGAACTATCATAGGTATGCTGACAGGTCATAATCTATTGGTTACACATGCGTACAAGCGTGGACAAATGCAGGAAATGCAACAAGGATGTTGAGGAAACTTCAGAACATCTTCTGTGCGTCTGTCCGGCATTATTAAAAACCCGTTTAAAATGCCTGGAAGCTCCACTGTTTGAGGATCTGGAGGACGCCTCAAAAGCGGTTCTCCCAGCTCTGCTTAGATTCGCCAAAAGCGTTGACATCCTACATGATGTTTACTCTCAGTATTCAAAGAGGTCGGTCTCCATCTGGTATCGCTAGGGACCAAAAGGTCTATGCGTGGCTTAATGCCAACCAGGCTAACCTAACCTATTATTTAATTTTATAGCTTACTGAGTTTTGGTATAGTAATTTTGATATATAAAAGTTCGAAGTGGCTCAAAATTTGCGCTGAATTTTTAAAACTTTTTGTTTGCTTATGGGCTTAATGAGTTTTTTTCTATAAAACCATAATATTTTTAAAAGATAGACTGATATAATATACGGAAGAGTTTCAGCTCGAAGATCTTCTTCATAGAAGATCTCCGATAGAAAATTTGATCAATGGAATCAAAATGGTGTGGTTTTTGATGTTTTTTTTTAGCTTTGACTTTTTCTAGACGATTTTAATAACTTAGCTTCGAGTTGAATAACTCTGCTAACTCACCCTTATTTCATGGAAAATTTATCCTTTCACTCCGTAGATTTTTTTAACATTTTTTTTAAATTTTTTTTTTTAATATTTGTTTGTAATAAATTATTAATTTCATAAAAAAATCGACTTTTGAAGATGGTTTCAAATCCGCCCAGCGCATGAAAAACTGAATATTTTTGCGTAATATTTTGGCAAAAGTTCTAAAATATAGTGAGTTTTATAGTTCTGATGGAAAAATAGCACCGATTTTTTTTTTATTTTTTATATTGTATATTTTTTTGATTCAAATCAGCCCAGCTCATAAACCTCATAAAACTGAGTATTTTTCTATTATTTTGGCGAGCGTCCTAAAATATAGTGAATTTTGTAGTTCTGATGGTAAAAGAGCACCGATTATTTTCAATTTTTGTTGTTGTTAAAAATCAGCCCAGCTCACGTCGAACTGAATATTTTTTCTTAATATTTTGGCGGGATTCCTAAAATGTAGTGAGTTTTACGCCTCAGATTATGGAAAACTGAATATTTTTCGTAATATTTTGGCGAATATCCACAAATACAGAGAATTGTATAGTTCCGATGGAAAAATAGTACCGATTGTTTCTTATTTATTTTAGTTTTTTTCTTTTTATATATTTATTTTATTTATTTAATATATGGAAAATAGTAATAAGTTATTATTTTACAAAAAAATGAGCACTAGCTGCCAGAGTTTACGGCTCACTGATCTAATAAGATTATTTTTTTACTAAAAATGTTAAGCTATTAGAGAGTTAATTTTCTGGAAACGATTATAAGGCACTATCGACACATGAATTAATAAAGAAATTAAGTTATGTGGGAGGTAAATGCATAGGATATACGGAAGAATATTTACGTAGATGTTTAAGCAAAGAGACTTATGGTTTAAAGCAATTTTCTCAGATCCGCTCTAATTAAGTTGTCATTTTCTCAATGTTTTCCTGAGAAGGAATCTTTAGTATTTCCGATGGAAAATGGTTGTTGAAACTTTTGTTCCTGAGATTCATAAAATGCGGGCAGTCGTCCAACAGGTGTTTAACTGTTAGTGTTGAGAGGGTGCAGCAGGGACAGGGAGGTGGCCTCTCACCATTTAAAATGTGGGAGTGTGTCCAATACAGAGCAGTGATGTCCTTGGTACGGCATATGGCTTGATAGTTGGGTTTAGTGCCAGTTGTATTTATTGTATTTAAGCTTTCATAATGGTGTTGCATTGTTCTCCATGCCTCTGTTCTTTTTGCTTCAAAATATTTATTAATTAGTCCGCAGAAGTCCTTCTTAAGCATACAATCAAATGTGTCCAACGGTTCCATTGCTGCAGCCTTAGCTTTTTGGTCGGCAAGCTCGTTCCCTTTAATACCAACGTGGCCAGGAATCCACATTATTTTGACTTCATTTTGATACGCATTTAATATGCTCCGTCTCTTTATTTAATTTCTTTTTTTTGTGTGAAGTGATCTACCCTAACACTTATATATGTATCAAAGTATCCAAATTCATTGGCTACGTTCTAATTTTTCACCATTTAAATTTTTATTTTTTTAAACGCTAAGCTAAGCTTTTTTATCTGCCGGTTAATAACTAAAAACGGCATAGGAAAAAATAAATTCTCTCGTAAATCAAAACTAATTAAAAAGGATATCTATTACATGTTTCACATTTTTTTCCATTTTACTTTCTATTAAAATAATACAATACATCATTTAAATTCTCTAATTTTACTACACTAAAAAAAGTCTTATGTAAGCTTTTTTATTTTTTTTTGTTTTGCTTTAAGCACACCATTAATGAATGAAAATGTATGATACGCAACTATTTATGTTTAAATATTTGCTAAAAATACATAATTATAAAAATGCGTAATTAACTTTTGTTAACATGAAAAATTAGCCAATATCAAATTTATTAAAGAGAGGCAAAATTTATTGAATTATTGCCATTCATTAACATACACATTTTTTTTATTTCTATACAAAATTTTTTACTTGTTGTTGAATAGCACAACATAGTTGATCAAGTTTGGATACACCGAACTTAGAAAAACATTTATAATCGGCGCACACTATCAGAGCCGCTCCTGCATCCCATAGGAAAAGTGCCAGTCAGGCTTTCAATGTGTAGCCTGTATATAACATCTGATTGGCCTAGTCATCAAAGGCAAAATTTAAGAGCCGCCTACAAAGAAAGCAGTAAACGGAAAGAAGCTACAAATGGGGTCTGTTACTCCATCTAAAATCGGTTAGGAAATTTAGCTACACAAAAAACTAATTGACTCTAAGTTGATTGATTTTTTATGTGATGATATTTCCTACCCAAGTTTTCTTACAAAAATAGGCGAGTGCTTCGAAATGGTCCATCTAGCGCTTGGATATAAAACAAAGAATAGGCGAATATTGTGTAATAAATTTTGTATTGGAAAAAGTAGAGCTTGCTAATAAATATAGAGGAAAACTTCATTCGACTGGCTTTCCGGCGATAATTTTCCTTGATTTCCTCAATAGTTTATTCAATCTGCCTTCTTGTCCTCTCTTTCGGTATGCTAACTTTGAATGCATTTCATCTTTTAACTCAGCCATATCCTCAACTCATAAATCGCGCCACTTTTGACACATTGAACTGAAATTCTAAGAGTATATTCCCATTTACATTCATTCTTTACAGCTTTCTCATGTACAATTTTCGGCCATCACATGTGAATATAATCGACAAAAAAAGAATGTGCACTTTAAATCAAAAATTACAGGTGTAGTTGGTTCGGTCACGCATCTTTCAACAAGCAAGACTTCGCGGCAAATCCTTATGCAAGCGCCGTTTCTTTTTGTACTACTCAAAAACGATAATTTATGCAATATATGAAAAGACAGGAAACCCACTCGGATCCATAGGAGAGCCACTCGAGAGAACTTTTAAAGCCTTTTAAAGCTAGCACAGTCTCAACTCTGGACAATGGTTGGTGTCTTGACCGGATATTATCCACTAGGCATCCATGCGAAGAGACTGAGTATCGAGTCGCTTTTGGGCAGTTATGTGAAAGCTGAGGTGGAATCATCTCTTCAGATGATCTGCTTTTGCGAAGATAAGAAACATGCATTTTGAAAATTTTCAACACAAAGCGATCACCACCGCCATGGTTCATTGATTCGTCCGTAGATATCCCCCTTCAATGGAATTACCCACTGTGAATGAATTCAGAATACATCATCTTAAGTAACCTGATTCTCGTTCCCTCCTTGACTATCTACCCGCTTTCCAGAGTTTTAAATACAATGGGCTTTTTAGCCTGAGTGTTTTAGGAGCCACCAAATTTCCAGGCGCTCCTTGGCTCGACCTTTTCAAATAAAAAAAATTAAAAAAATCCTGATTCACTTAGAAAAATTGCCTAATATTTCCGGTCAATCCTGAATGGGCATCGTGATATAAAACGACCCTCATTGTGGCTAAAAGTGTACTAGACCACAACATACCTACCCATATGGACTACCTAGTAAGCGGGTTTCATTATTCTCTCTCTTAGCTCAAATGGTTTCTTATATAAACTCCTAAAAAAGTTTTGATAAAAAACACATCCCGATCCTAACATAAAAGCTGTGGCTATCAGCTCACGAAACTTGACTTTGACCGCAACTTCAACTTTCATTTACCTGACAATATTTTCAGGGAATCTAACGATAAAAAATCTCCAATTTGTCCATACGATTCAAAACCTCATTTAGGAGCTGGCGTCTTCTACTAGCCCGCAATCGAAGTTCTTGAATTAGTAACGATTAATTCGATAAGTCCTCTAGGACGTCGAAGACCCATTTTGCTCTTTTTGACAATACTGCACCAATTTTTATGGAGTTCGTGCCCTGAGACATATAGGGTTCCGGAAAATGAGGAAGTAGGGGAGTGCGCGAGAAAAAGATCTGAGACAGGATTTGGGGTTCGGGTTCATGCATACAACTACCTTGGGTTTATTATTTTTTTAAGTTGAGAAGACCACTCAGACTAGTCAGACAGTAACAACTTTATGTACCTGGCGTAGCATACGAGAAAGTGAGAGCGCCAAACTTACTTAGGCTCTGAAACATTCTCATGAAAATATTAATGGGATACTAGACTAGATAAATGTGCGTTGGAAAATTTGTACAACGATTTCTGCCGGCCGCATTAATATGTGCGAAAAGACACTTCCTAGGTGAATGTTCTACACATCGATGAATATGCTAGCGATTTCTGCAGATTCCCTTCTTTGAAGCAGCCAATTCAGGCACAGTCAGTGGCAAAGACTGAATGGTATCACCAACAGGTCATATCGCGGCAGATTGCCAACTTATAATTTCTTTAAGGAAGCCGAAAGCTTAAGCACCGACTCGCTAAAAGGTCGAATGCATGGCTTTCGTAAGGTCTATGTTCATGTGCAGAGACATTCATAGAAGTTCCATTGCGGAAGAACTGAATACGAGTCGAACTGGCTTTTATCCACAAGCAAGCGATGGCGGCCGCTGTAGCCGAATGGGTTAGTGCGTGACTACCATTCGGCAGTGCGTGGGTTCAAATCTCCGTGCATGAAACAGCAAACTGATAGAAAATGTTTTTTCTAATAGCGGTTGCCCTTCGGTAGACAATGGCAAACCACCGAGTGTATTTCTGTCATCAAAAAGCTCCTTATGAAAATCCATTGCCGTTCGGAGTCGGCTTGAAACTACAGGTCCTTCCATTTGTGGAATAACATCAAGACATACGCCCCAAATAGGAGGAGAAGCTGGGTCAAATGTCTAAGTGTACGCACCAACTATTAATATTTTCAAGCTCTGAATTAGGTCAGTCTTCAACGCACATGCCAATAATAAATTAACTACGGGGTGAACTTGTGAGATAATTAGACAGGTTTATTCAAGAAGGCATGAGTACAGGTCTAGGTCCCTCATCTATTTCGACTGACCTTCCATTAGTGCTGTAGCGGGTATCCTCACTGGGAACTTTCTAATGGGAATAAAGGGAGCTTGTGGAGTTTTTCTTTAATGACTCCTGCCGCAGCTGCAGGAACGAGGAGGAAGTGGAGTGTGTTGAACATTTTCCCTGTAACTGTTCCGCTCTTTCCCGCTGTCGAATTTCGTACTTCTTTTGGTGCCTAGCAGGAATCCATAACAATTTGCAATATTTTAGCTTTTATTAAACAGGAAAACTTGAGTCCGAACAAGTGATATCACATAGGACTTCTCTACATTCTTATGGACAGCGGAAGCCTAAACTAAATTAAGTTCACGTTGGGTTTGGATTTGGTGTGCTTATTTGCTTTAAAGAGTAAATTTTCTATGCTACTAAGTCAATGTGTGGACTAGTCGCAAACTACTTACTTCGTCACTAGCAAAAATTTCCTCTGCAATTTTACGTTGATACTACAATTCTCTTTTTGGAAACTCTCTGTATTCCGACAAATAAATATTTTATGCTACAAAGTTAATGCGTGGACTAGTCGAAAACTACTTGCTTAGTAACTAGTAAATTCTTCCTCTGCAAGTTTACATTGATACTATAATTCCTGTATGAAAACTTTCTGTATTGCGATAAAGAATTTAATTTACATTTTAAATATTATTTCAGAAATCAACTCAATCGCGAAATTAGCACATTGAATATGAACAGAAAATAGATAAAAGCGCACACATACATGCACGCATGTGTTTGGGTGAATTCGTTTTTCCATATCAACTACAAAAGGCCACACAACGCGGCTAATTTCAAGCGCCTACATATTTGTATGCACTCACGCACACACACAGAGCCACTGGCTGCGGTTAGTGTTAATTGCCACTGAATCGACTTGCAAAATAAATGCAATTGAGGCATTAAAATAAAATTTGTAAATATATAATAAATAAACTAAATGATTTAAATGGAAATCACTAGTTTTAAGTTAATTTTAAATATTAGTAAAATTCATTAGAATGCAAACAAAAAATTAGCAGTTAAGTGTGAATCAATGAACTAAGCGCAATACACACGTGTGTATGTATGTATATAAAACAGTAATTATTGACAACCATATGCGGCAGTTTGCGCTGATTGGCATTGGTAAATTAAGAATTTAAATTTTAGAAGAAAAAAAATAGATTTTCATATGCAACAAAGCAGTAGAAAATAGGAATTAACCGAGTTTCGGTGACAAGAATGATTGAAATAGTAGCATAAAATGGTAGAGGGCACCAAAAACGAGTTGCAAGTAAAAATTAAATATTAAACTATGAAAAATAAATAGTATTTGCTGAAAGAAAAAATCAAATAAAAAAGTGCATAAAAATGCAAAAAATCTTATAAAAAAGTTTTTTAAAACCTAACTCGTACAATACAAATTTGGGTAACTTTCTGAGCAGACACATAAACTGCGTAGGACACACGTGAGTGTATTTGAATATGTATTTGGCAATTGGATTTGTGTGGGGTAATCAAGGAAATGCGTGCACTTTCACTACTAAAAAAGAATGGACCAAGAACAGTTTACACAACACTGAACGAAATATTTTTAACGCAGGGGCTTATTCACAAGTTTTCACGATTTATTTGGTTCTCATTTAATTTTCATAACTTTTTTTTATGAAAATATAGTTCACGCTCAAAAACAAAAGCCATATGAAGACAAGTTTCAAACTTTGTGCAAATTAAAATAAAATATAGAAGAAAAAAATTCATAAAAATTAATTTTAGTTCATGAAAAAAAAGATTTGTGCAAATTAAAAATATACATATATAAAAAAAATTTATAAAAATTAAAAAAAAACTAATTTTAATTTACGAAAAAACAAAATTACATTTAAAAATATTAAATTTTTTTAAATTTCTATGAAAAATTAGTTTTTGTTTTAATTTTTATGAAAATATAAATTTTTATGAATAATTAATTTTTTTTAATTGTAAAATGTAAATTAAATACTTTTATAAAAACTAAAATTTTGTAAATTTTTATTATTTAGTTTTTATTCTTCTTAGCATCACAGTCCACCCTTAAAATTAAATTCTTAAAAATTAAAAAAAAAAATAATTTTATATTTAAAAAAAATTAATTTTATAAATTTTTATGAAAAATTAAATTTTTTAAAATTTTTATGAAAAATTAAATTTTTATGACAACTTAAATTTTTCTGAATAATTAATTTTTTTTTAAATGTTTGTGAAAAATTAAAAACTTTTATAAAAACTAAAATTTTGTAAATTTGTATTAAATTAAAAAATAATTAATTTAAAAACGTTTAATTTTTCTTCTTCTTCTTAGCATCACAGTCCATCCTTAAAATAAAATTCATAAAAATTAAAAAAAAAATAATTTCTTATTAAAAAAACACTAATTTTAAAAAATTTTATGAAAAATTAAATTTTTTTTAAATTTTTTAAAATTTTTATGAAAAGTAAAATTTTTATGAATAATTCACTTTTTTTAATGTTTATGAAAAATTAAAAAATTTTATGAAAGCTTAAATTTTGTAAATTTTTGTTAAATAAAAAAAAATTAATTGAAAAACTTTTAATTTTTCTTCCAACCTTAAAATTAAATTTTTTAAAATTAAAATAGAAAGTAATATTGTATTAAAAAAAAATTAAATTTATTTTACTTGGTCATAA
This sequence comes from Anastrepha fraterculus, assembly GCA_037575425.1. Lineage (NCBI taxonomy): Eukaryota > Metazoa > Arthropoda > Insecta > Diptera > Tephritidae > Anastrepha > Anastrepha fraterculus. The sequence goes on along the minus strand of JAYXIM010000731.1, from coordinate 329,816 downwards.
AAATTAAAAAAAATTAAATTTTTGATAAAAATTTAAAAAAATTAAATTTATTTTAATAAGTAAATGTTTATGAATAATTAATTTTTTTTTAGTTTGTATGAAAAATTAAATTCTTTAAAAATTTTATGAAAAATTAAAATTTTATGAATTCATAAAAAGTAAAAAAAATAATGTTATATTTAAAAAAAATTTATTTTTTAAATTTTTATGAAAAATTAAACTTTTTTGAAAACTTAAATTTTTATGAAAAATTATTTTTTTTTATATCAATGAAAAATTAAAAACTTTTATAAAAACTAAAATTTTGTTAAAAAAAAAATTAATTTAAAAACTTTAAATTTTTCTTTTTCTTCTTCTTAGCATCACAGTCCATCCTCAAAATTAATTCATAAAAATTAAAAAAGAGATAATTTACATTTAAAAAAAATTAGTTTTTATAGCTTTTTATAAAAATTTAAAATATTTATGCAAACCTACATTTTGATGAATAATTAATTTTTATAGTTTTATGAAAAATTAGATTGTTTTGAATTTTATGAAAAATTAAATTGTTTTAAATTTTATGAAAAATTAAATTGTTTTAAATTTTATGAAAAAGTAAATTTTTATGATTTTTTTTAATTTTTATGAAAAGAGTTTAAAAATTAAATTTCCTATTTTTGTTTTTTTAAGTTTAATTTTTTTGAAGCAATTAATATTTTCAAATTTTTATGGAAAATTAATATTTTTTTAATTTTTATGAAAAATTAAACCCTTGTTTAAAAGCACAATTTTTTTGAATTTTTATGAAAAATTAAAAACTTTTATAAAAAGTAAATTTTTTAAATTTTCATTCAATTTAACAAAAAAATTAATTTAAAAATGTTTGATTGTTCTTCTTCTTCTTCCTTTTCTTCTTATTCTTTTTCTTCTTTTTCATCTTCTTCGCCTTCTTTTTCTCCTTTCTCCTTTTTTCTTTTCTTCTTCTTCTTCTTTTTCTTCTTCTTCTTCTTGGCGTCAAAGGCATTGATGAACCATTGCTTCATTCCCAATCTGTCGCTATCTAAGTCTACTTGCCTCCATGACTACACATTTAACATTTCAAGGCCAACTTCCACTTCTTCGAGCCATCTCTTTCTGGGGCAACCTCTTCTTCGGCCCCCAAAAGGGCATCTGCCTTTCGAGTTGTTCTCTCCTTGGGTATTCTTACCACATGTCCGAACCATCTTATCCTCTGCGATTTTATAGATCTTATCACAGTTTCGTTTTTGCTAATAATTCCCGCTCATGATTTTATCTTATTCGATAGGTACCGTCTTGCAGTCTTACAGGTCCTTGAATATTTAAACATTTTTTCAAAAAAATTAAAATGTTTTTTTTTTAGTATTTCATAAAAATTAAAAAAACTTTTTTGTCATTAAAATATTTTAATCAGATTCTTAGAAAAATTTGGCGCTGGCAGTTTTATAAAATTTTAATATAATAACGTGCAAGTAGCTCAGAAATTGTTGACAATTTTTTGTCGCTGACGGAGTTGGGGGCTGGCTGCCATATAAAGCATTCGTAAACGAGTCTGGAGAAAGTGCGCAAGACAGCCAGCAAAGAAAAAGTTCTCACAACTCAACGAGATTTTTGCGGCACATAAAAATTGGACTTTATTAGATTAAAATTTATTAGAATAAAAAAATGCTTTCCAACCATTCTTCTCTTTTATTTTATCATTTTAAGTTCTCAAGCTCTTAAAAAACGTCAATGCACTACAAACATACATACACGCATAAGTACGATCAACGAAAAACCAAGAAATATGTAACTATTAGGATAAATTGCGCTCGCTGTTTTATGTTGCAACAGTAAATTATGTAAATATATTTGCAAAAACATTTCGGAGAAAAAAAATTTTCAGAATGTATGTATATTAAACTTTTTTTTAGCAATATATAAGTGCGTATGTATATGAAAAGTAGCCATAACCCAATACCCAAGTAAGCAAGTAAACCGGCGCATGTCGTAAAATTTTTCACTTTTGAAATTCGCTATAATTTCCAGGAAGTCATAAGCAGCTTTTGAATACTCATAGAAAATTATAGAGGAGAAAATGTGATTTTGTACAAAACCTTAGGAAAAAAGAGAAAAAAAACACAAGAAAAAAAAATGTATTAGAATTAACTTCACTTGTACATACCGTAAACTATGTAATGAAAGGGCCCACTTTTCCACATTTTTTCTTACCAAAAAGGGAATCATGCAGAGAAAGCGGGAAAAGATTTTTAGTACTTGAAACAAAAAAAAAACAAAAAACATGAATTGTTCAAATATCGAAGAACACGTGGATGCAGACACAAATTGATTGTATGTATGTGTATGTGCATGTACATGTACATGTGATTGTATGCACAAATAACACACATACATACATACATACATTTATCTTTGGCATACAATGATTATAACGACGTACTTGCGATAATAATAGAAGAAAGATAATTAAGAAAAAAGAAAGAAAAACAACAACAAAAACAATAACAACAACACAACTAAATAAATATTATATATTCTTAGCAATGAGTGCATAAATGTATATGAATAAAAATAAAACAATAGTTTAGTAATGAGAAATGACAAGAAACATGAAATATGAAATATGAACAAATGCATAAAAACAAGCAAAGAAACAAGCGAAAGAAAAACAAACGAAAAGAAAAACACACACACTCACTTACATGTACTGAACACAAGCAGAGATTAATAAAAATTATGGTTTAGAAAAATTTCAAACTGCACGTTTTTATAGAAAGCGGAAAGCAACTGAAGTGGTTTGTATTGGATTGGGGAATAAATGTATAGTGTTTTTATATTTTCTTTCATTTTACAACGATTTTTTTGCTCTTTGGCAAAGGGTAAGTATTTTTCAATAGGATTGTTTTTGCTCTACAAAACTACGTTAATTGCATTTTCAAGTTATTTAACTTTTTATTAGTTTTGAGCCTTAGAAATGGAATACCAAGTAGGCAAAAATCAACATTTTCGAAACCTGCTCTTCTTTGCCTTTCATCGAGGTCAAAAAGCTATCGAAGAGGCCCGGAGCATTTGCGACGTGTATTGAGAAGGTGTCATAGGTAAGTAGACCGCACGCAAATGGTTTGCAAAAATCAAAAAATGGCGACTTTAACTTTGATGACACGTCTTGCAGCGAAAGGCCTTCTGAATTTGATGACGACATCACAAACCTCTTTTGAAGAAGAACCAAACCGGTCGCCAAACCAGTCGTGCATTGACGATACATGTGAATTGCGATCATAAAACGATTCCGAATCACCTTCATTCAATGGGATTTACCGAAAAAATCGTTGAGAGCCAGTTAAAGACTTGGAATATAGTTAAGGACTTGCTTGAATTGGAAATATATAAAAATTTATTTTTTTGAATTTAATGCTAGGGTAGTTCCAAACACTATGTTAATACTGGACTGACTGTCAACATATTTGACAGTCGTATTTATACTTAAACCTCATCTTACTTACTGTTTTAGGTACACGACTTGTATATTAGTTTCTTCGTTTGCTGTTGAGGAAAAACATGTTTACCTTTTGGTATTCTTAAAATATGTTTGGATTTGTTCAGCCCTGCATGATTATATTTAGAATTTATTTAACTAATTTTATTTATTATTTGTGAATGAAATCAATCCTTAACTAGCCTTGGTGCCTCTCGAGCTCAACGAAACAACGAAAACAAAGAAAGTCGCCTTCAAATTGCTTCTCAGCATCTCGCTCGCCATCGAGCAACACGCGGCCATAAACAGCGCCTTTTGTACCGAACCGTTACGGGAGATGAGAAATGATGGCTATACGAGTACATCAATATGAAGCAAAGAACGGAGTGAGCGGCTCCACGAGATACGCCGAAGCCGAGAGTCAAGGCAGATCTTCATCCAAAGAAGATCACGATATGTGTTTGGTGGGACTGAGAGGGCAATATGCACTGGAAAATGCTCAAAAAGATTGCTACCGTCAACAAAGAGCTCTACATTGCCCAGCTAAACCGCGTGAATGAGGCTATTCGACTGAAAAGAGCTTATCAACACAGTCCAACCATACTCCTACACGACAACGCCAGGCTCGATGTTGCACAAGTCGTCAAAGCTGCACTCCAGGTGCTCGAATGGGATGTCCTTCAGCATCCGCCGTATTATCCAAACCTTGCATCGACTGATTACTATGTTTTCCGCTCCCTGTCAAACCATCTGAAAGGCGTTACTTTCGTTAACAAAGAGTGCTTAAAACCTGGCTCAACAGCTTTTTGACACCAGACCAGGCGATTTTTGGCTGAACGTCATAAATAAATTGGTCGAGAGGTGGGAAGAGGTTATAAACAGCAACGACGAATATATAATTGATCAACTTTTTGATAGAACTATTGGTTTTTGCTTAAATAAAAGTCTTCGGTAAAACGCTACGAACTTATCGGTCGCTCTATAGGCATCAAAAATCAATGCGACTGTAAGTAAAAGAGGCATGTAAAATGTCCAATAAATATTTTTTTTAAATAACAAAATGGCGGGTTTAATATCAGGTCAATCCATAAGTTCGTGCGTTTTTCAAAAGTGGTTTTAAAATTAATAAAAAAGATGTTTAAAGTATTTATTAATCAATAATATATATTTCCTTCACATATTTACAATGTCTTCCCAACGTTAAGGCAAATTTTTAATTCCCTGCTCAAAAAATTTCTTCCTCCTTTTTATAGCTTCTTTTGAGGAGTAGTTCTTGTTACTCATATGGGATTGAGGTCCATGGAAAAGGTGATAATCACAAGGTGCAATATCCGGAGAGTATGGTGGATGAGGCATTAGCTCCCATCCGAGCTCCTTCAGCTTGCCTAATGTTTGCCCTGCGGATGGAGGTCTTGCGTTGTCGTAGTGAAACAAAACATTGCGTCTATTTACTGAAGACGGTCGATTTTTTTAAGTACTTCATTCAGATTTGATAGCTGATGGGAATAATAATCAGCAGTTATTGTCTGGTTTCGTTCCAGAAGTTCATAATACTATAGTTAGGGGATCTAGAAGTAAATCAAAAGCGGGTATCACAATGGGCTTTAAGACAATCTTGTTTTAAATAAGCAACCAGGCTAATCTAACCTAATCCTCAATCTTCAACATCGACATCTTGACGTTTGCAACCATTAAGAATTCATTAAATGATGTCATTTTTCACATAAAGGGTTTTCCATTAACAGGTGTTACAGGCGAATGGATTGCACTATCCAGAGATGATTTACGATTTTTTGTTTTGGATGGTATTGATCTGGATAACGTTTATTTTCAACAAAACGGCGCTACGTGCCACACAAGCAACAAAACCATAGATCTTTTACGGGGAAAGTTTCCGGACCGTGTTAACTCTCGGAGAGGTGATCACAATTGGTCATCGAGATCTTGTGGTCTAACACCTTGTGACTTTTTTCTCTGGGGCCACGTAAAAGAGAAGGTCTACGCCAACAGCCCAGGGTCGATTCAAGACCTCAAAGATGGAATTCGTGGGGCTGTCGAGGACATAGGGCAGCCAATTTGTAATTCGGTTATGAAAAATTTCATGAAAAGGATATTGTCCTGTAAGCGTGGTCGTGGTGGTCATTTGCCTGATGCTATTTTCCACTATTAACGGCATTCTTCCTCTTTATAATGAAATAAACATCCGATCATTTATATTTAAAATATAGCATATTTGAATATCAAAATAACACCTCTTATTGGAAAACCCTATATAATTGTTAAGATACGTGTTTTGTATAGAAATGGCCTGACCCGAAAGTGTATTAATTTTGATATTTTTTATTTTAAAATAACACCCAGACGCGACTTTTGGAAGACTCTTTGTTTCATAACAGATCGTATGCGTCGTTAACGAAACTCTTCAAATCAAAACTACTAAACAGACAATGCAAATTGACTCTGTATAAAACCATCAGTAGACCAGTATTATGCTATGCAGCCGAAACGTGGACGCTAATTGAAGCAGATAAAACAAAACTGCAAGCCTTTGAACGAAAAGTACTCAGAAGAATTTTCGGAGCAATTAAAGATCACGGCGAGTGGCGGATAAGATGGAACGACGAGCTAGGTCAACTGATAAAGGGCGAAAATGTTATACGTTTCATCAAAGCTCAGCGGTTAAGATGGCTGAGTCACATTACAAGAATGGATAGTACGAGGGCGCAGAAGAAAATCGTAGAAGTCAGAGCGTTCAACACTAGAGCAAGAGGAAGGCCGAGAACAAGATGGACCGACGAACTAGAGGACGACATCGAGAAACTTAGGATAACGAACTGGAAAAAAGTCGCAAGCGTTCGAGACGTATGGAGGTCTCACGTGCAGCAGGCCAAAGCTCACAAAGAGCTGTAGAACCAAAAGATGATGATGATGATGCGTGAGGCTTAAAATTTATTTACTCCCAAAATACGCCACATATTTTTTTCTTCTTTCAAATGAAACCAAAAACACTAGAGTTTTGCATTTTTGTGCACTAAAATGGTCCCATGTCGTCGAACCGCAGGCTCCAAGCGGCAAATTGCGATTAATTTAATTGTGTTAATCGATCTAAATATTTATTTTCCAGCGTTGTTCAAACGAAACTCTATCCGATTTTTCAAAAGTCAAACTATAAGCAAAATTCTTGATACATCACGGAAGCTTTTTTGACTATTTAAAATATCGAAAAATTCGGTAGTTCAAATTTTAAACGCTAAATGGAGCAGTCCGCATATATGACGGTTTTCAAAGTTCTCAAATTTATTTGGGAAATTTATTTGGAAAATATACTTTTGAAATATATTTTTTATATTAATTTTTGAAATTTGTTTCTGAAATTGAATTTATTTGCTTTACAATTGATTTCATCTAAATTGTCTGAACTTAGACAAAAAAGGTTAGTTAACTTTCATGTACACTTCTCTGAAGTTGTTCGTATGGGAAAGTGATCGAATTTCTGCCTCCCATCTTCCTTGACTGACAATTTAGTGATTTTTCTCGAACTCTCATACAAATTGGCACCCACTATAAACATCACTTCTCAAAACTCCTCCACTCGATCCTTCCGATGCAGAGCCTCGTCTGTCAGCACTAGCAGGCATTGCATCGAATGCCACTGGGTTGGAACGCTCGCATTCATTTACGACATACAACAAGTTTTATGTGCGTGTATTTAACTAAAATATGAACTCTCTTTTGGAACATCTTCCACGAGTATGTACAAATTTACACAGGTAAAACATAAGTGCGTATGTATGTATATTCTCATCCATTCATTTGAACGGCTCAAGCCGTTTGCACTATTGCATTTAGATTAGCAGCCGATTGGTGGTACCTAGGAAATTGTTAGTTAAGCCGCTTTGAACACCATAAACTCTACTACCTGAAAAGCTTAAATTATAATACTATGATGTTTTGATGTCCTTACTCGCTAACGGTACTACCGAGCCATTGTTCTAGATAACGCCAATGTATGCAAATCACCTGCGGTTGATGTAACACTTAACACACAAACCTATGCACAAACGCACCACATTCAAACGGAATCCCGCCATTCTTGGCTTTTGTCTTGCAACAGAATATAATGATTGAGCTGCTGGAGAGAGAATGTGGCACGATAATGCCAGTAGGAAAATTTAATACGTGACCATTGTCTCATTGTAATCCGCTTAGACGCTTTGTTTACTCAGTCGCTGCTGCAGTGATTATTATGCAAATTGTCAACTTATTAGGGAAGGATGAGAGGCAACTTAAGCAAGTGAGCAGCACAGCGGATAAGTACATAAGTATTAGTGCAATGGCTGCCGCACGACACATGCAAAGTCATATCGGGTGTTTCTTTTTTCAGCTGCATGAGAGCTATCGATATCGACAACCATGATTTGACAGCTGAGAATGGCAAACTGTGCTGACATTTCTGTTTAATAAGGTTTCGCAAGTCATCATGAATCGTTTAAGGCTAGAACAATAAGTTCCAAATTATGAAAACTTACTTTGAAAAAAAAAAAAACAAATATAAATAAATCTGTTTGTGAAGTTTTGAAGAAGATGCTGAAACATCGATTCATCGCCATTCTCAACTTGTTGGCCTTTGTTCTTCGACTACGTGCGAAAGTTTCCTTAAGGATCTTGGCTTAAATGCCCATAAAATACTGCTCGTGCAAGAATTCCAGCCAAATCACAATTATTTGTGTTGCATTTTTGCTGATTAAGCTAATTTAGATTTATTCTTTAGATTTATTGGAAAAAGCAGAAAAAAAATGGACTGATCAAATGGACCAATCATCTCGTAGCCGCGGCGAAGATGTGCCCGATATAACATACAAAAAATAAGTGCCTTAAAATTATCTACCAGTTTGTAATAAAAATAGTTTCATTCTAACACTATTTCTGTTTCGTGCTATCATTTTAAGTTCTGGAGCTCTTAAAAAAACACCCCTTATAACGCGTACCAAGTGATTTGGTGTAAGCAGAATGTAGCTAAATAGAAAAACGCTGCTCGGAAAACCACAATCAGAGGGGCGGGCGAAACTAACGAGTTGATTGTAATACGATAAAGTGAGTGTACATACATCCTAAGGTGATACTCGTATTCATGCTATTAAAATTAAATATTACATGAAAAATAATAAAATAAATAATAAAATAAATTCAGTGACAGGGTGATTCTACGTCAAGTGATCCAAGTACTTTGGACATTGGCGCAAATTTAAAAAAATTAAAAAATTATTTTATTACCAGGCTTGAGTATAATAAGAGTAAATAGGAAAATTTCGAAAAAAGTTATTCAAAGTTGAAAACTTTGTTATAGAGCTTAAAAGAGTGAACTATTTTGGATCTTTAGATATTTTTTAATACTTCTTTTTTAATTTTTTTTTTAAGTGTTGGCGCAAAAATTATATTTCTTTTGTTAAGGGGGTATTCTGGTCTAGACGCCTTAATTTTAGGTATTTTTAAAAGTAAGATAAAAAAACGAAAAACATTTTTTCTATGCATTTTTTTATGGTTTTTATTAATATTGAAAAAGTAAATATAAAAAAAATTAATAAAAAATAAATAAAAAAATCGTGGAATTACAGGCCGGCGGAGTGAGGGCTACATAAAAAACGGTGCTCCATGGTTGGCATGATTCCAATCTCTGTAGTGATCTAAAACAAACAAATTAAAAAAATTCTTCGTTAGTTTGGATGTCGCTATCGGATTACGCCTAATCAAAGAAAAAAAAATCACAAATGTGTTTACCCTCTTTTGTTTACCTTTTCAAAAATTTTAAAAATACTTCAAACTTAAAGTGAGGTAGGCGCGATAGACAGATGTATGTATAATAAAAAAGTCTTATCAAACTTCAAAGCGATCGGTTAAGTAGATTTTGAGATATCATAACGACCATCTCAAAAATGTAGTTTTGAGAAAATCGCGTTTGAAGTTTGAGCACCAATTCCAATAGAATAACTTTGATATTTACTACTCACTCTGGATTAATCGGCGATATATTTCCCGGTATATATTATAAAAGTATAAAGTATATATATATATGTATAGAATAAATAAAGGTGGTGTGGGATATAAAAGATTTTCTGGAAAGAACGAGTCCTCAAGTCGTCCGGTAACATCTGCCACTCGGCCTGCTTAGACGCCACGTCACAAAATCCGCTGTATCTCCGAAAATAATTCGAAGTTTGAAAAATCCGTTGAAGAGCATATATTTGAAGGTCTAAACTTTCAAAATATGCAAAAAACATCGATTTTTTCAAATTTCCAGATCATATTGGAAAAAAATTTATTTTTTATTAAAAATGTTTGAAGAGGAATTTTTGTCATTTTGGAAAACACAACTCCATCATTTTTTTTATGTAGTCGACTTTTCGAGCTGCATTTAACTACGCACAGCAAGTCAGTGAAAACTATGCATCTTGCAAGGACTATTGAGCATAGCATAACATAGCATACTAATAAAAAAATAAGAAAAAAACTGAGGGGTGGTGTTTTTCAAAAATTACAAACAAAATTTTCCCAAAAATTGTGAACTAATATATATATTTTCGTTTTTGATAATAAAATTGTTTTCAAAATTTGAAAATATTATTTTCCAAAAAAAATTTTCTCTAAATTATACTTTGTTTTTTGAAAATAATTTTTTTTTATTCAAAAATTTTATTTTCAAAAAAAAAAATGTTCGTTTAAATTTACTTTATTCCAGAAAATTAAAAAAAATTTAAGAAAAATTAAATTGAACTGAAGATATTTGAGTTTAAAGAACTTCATACGAAAATTTAGGGGTGGAGTTTTTAAAAAAATCAAAAAAATTTTTTCCAAATTTTTTTTTTAAATTACACTTCATTCTAGAAAATTAAAAAAAAATTTTAAATGAACCGAAGATATTTTACCTTAAAAACTTCATACGAAAATTTAAGGGTGTTTTTTTCAAAAAATTCAGGAAAAATTTTTCCTAAAATTTCTTTTTGAAAAAAAAAAATGTTTAAATTTTACTTCATTCTAAAAAATTAAAAAAATGTAAAATGAACGGTAGATGTTTTACTTTAAAAAACTTCATACGAAAATGTAAAGGTGGTATTTTTTCAAAAATTTAACAAAAAAATTTCCCGATTTTTTTTGCAAAATTCATAAAATATTTTTAAATTATACTTCATCCTAGGAAAAAAAAATAAAATTTTAAAATGAACCAAAAAAACATATTTTAATTTACAACAAAAAATTTTCCTAAAATTTTTTATCAAAATCATGTAAATTTTTCTTAAAAAATTATGTTTAAAGTATATGACACTCTAGAAAATTAAAAAAAAATTATTTTTAAAAATGTTAGAAAATGAACGGAACTTAACTTTGAAAACCTCCATATGAAGATTGAAGGGTGGTGTTTTTCAAGAATTACAAAACAAAATGTTTCCCACAACATTTTTGTGAAATATAGAGACAAATACTCTAACATTCAACTCATGGAAGCCGGTGTACCTCAGAGCAGTGCACTAGGGCCTGTATTACATATGTGTGCTCTACACAGCTGATATTCCCTTGCCTGCAAGTATGGACATGATAGCAACCTTTGCAGATGACACCGTCCTATTGGCACCTCATAAAACCTTAGAAGCAGCAACAAACAAGTTACAACAGATTTTGAACAAAACACTAACATGGTTTAATGCTTGGGGTATACAAATCAATAGTAGCAAAACAATTCATGTAGTTGATTCTAACAAGAATCAGAAGAAGATACAAGAATCTGATAATAAACAATTCACAAATCCTTGGAATGACTATTGACTCCAAACTTCTCTTGAAAGAACATATCACGTTGAAAGGAAATGAGGTAAACAACAGATTCCGACAACTATAGTTGGGGCTACTTGGCAGGCGCTCGAGACTGTCATTGCTGAATAAAACCCTTATATACAAAACTGTGATTGTGCCAATCTGGGCATACGGCATAGAAATCTGGGGAACTGCAAGTAAAAGTAACATTGACATTCTTCAACGATTACAATCAGAAATACTCAGAACTATAACCAATGCACCTTGGTACGTTCCAAACGAAGATATATTAATCGCGACCTCAACATCGATACAGGAGCAGAAATCATCCGCAAACGCAGCACAAATCATATTGTCCGTTTAATGAACCATTCAAATACTGGCATGCGACAACTCCCATCAGCAGAAAGGGTAAACTCCAGGCGGCTCAAACGACCAACCCCAACTCAGCTGATAACTGGAATAATTTAAAGCTACACTTGTAAACTCACACAAAAACTTAACCAAAATGCAATATTGATAATGATTAATGCTGCAGAAAGAGTTACTTAGTGTCATACGACAGGTGTAATTAATAACGGAACCAAAAAACAAAAAAAAAAACACATTTTTTAAAAACTGTTTCCTAATATATTTTATATATATATATATATATTTTTTTTTTTTTTGAAACTTAAAAAAATTGATAAAAATGTAAAACTGAACCTAAGATATTTGACTTTAAAAAATTTCTAACGAAAATTTAGGGGCGGCGTTTTTCAAAAACTATAATGTTCCCAAACTTTTTTTTAACAAAATTTTATAAATAAACAAAAAAAATTGTTTAATCTGTACTTTATTCTAGAAAATTAAAAAAAAATCATAAAACTGAACCGAACTGAACTTTAAAAAACTCCATACGAAAATTGAGGGGTGGGGTTTTTCAAAAATTGCAAAAAAACATTTTCCCGAAAAATTTTCGCAAAACTTTTTCCCATAATTTTTTTTAACACTATTACATAACTTTTTTTTTTTCAAAAAAAAATTTGTTTAATTTACGCATTATACCAGAAAATTTAAAAAATGTTGAAATGAACCGAAGATATTGGACTAAAAAAAATGCACACGAAATATTAGAGGTAGTTTTCTTTTTTCAGTGGTTTTCATTTTTTATAAATTATGAACACAAATTTTGCCAAAAATTTTTTAACAAGGTAATGTATATATATATGTGACCTGGTCTATGAAAAGGTACCTTACGTGGAAAAACATCATTTTTCACTTTTTTGTTGATTCGAATAGTGTGTGAAAGGCTCTTTAAAATGGTGAAAACCAGAAAGTCATAATTTGTTTAAAAGTTTGTTAAAAGTAAAAAAAAAGAAAAGTACAAATACGAAAAAGACTGTTTTTTTTTGTCATGAGGCAAATTAAAATAACGAAGACAATAATTTGTGCAAATTAAAAACTGAACCATTTCTGGACAGTCTGAGGTGTAGTGAATACGATACTGAAGTCTGTTTTCAAAAAAATTTTGTCACCGCGTCTTATAAGTTTTTTTTTGGCATGGATGTCGGTACAAAAGCTAACTTATTTTTTAAAACGATTTCTGCGATTTGCATTAACTTTTTCTTATTTATTTATATATTTTATATATAAAAAAATGTTTTTCACTGTTTCTGTGGTTTTATTGATACTGTGATCTATGCTGAAGAAAATAAGCCAAACCGGATTGAAAAATATTAATATTTAAAAAAGTTACAAGGGTTTTTAGAAGTTTAAACTTTAACTGCTGTTTTCTCGAAAACTTGTCTTCGCACATAAGGTACCTTTTCGTAGACCAGGTCACATATATATTTTTTTGAATTTTGCTTAAAGTATATTTTATTCTCAAAAAGTAAAGATATTTGACTTTAAAAAATTTCGAACTACATATTTGAACATTGAATAAATCTGAAAATTATAAAATTTTCTTTAGTTGAATTCTGAATGCAACCACCCTTTCAAATAAACCAATTTCTAAAAGAATTGACGGCTACGCCCAAAATAAATGGCGTGACGTCTAGATGTCAGTATTGCATAATTCCTAGACGGTATCTTTTTTTATGTCATGATTGGACTTTTTCAAGTAGACAGATGTAAAATTTTTCAGTAGAGAACAGGGCTTTAAAATTATTGAAACTTATCACAGAAATGGTCGATCTATAAGAACAAAAAAACGCAAAGTTTGTGACTCTTTTGGATGGAAATAATCATCCAAATGAGTCGACAATTCAAAGACTGATGAAAAAATTTGAAGTAACTGATTCTGTCGGGAATAGAAAAGGGACTAATAAACCAAAAAACTGGACTTTCCTTAAGAATGTTGCTGCTGTAGCGGAAAGGTTTGCTGAATAACCTTCAGCCTTCAGCCTCAATATCTCGACATTCTCAACAATTAGCCATTCATGAAACGACTGTTTGGGGGATTTTACCTATAGACGGGCTCTTTATGGACATTTAAATGATGCGATTTTTCACATGTAAGTGTTAAGAGCCACATTTTGAATAAAAATCGAGAAACCTGAAAGAATGTAAATTGAAAATTTGTACACGCTTTATTTTAAAACAACATCAAAGCGCGGCTTTTGAAATACCCTTACTTGGTATCACGTGGCTTGGAATCGGTCCGTGGTGTGAAGTGTAAGCGTTGAGTAAAAATGAGTGTCACTGCTATAAATCAAAGGCACGCAAAAATTTAATTATGTACGTATTTTTTAATTCTAAAATAAATATGTAAATAGGAAATTATTCGTCTTAACGTTCAACTAATGATTCATTCTGACTTGTATGAACTCCGCCGAATCGTCATCCTCCTCCGAGTCAGCCTCATGTGCTTGCTGCGGCTTCATATTCGTTGACGCGGCTGACTGCTGCTCATCACTGTTTCCCACATACACAGGCGCCGGATAGGGCAAGGCGTGTATGTACGACACCTTCGGATAATCCGATTGATAACTGTTTTGCGGATAGAGTGTGGGTTGGTAACCGCCCTGTGTGTAACTTGCAATCTTTGCATACGAATGTGTTTGGCTTTGTGCGCCAGCCTCATCGCGTTTCGCTTTCGTATGCCTTCGCGTGGCGGTTGCTGGGGGTGTGACTTTCGTTGACGCTTGTTGAGTGACTGGCATTTCATTTTTCGGGCGTGATTTTAAGCTATGCTTGGACTTAGTTTTCAAGGATGGCCCGGAAATTTTGGTTGTGGCTGTATTCTTTGATGATTTACCTTTAGACTTTACTAACGCTAAGCGACCATCACTACGATAGGCATCAAACTGTGTTGTATAGCCTGCTTGTGGACTAGACACGCTTGGCATTGGCTCGACTCCTTCATAGCTGGACTCAAAGTTTTGGTAATAATTGGCGTCCAAGCTGGCCGCAGGAATTGCTTCCATTACTGATATCTCCATACTGGGGTAAGTGCTTGTATAGCTGCTTGGCTGAGTGTTGTAAGAATCGCTTGGATCAGCGTTTGTGGGCGTATCTGAAAAGGTGTCTGCAGCGGAGTCGTAATAAGGGTTAGGATTATTGCCTGCGGCAAAGGCGGCAAAAGCGTCAGGAAAGGAGCCTGGGTAATTGCCTGGATAAGCGCCTGGATAAATTGTTGCGTAAATATCTGGATAGGCACCTGGATAAATACCGGTAGAAGCTCTCGGGTCGCTGTAATATGGATTGTAGTAAAGCGATTGCCAGTACCAGGGATTATTATAGCTACCAGCTGGTGGCTGTACTGCATAAGTACTGGGCGGTGCCAAATATGGGTAAGCAGCCGTTGGCGCTGATGGTGCTGATGGCGCTGAAGGTGGTGGCGATAGTGGCGGTGGTGGTGGTGGTGGATAGCGGCGGTGTTTCTTGCGTGAACGCTTCGGCTTCGGCCGCTTAGCCGTCGTTGTTGTGTGGTGGTTATCCTCTCTCAGCACAACAATACAATTCACAACCGGAGACATTTTGATTTTATTACTCATCACTTCAACATTTTCATGGTGCTCATGACTAGAAATTTCATAAGAATGATCCGGTATATGATGCCCATGGGAGTAATGACTGTAATCAGCTTCTGAACTTTCGTAGCTGGCATCTGTGCGGCGATGATGCTCATGATGATTTTGATCGTCGTGATGATCGTAATGATCGTATGGGTCATGATGCTCGTGATCCTTATGTTGGTGATATTCCTCGTCATCAGTTTTGATTACGCAAAGTGGATAACTATCACTTGGTGATTTTTCGCTTAATCCCAATGCGGCAAAGACATTGGGAAAACGCAAACTCGTGACCCAGCCACTGGTTAGTCCAGCTAGTGCTGCCAAACCGCTGTTTATGAGACGACCCTCTGATACCACCGGCTTGCCATCTGTTAAACTTAGTATGGCTTCATATTCGGATTGTGAGATTGGCCGAAATTTAGTAAGCTGGCTTGGCTTTGTGTCTGAGTGGAGGTGAATGTGTTAAAAATAAAAGTAAATCAAATGCAAAATAGGCCTTTAAGCTCACCTCCGCCAACCCTATGGCATAGCAGGCAGCTCACTGCCACCAAAAACAACTGCTGTTTTAACATCCTAAGCCAATGATCTAATTTGGCTGTGGCGTCTGTTTATCAATTCGCATGTGTAGCTAAACTGTTTAACTGAATTCGAGCGACAATTTTGACGGTTCATTTATAGTTTCACTTCAGCGGTGGACTCGTCGCGCAGCGGTTTTTGTTATTCTAATTGGCTTATTTTGGCAAGACAATGAAAGCAGACGATACGATAACTAGTTTTCGGTTTCCCTTCTCTTTGCTATTGTTTACAGAGTTTTTATTTCCCCTTTCAACTTTTCGCCTAACTTTCGTTCGAAAATAGCTTTTGTTCGTATGACTGACCTACTTTCCCGGCAACGTACAAACAACAAGCGAAAATGGTCCCTCTCACACAAATCATCCATCATAATTAATAAATTTCGATTAATTTACAATAAGAGAGAAGATGAACATTTTATATATACTTTTATTTGCATATATGTATATGTATGTGTGTGTATGTATAGATATTAGCTTTTAAATATGCAGAGACATACATATGAACAGCTTGCGGATGGATTGTGACAAAGTGGGAACGTAGAAATGGGAAATGAAATGTAGATAATAAAAGCGGAAGATTTTAGTATTGCATGAAAAAAATATTTTATTAAATATTAAAAAAAGGAAACAAAGAAGTAATCTATTTGCAAATATAGTGATGCTTTTAACAATAAATTATTATTTTTTTAATTAATTTATTAGATGCGCAACTAAGTTCCCGCTGTTTGTCAATAGATGCCGCCAGCACTGTGTGCTAGTCGATTCAAACATAACCTAGACGTCATAAACCAAGCTTAAGCATATGGTAAACAAACTGTTTCAACACATTAGTGATTTTGTTTTGGTATCACATACTTTTGGTTTTGTGAAAATCTGATTTTGTGCCCAATAATCGTCATTTGCGCGAAGTGTGGAATTTCTTCTTTCACTCGAAAAAAAGGCGGCTGAAGTGCATCGAGAGCTAAAAAAAGTTTATGAAGATGCTGCTTTAAGTGAAACAACGTGCCGGGACGGTGATTTTACTGTTGACGACCGTCCGCGTGAACGAAGGCCAAAACTCTTCGCAGACGCTGAATTGGAGGCTCAATGAGGCTCAATACAGATCCGTGTCAAACGCAAGAAGAGCTTGCTTCAGTATTAGGAGTTACCCGCCAATCCATTTCTAAGCGATTGCAGGCTTTGGGAGTGATTTAGAAACAGGAGACTCGGGTTTCTTATGAGTTAAAACCACGGGATGTTGAACGTCGTTTTTTCGACGTTTCGCCTGTGAACAACTGCTACAGCGGCAAAAAAGGAAGGGTTTTTTTCATCGCATCGTGACGGGTGATGAAAAATGGATTCATTACAGCAATCCAAAGAAAAGAAAGTCGTCGCCTCGTCGGAATATTCACGCTGCGAAGGCTATGCTATGTATTTGGTGGGACCAAGTTGGTGTTATTTATTATGAACTGTTATAACCAAACGAAACCATCACTGCGGACCGGTATCTTCAATTGATGCGATTGACCCGAGCACTGTGCGAGAAGCGGCCGCAATACGCGGAGAGGTATGAAAAAGTGATTCTACAGCATGACAACGATCGGCCTCACGTTGCCAAACCCGTTAAAACCTACCTGGCAGCACTGAAATGGGAAATCCTACCCCACCCACCATATTCTCCAGATATTGCGCCGTCCGATTATCACCTGCTCCGAGCGATGGCACGTGGTCTAGCTGACCAGCAGTTCCATTCATATGAAGACATCAAAAAATGGCTTGATCCGTGGATACCCAGCGATGGGCAATGATTCACTTGTAAGCATTTTTTTCAGAATAAAGTTGTATTTTCATTAAAAAAACACAGCGAAAACTTAGTTGCGTACCTTATATTTTTTGTGCTTTTTTATTTTTAAAGATTTTTTTATTGCTTTTTACTTTTTTACATTTATTTTTTTGTTGATTTCCTTAATTAATTCATTTAATGCATTTTATTTTTATTTTAGTTAATTAGTTATTGTGCTTTTTTATTATTTATCACTTTGTATTGTTTTGACTTTTATTAGTATTTTTTTAAATTTAATTATTTATTTGATTTTGTTTTACTGACTTATTTATTGCGCTTTTTTATTGTTTTATTATTATTATCATTATTTTTTGTTATTACTGATTTTGCTTTTTTTAATTTTTTTAGTTAATTTATTTATTATTGTGACTGTTTAGTTTTAAACATTTTTTATTGTTTTCTTTTACTTTTTTAATTTCTTTTGTTAAATTAATTTCGTTTTATTTTTATTTTATTTACTTAGTTGTTGTGTTTCTTTAGTATTTAACATTTTTTATTGTTTTTCCTTTTTTTAAATTTTTTTATGTTTTTTTTTTTAATTATTTATTACATTTTATTATTTATTTATTATTTATATTATTATTATCTATATTTTATTTACTTATTTATTGTGTATTTTTTTATTATTTATCTTCTTTTATTGTTTTTACTTTTTCACTTTTTTTTTTATTTTAGCTTTTTTAAATTTATTTATTTCATATTATTTTTATTTTCTATTTTTATTTTTATTTTATTTATTTGTTTATTGTGCTTTTTTATTTTTAAAAGTTTTTTGATTTACTTTCTCGCAGTTTTTTTTTGTTGATTTTTTAACTAATTTATTTATTTAAATTTATTTACTTAGATATTAGGCTTTTCTATTCTTTATGTTGGTTGGTTGGTTGGTTGGTTTAAGGTTGACCCCGCATCGGAGTGCCACATAGACTGCAAGTTGGGTCCGTTGTGTTGCCCTAGAGCTCATTATATTATATGATTTCCCCACCTAACCGAGATTTTTATTATAGATTTTGGTCCAAGATATTAATTCGTTTCGAGAATTTGATGAGAGATTCGATTTTCAGGTTCGAGAGTACTGAAAGATTGTCAATTGTTGGACAGCCAAAAAGAGCGAGTCGACTTCTGGCTAGACCGGGACTACTGCACAGCAAATGTCTGCTCGATACTTCCTCATCTTCGTCCTCATCTTCCCCAGTATCTGCACAGGTCGTTTTGAGGAACTCCGAGCCGATCCGGTATCCATATAACTTGGACAGAATTCTGAACACTTATCTCGTTAAGAGAGATCGAACCACATCTGAATGGGTATAAGAGGAGCTGAGTGCTCGAACGGCCGCTTGACTGTCAGTGAAAAAGCAGATATCCTCTAGTGATATTCTCTTTTCTAAGATAGTTTTCGCAGCATACCAGATAGCGCATACTTCCGCTTGGAATACACTACAGTAGTCGGGTAATCTAAATGATAGATTGATGTGAGTGGAATTGGAAAAGATTCCAAATCCCACTTTACCGTCTTGTTTTGAATATCAGTATATATAATCAGAGGGCCATCGATATCGGTTAGATTTTTCTTCCATTCTTCCCTGGTTGGGACAGAGCAGGAGAATAGCAAGGGTTTACTGGTTTTACTCTCTTTATTTTTTTTAGTTAATTTATTTATTGTTGTGACTGTTTATTTCTAAACATTTTTATTGTTTTTTTTTTACCTTTTTAATTTCTTTTGTTTGTTAATTTTGTTAAATTAATTTCATTTTATTTTTATTATATTTATTTGTTTATTGTGTTTTTTTATTTAGTTTTATTTTTTTGTTATTTTTTTTTTAATTAATTAATTAATTTTACCTATATTTCAGTTACTTATTACTTGTGTTTTTTATCATTAACCTTTTTTTTTGTTTTTACTTTTTCACTTTTTTTATTTATTTTTTAACTTTTTTAAATTCATTTATTTCATTTTATTTTTATTTTAGTTATCTGTTTATTGTGTGTTTTTATTTTTTGTTATTTTTTTTTTTATTTATTAATTAATTTTATCTATATTTCATTTACTTATTTATTGTGCTTTTTTTTAATTATCTTTTTTTATTTATTTTTCAACTTTTTTAAATTTATTTATTTCATTTTATTTTATTTAGTTTTTTATTGTGCTTTTTTTTATTTTTTGTTATTTTTTTTAATTAATTAATTAATTTTATCTATATTTCAGTTACTTATTAATTGTGTGTTTTTATTATTTATCTTTTTTTATAGTTTTTACTTTTTGACTTTTTTTACTTATTTTTCAACTTTTTTAAATTTATTTATTTCATTTTATTTTAAAAAGTTTTTTGTTTTACTTTTTCACATTTTTTAACTAATTTATTTTTTCTATTTATTTACTTAGATATTACGCTTTTCTATTCTTTAACTTTTCTTATTTAATTTTTTTTTACTTTTCTATTTTTTTCTTTTCTTACTTCTTTTATATATTTCATTTTCATTTGATTTACTTAGCACTTCCTGTGCTGTTTTATCCTTTACCTTTTTTTTTAACTTTCTAATTTTTTGTCTTTTCTTATTTTTATTTATTTATTTCACTTAATTATAATTATTTTAATTGTTCTTAAATTTTTTTAATTATTTTTTTTTTCCTTTTATTTTTTACTATATATTTTTTTCCTCAATTTTTACTTTCATGAAATTATGTTAGGTGTTATTTCTAAACGATATGGTTTTCTCGCACACAATTGTTATTTTCTTTGGCTAGGCACCCTCGAGGGATTTGCTATTCATTCGATTCACGCTGAACGGAATCACTTACGTTTCTGATATTACATACATACATTGAAAGCTTTACAAAAATCACTGTGTATTTCCCAGCAGGGTACGTTCCCCTTTTACTAAAGAAAATTCTTACAAAAAATCCAGTTTAGCCTTGTTTATATTTCATAACTCTCATTAAAAGTTCCCTCCTTGACCGAATGTAACGCCAATGGCTTGCAACTCTTTCAAGAGCTGCAAAATTGTGTCAGAACCTTGTAACACTTTCAAGCTCAACAAAAATATATATGCACATATATATGCATATGTACACACATACATAGGCATGGCTGCATTCAGGTCTTGCATTTTACGTAAGTGATAAAATTTGCCTACAGCGTTAGGCCAGTTTACCAGCAGATGGTCCGTATACAAAACCCCATATAAATGCATGAAGTCATATAAGGATTTGCAGAAAGTCGTTCGTATGTGAAGGCCTAGCTACATCCATGAAAGTGTATTTGTTTTAACACTGACCGGTTGTAGCTGTGACTACAAGTTTCAAGTGCTGCCATTGTACATGCGCGCATTCAGACATTTCACTACCCCTTACACATGGGAGTATTTGTGCAATATTTTTATACTTTCACTGTATGTGTTTATGAAAATATGTAAAATATTCGAAATCAGTGCAAGATTTTCCGGCGGAAGTTTCAGTTTAGAAACGAAAAGATTAAAGTATTTTCAGCAGCATACAAGGTGGCTTAATATTCAACACCCTATGGGAAGATTTATAATTTTTGCAAATGGCGTCATCTGTGAATCATATTGAACATTAGTGAACGAGACATCTGTAGCATGCAAACGGACAGGCAATGAAGCGCATAAAGATCAAAATAAGGATTTGTTATCCATTACTTAAAATCATTTTTTTGCCAATTTTTTTCTTTTTATTTTAAACGATTAATTTGTAGAATATTTTCTAGTTTAGGAAAAAGATGGTTGATGATCAATATCAGTTTTTCCAGAAAATTGAAATCTTCTTCTTTTTTGTCGTTAACCACCACCCAGACGCGCCCACATATGGGCTTAAGAATGCCAATAAATTTCACTTTTCAGTTTATTAAATGTAAGCAATTTTCTTCAGAGGGGACCTGGCATTTTAGATACAATAGATTGGCAGGTTTATTTAAGAGCAGTGTTTTTTAGAAAAATAATTAGATGCAACTCTGTAAGAAAGACAGAAAAACCAAGAGCAAAATATAGCAATTTTACAGCGACTCTGAACGGCAGATGGATTTTTTTTTAGAGAGCTTTTTGATGACAGAAATACACTCGGAGGTCTGCCATTGTCTGACGAAGGGCGACCGATTTAAATTTTTTTTAAATGCCGCATTTTTATTATAAAAAAGCATTATTCTGTAAAATAGGTGCCCATTTTGCTATTTAATAAAATTTTATTTTTCTCCAAAATGCTAATTTTTGGTTGAGAGTCACAAAAAAATCACTTTTCTGAAGATGCTGCATCTCAGTATGATGGCAAGAGTATCATGGGTACACTACAAGCAGCACTAGAGTGCCGTTTTGATACCCTGATGTGGGCCTGCGAAAAATTTCAAAAACTTAGTGGCGGAGAGAAACGGGAGTTTAAAACTCAGAATATCCTCGAAAGGCATCCTTAAGAACCTGATGCGCCTAGCCGTCAGACCCAAACATTTACAAAGAAAGTGTTCAACAGTATCTCTCTCTCTCTGCCCGATCCCCACAGCTTCTGCAATGGGAGTTGTACGGAAGTTCAAGCTTCTTCCCATTCGTTCTGATCACCCAGTGACCGCTGAATTGAACTATAATCAGTGAACTATGAAATTGGAAATTGAGTAGCGTGAGATACCCAACACTTTAAGCGCTGAGGCCAGAGTGTTTCTGAGAAAGCACACGATAAGATAGAACTACATCCATCTTGCGATTTTTTTAAGAAAGAAAAAATGGAGCAAGTTCCCTTTAACTACGGTCAAGGTTCCTGGCAAGCTCAATGGTTTTTTTCCCCCTCTATGTTCCTATGCCCTAGAACACAGATAGGAGAAAAGTTTTCTGCGCATTTGAGACGCTTGATCTCCTCCTTACAGAAGTTGACCAGAAGAGAGGTACCACACACCGACGACCGGGCATTGATCATAGCTTGACTAGGGGAAAAGATATTTATGTCTCGCTCCCAACAGCGATCCCTAAGCAGTTTATAAGTCAACCAGACCTCTGCTTGAAAAACACTACCAGTTTTTGACAGTTTAAAGGCGACTGAAATATTGGCTGATTTAGAGAAAACTCCCAGTCCAACTCCAGATTCCATTTTGGAACCATCGTCGAAAAGAGAGATACCCACGCCCGTCCAGACTATTCTCTTCTTCCAATCCACTTGGAAAGATAGCCTTAACACAATCCTCAAAGCCCAGTATGCGGTTGGAGAGATCTGTACGTAGTACAGAGAAGGAAGAAGAAATCAGCCTCGAATTGTTACCATGTGCTATAGGAGACCGCCTCCAGAAGCTAACCACGTTCAACCTAATAGCATTATGAGCGGCAATGGATTGAATTTGGAAGATCAATGGGTAGTAAGTGCTGCACGTTAAGGGCAATAGTAAGGCATGTTCTGCACTCTAAGACCGCAACTGGTAAAAATGATTATACCTCTACTCTATAGTGCTCTCTACATCTACTCTACCTACACTGCCTCAGTATATCAGTACACTGAAATGGCAAGGGAATTCATCGATGCAAAGAAAATTGCGTATTATATTGGGTTGGGGAATATTTTCATAGAGCTTTAATATTTTCTTTTATTTCACAACGATTTATTTGCTGTTTGGGTAAGAATTCATTCGATAGAACTCTTTCTGGCCTATAAAATTATGTTAATTGTATTTTTGAGTTATTTAATTTTTTATGAGTTTTGAGGCTGAGAAATGAAATACTCAATAGGCAAAAGTCAAGATTTTTGACACCTGCACTTCTTTGTTTTTCATCGAGTTCAAAAAGCTGTCCAAGCTGTCGGAGCAGCCCGAGATATTTGCGACGTGTATAGAGACGAAGTCAAAGGCGAGCCTACAACACGGAAATGGTTTGCAAAGTACGAAAATGTCGACTTTAATATCGTTGACGCCGATGACACGTGCCGCAGTGGATGGTCTTCTGAATTCGATGAAGAATGTCTCAAATCACTTTTGGATAACCAAACCGGTTGCCAAACCGGTTGCCAAACCAGTTGTGAATTGACAGAAAAAATTAACCGCGATCATAAAACAATTCTCAATCGCCTTCATTCAATGGGATTTACCGAAAAATTAGGAACCTGGGTGCCTGACGAGCTCAACGAAAAAGCCAATGAAAGTCGCCTTCAAATTACTTCTTAGTATAGCAGCATTGCATTCTCAGCAACACTTCTTGTACTGAATCGTTACGGGGTTTGATTGAAAAGTATTGAGCCTTCCCGCGCGGAGCGTCTGCCAAGCGATCAACCGAATCGGCTGGCTGAAAAATGATTGTTGGACCTTCTTCTTCCACTAGAAACCTGTCCCAGTTCGCTTTCAACAGCAGTGCAGTCAACATCGCTCCGTGCGTGAAAGCTGTTTTAAAAGTGTGTTAGGATTTTGCAGTGGCAAAAATGCAGCGATCGTTGGAGCAACGTTACTCGATCAAATTTTGCGTAAAGCTAAACAAAACGAGTACCGAAACCATTGTACTACTCAGGTAGGCTTACGGTGACCAATCTCTGTCCAGTGCCCAGGTAAAACGGTGGCACAAGTCGATCAAGGGAGGCTGGGAGGACGTCGAAGACGAATAGCGATCTGAAAGGCCTTCAACGACGCAAGCAGACGAAAATGTGAACCGGGTTCGTGAAGCAGTTTATACATCCAGGAAGCACTGTAAACGCGGCATTTTACAAAGATGTCCTCCTTCGGCTGAAAAACCGCGTCGCCCGGGTTCGGCCCGACCTCTTCAACAGTTGGACCCGGCGCGACAAAGCGCCGGCGCACACCGCCTTCCACTGCACCTCTGCATTGGCCAAGATGGGGGCTCCGGTGCTTCCCCACCCTCCCTACAGTTCAGACCTGTCCCCTCCGGACTTCTTCTTGTTCCCGCGCCTGAAAAGAAAGCTGAAGGGGAGGCGTTTCGACTCCATCGAGGCGATCCAAAAAACTCTGACAGCCGAATTGAACGCGATTCCGGCGAATGAGTTAAAAAAATGTTTCCGTCAGTGGAAGGACTGCTACTAGCGGTACATTGGCGCTCAAGGGTCCTATTTTGAAGAATATTAGTTGTATAATCCAAAAGGTTTAATAAAACTGCTTAAAAAAAATAAGGCTCACTACTTTTCAAACAAACCCTGTACATCAATATGAAGCACAGAAAATAGTGGGTGGCTCCAGGAGATAAGCCAAAGCCGAGAGTCAAGCCGGATCTTCATCCAAAGAAGATCATGGTATGTGTTTGGTGGAGCTGAGAGGGCATGGTGCACTAGGTAAAGTTCGAAAAGATTGCCTCGGTCAGCAAGGAGCTCTACATTGCCCAGCTATACCGCGTAAATGAGGCTATTTACTGAAAAGGCCTGATCGACATGGTCAAACCATACTCCTTTATGACAACGGCAGGCTCCATGTTGCACAAGTCCCCAAAGCCACATTCCAAGAGCTCGATTGGGAGATGCTTCAGCATCCGTCGTATTCTCTGGATCTTGCACCGACCGATTACCATCTTTTCCGCTCGCTATCGAACCATATGAAGGGCGTTACCTTCAATAACAAAGGTTATTGGAGCAATCATTTAACATATTCCCTTTCTACCTCCTCCTTATATGATTTTTTTTGTATTTCTGAAGGAAATAAATTGTATTTAGTTGTACTTTTATTGTCGTGGTTATATTTATTTTCTCAGGAGCAGCGTTAATCAAAGAAATAGGCATTTTAATAACCTCAAACAATCCACAGCTGCCAATCCGTGCCTTTGTGTTTAGTCAGTACTTATAAATAGAAAGTTTTTTAATATATATTTTTTTCTTTATCAGTTTTGTAATCAGCGTCAATTACACGTCATACTCCAGAGTCCTTTACATGTCTAATGCTCAGTTTGTAACTGCTTTTATGTTTCTGCTGCACATCCGCCTTCCTCTTTGAGACATGCAAATTAATTCTGCACACTGCGTGCAATCAAAATGTAAATATTGATGCAGTTGACATGCCATCCGTACATTCTTACGGTAGTTGGTTATTGGTATTGCTTTATTTCTCTTTATTATTGTTACCGCATGCAATGCTTGTATGCTAGATAAATATGCTATACGCAAAATACGTGCGTGTGTGTGTGTACATACATATTACTATTTGAATTTTATTTCATATGTTGTGTACGGTTGTTGTTGTGGCTTCACAGCCCAGCAGTTACATGTGTGTTTACTTGTTTTCTCAACTCTCATACGCATATTTGAGCCTGTCAATCTGTTAGAGAGCAACATCACTGAGATCAGAAATTTATATGCACCGGAATGTTTATAGTCATCTGTACCTACGGGCAGCGTCAAAAATATGTATACACCACCTATGGACAATCTTGATTATTTATTTAATATTTTTTTTTTTACAAAAACCATGTAACGCAAAGTTTCAAATTTTATACAATACAAAATTTACACAAATTCGGCCAATTTTACTAAACTTTCAAACCTTTTAATCCGAATTGCAAATTTCAACTGATTCAAAATTCGGTTTGATTTTCCTCAATTTTTCTTTACTCAATTCTTGCGCATTTTCTCCACATAACGAATATCGGATGTGTTTTTTTATATAGAAGACAACTGGGGTCTCTCAACGCAAAAAACAAAAAAAATTGAAAACTCAGCTCAAAGAAGACGGCAACCATGAGTGCATTTAGGTTAAGTGAAGTGGGTCGCTGTAGAGAAAAAACTTATAGTCATGCAAGCCTATTGTTGAGACAAACTCAGTTAATCTCGGAGAGGACTGGCTACATTGTCCCGACGGTAACTTTCAATAAGAATTTTGCCACTCTCTTTCCATCTAAAGAAGAATGGAATAAGGGATTCTCTCTTAACAACTTCGACACTGCAGTCTATGAGATGGTAGTAAAATGGATTGTGGTGTTGGAGCTGCTTCATATTTTCATAGAAAATAGAAAATATTAAAATAGAAAATCTGTGCGTCTTCCAAATACTTGCAGTGGCTTCCTGGCGGAAGTATTGGCAATAGGGGAGGTCTGTAGGCTACTAATCGCAAACTTGTCTCTTGAGAGCAATGTCGCTGTGCTTTCAGGAAGACAAGCTGCAATCCAGGCTCTGGATTCGGCTACAATAACCTCTAAATTGGTTGAACAAAACAGAAATTGTCTTATCACCTTGAGTGAAAACCACCAAGTTACCTTAATCTGAGTCCCGGGACATCGGAGCATCGAAGGTAATGAAAAAGCGGATGAACTGGCAAGAAGGGGATCTGTCATGAATAACGCTTTTGCAGAATCGGTATTCACACCATTAGGTGCGATCAAGAATGCAATTTCCCTAAAATACCTTCGAATCGCAGATTGTAGATGGAGAGACCAGACGAAATGCAAAATTAGCAGAACATTATGGCTCACCTACAACCTCAAGCAATCGTCGACATTAATAAGCATGAAACGACGGGACGCCTGGAGACTAACGGCACTAACGGCAGTCATAACTGGCTTTTGGCCTGTGGGACAACAAGCAGCCAAATGGACATGCCTCGCAATATATGCTGTCACAGTTGTAAACAACTGCAGAAAAACGAACCAATCTTCCATTTCCTCTGTGAATGACCTGCCCTATGGAAGGACAGAATGTTAACCCTGGGCCAACCGCTGTTCGCGAGAGTCTCGCACAACTGTCTGGCTTAGACGTCAACAACCTAATAAGGTTCTAAACCGCACAGACTGGATATAGTCTTGCTGTAAATTACTGTTAAACAAGTTGGTAACGAGGATGTGGCAACAAAATGGTGCGGAAGCACTAGTTAGATTCTGGAAGAATCACCACTTTAACCAACCAACCAGCCCAAATTTCAAGTCACTTGACGTTGATCCGGCACTTTGAAGTCCTGGATAGCTAACTTTTTGTTTAGAGCAATGTGTGAATTTTTCCTCCGGAAATACATATTTTTACCATCTCTGCGATATCGTTTTTCATATTCGAATTGCTCACTGCTTTGCTTTATAGTCGCTTCTTTGCTCGGAGGTGCAAATTATAAAGTAAGTTGAATAATCATAATTAGAATTCTTTAGCCTCTGGGCCCGGTTAGATAGCTTCAGTTGAGTTCAGTAAATTGATGAGTTTAAGTTTCAGCTGGTGTTTTCTGGTTTTTGACGAAGTGCGTAAGTGATTGTCTTTAAAATGTTTAACTGATTGGTGGATAGCGAGAAGTTTTCTCTAATAGGCACTGTAACGAATGCATGACTTTTTTGTGTTTGGATGTGAGAAGGATTAGCTAGAAGAAGACTTTACACGCTTCGTATGGCATTTTTAACAGATGTAGCGGCTATAGTTCATCTTAAACTCACGAAGTTAAGCTCATTCATACTTATAAAAGTTACAGATGATTTAAAAGGGATCCAATAGTGTAAAGAAGAAGTTCCAGTGATATCACCGGACAGGTGTAAGTGTGTCATATTGGCAGCCACGAGACCTACCTACCTAAATGTGCAACAGCTGAGCGAAATACTTTTTTCAAAAATCAACGCTAATTGTGAACTACTTGAAACATGAATTTTGTTGTACTAGATTCAATAGGCTATAAAACTACGTACCTGGTTTTTGGTTTGTTTAATTTCGATAGAAAAATTTTAAATTTTGTTGGAACTTTTTCGAATTATTATAAAACTAAACACAAAAAAACTGAACACTCAAATTAATAAAACAAAGCTTGAAACTGGAATTAATATGGATTTTAATATAGAAAGAAAGACATTTTTTTTTAAATAAAATTATTTTTTATAATTTCATAATAAATTTTTATAAAGAAATGTTATACAATTTTAGAAAAATTTTTAAAAATTAATTTTTTATAAAAAAAAACTTTTTTATAATTAATTTTTATAACAATAAAAAATATCTTTTCATAATTACATTGCTAATTTTTATACAAAAAATTTAAAAATATGTAAAAAAATAAAATTAAAAAAAAAAAAAATTTTTTCATAATTAATTTTTACAAAAAAAATTATATAAATTTAAAAAAGTGTATAGAAATTTAATTTTTATAAAAAAAAATTATATAAATTTAAAAAAGTGTATAAAAATTTAATTTTTATAAACAAAAATTATTTCATAATTAATTTTTATAAAAAAAAAATTATAAATTTGTTATACATTTTTTTAAATTGGGTTGAAGTTATAAAAGATTTATTTTATTTTTATAAAAATTTTGAAAAAATTAAAAATTATTAAATTAAAATATAATAATAAAACGATTCACTTTTTTTAAATACATTAAGTTTTATAAAAAAATTATAAAAATTTATAAAAACTATTATTACAATAAATTTAATTATCATTTTTTATAAAAAAAAATTGTAAAAATTTAAGAAAATTTTTAAAAACTTAAATTTTTTCATAAAAGTTAATAATTAATTTTGTAATAATAATAATTTTTAAACATTTTTTAAGTTAATATCATTTTCTTTATAAAAATTAATTATATTAAATTTTTTGTTTTTATAAAAATTAATTACTTTTAATTTTTTTTAATCTTAAAATTTAAAATATAATAATAAAACATTAACTTTTTTTAAATTCGTTAATTTTTATAAAAAAAAAATTATAAAAGTTTATAAAAATTATTATTATAATAAACTTAATTATTAATTTTTATAAAAAACAATTGTAAAAATTTAAAAAAAGTAAAAAAATTTAATATTTTTCATAATTATTAATAATTAATTTTACTATAATAATTATACTTAAACATTTTTTAAATATACATATTTTTTTTATAAAAATTAATTATATTAAATTTTTGTTTTTATAAAAATTAGTTATATTAAATTTTTGTTTTTATAAAAAATAATTAATTTAATTTTTTTTTTTATGCCAATCAATTAATTAAAAAAAGTTTAATCGTTTCATTATCATATTTTAATTTAATAATTCTTAATTTTTTAATAATTAATTTCATTACTAGTTTATTTTTTTTGCAAAACAAATTTTTATAAAAAAAAAATTCGATAAAAAAAGTAAATAAACATAACTCGCCAACAATTGGAGTAACCTCTCTTATGACGCTAACTGTACACATACATGCACACTCATAGATATCTCTTGTATTTGACGCTATGCCAGTTTGAAGATGTATATAATTTTATGCGAAAATGTAAATTGAAATTTCTTAATATATAAGAAATAGTGCACTGAGAAAAATTATCAATCGTCCCCAGAAAGTAATATGTTCAGAGAAGTCAGCTAAAAAATCAACAAACTCAGATACAAAAAAGGTGATCAGATTGGAGGAGTTTTTTTGCAAAAGGGTTCTTTTGACAGAACGCGTTTGACTACTCTCAAACTAAATACGTAATTTTTCTGTATTCATTGACATTTCATTATGGAAAGACATACGCCTCAACAACGTTTACAAATCGTTCAATCGTATTACAAAAGTCGACGCTCTGTGAAAAGTGTTCATCGCGCGCTCCGGCCAACTTATAGTGTACATAATCGTACAGCGATGAGTCTCATTTTTGGCCTAATGGCTGTGCGGCCTATGGGCTCGAAGAATCATCGGCCCATGTTCCTTCCAATACACGCTTTGTCGCCATGATAAACGACTTTTTGATACTCGAATGAGCTTCGGTGATCTCCACAACAAGACGGCGGACGGCTCTACTTGCCATACAGCTCGCGAAATAATGGATTTACTCCGTCATCGTTTCGGTGAGAAATTTATCTCTCGTCTGATCCAAGACTGGATTGGTCACCAAGATCGTGGATATTTAAATGTTTTGTGGATAGACCAAGTTCGACTGAGGTATTGGAAGCCAACATTACTAAAGATATTTATCGAGATACCGACCGAATCACCCTTCACATTGGTAGGCAGAATATAAATAACTCTAAAAGTTAATGGAATGGCACTATCAAACTTTCAGAGATTTCTGAATGAAACAAGAAATTAAAAAAATATCTTACTTTTTCTTGTGCTCAGTACTACAATTCAACCCATTTTCTAAAAACTTAAAACTAGGTCTAAAATATTCGGCTTATTTTGCATGAAATGGGTGAATAACTACAGTCGTACACCTAACAGCGACTTTCTTCTTTGGAGTTTAGGAAGACTTTGCAGCAGATTTTTTTCAAATTCGCTGCCATCAAATATTTCAGTGTGAGGAAAAACTCAAATTAAAAGCAGTAAAACAGGGCACCCTAGCGTATATCAATGCTATACGAGTACATATGTACATAACCACCTACAAATACATACTTACATGTTTATATAAATCTATGTGGTAATATTAATAAAAGCTTTCACGATGCCTGACTGCATTGTATGGCGTCATATTTACTCACAGTGGGATAATGAAATGCATAGAAACCAAGATGCAACAACAACAAGAAATATGAAAAAAAAAACATGTTAGAAAAACAATCAAAGTACCCGCAAATAACATCACACCACAATTACAATAGCAATAGGAGAAACTACAACATAAAAATAAAAATAAATTAGAAATAAAAAAGTCTAAAGCAGAAATAAAAACGAGTGTAACAGCTGAGATTATACTGAGCGTAGGCAAATACATAAATGGGTCATGAAAAAAAGTCTGCTCAATATGAATTTCACTTAAATGAGAACTAAATGAAATTATGCAGAAAATTGATGCGCTGTGATTGATGGATAAAAAGGGCACTGAAGTATTGTTTTTCAATAAGTCGTAAGACAATCTTAAGTAAGTGACAGAGAAATATGGCATGGGCAGGGAAATACAACTCCATTGCAGGCAAAAAAATTTACATTGGCATATACAATGAAAATATCAAAGTAGCAAAGAATCATGGGGATAAATTGAGTACTCAGTGTAGGATGCAATTTTTTGCATTAAATTATACCATTTAGTTTTGGGAGTATTTTCAGATCCTGTTTTACTACAATTTAATTTTTTCGCTTTAGTGCCCACTACTGCCACTGAAGGACAAATTTTGTCCATGTCCGTTTCTGTGAGATATCGCAATTCTTCAATTCCAACGCTGGCATCTGTATATTTAAAAACGGAAGTAAGTCACTTAACAGGTGTGCACTTATTGTGTTTATTAACTTATTGCGATAACTTTTTGCCACTGAAGTTGCTTTTGTGATTCTAGGTTTATAACTTTTGTTATACCTGGGATCTGCAATGGATATATGAATACACAATAGACTGATCAGGGGTTTTTACTGAATGCGAAATTTTTTAGCAAAAGCACTCTTTTTTTCGTAGTTGATATCAGCTGTTTTACGAAGTGAAAGCAAACATCACAATTATGCGTGCGTTTTTTTTTAATTTTTGAGAATAAGACATATTTATGAAAAATTACAAAATACGAATTATTACAAAAAAATCTTTTTAGGAAAAATTGTATTATATTTTTTTTTAATTTGTCAGTAAAAAAATTTTCTGCAAAAAAATTAATTTCTGGAGCTATGCTCTTTTGTGGAAAAAAAATTTTTTGGTAAAAAATTTTTGGAAAATATTTTTTTATCAAATTCGAAAAACACCTTCTAAAGTTCTTTCAAATCCTAACGAAGTTACAATTTTTTGTTTTTTCCAAATTACTTTTTATTATACCCAAAATTTGTTTAAAATATTGTTTTGATTTGTTTCTAATATTTTTCATTAATTGCTTAAACTATGCTTCGTAATGCCTCAGTTTTTGAAATACGTAGAAAATTAAAATTTTTTTATTTCATATTATACTTAACCCTCAACCAATTCGAATAAAAATAAAAGATCCTCTTCAAAAAACTTGGCGTGGAATCGTTCAAATAAATAAATAAATAATTGGCGCGTACACTTCTGTTAAGTATTTGTCCGAGCTCCTCCTCCTATTTGTGGCGTGCACCTTGATGATTTTCCACAAATGGAGGGACTTACAGTTTTAAGCCGACTCCGAATAGTACATATTTTTTATGAGGCAAATTTTCATGTCGGAAATACACTTGCAAATTTCCTATTGCCTGCCGAGGGGCTACCGCTTTAAGAAAAGACATTTTCTTCATTTTGGTGTTTCATGCAGGGAGATTTGAACCAACCTACTTCTAATGGGGGTCGGTTATATGGCTGAAATGCATTTTTAAATTTTGGAAATCTCTGCTTGGCGACCTTTAGAGAAAACACCTAAAAATTGAAATTTCGCCTTGCATTCTAGGAGACGTACGTTACTTCACTTTTTTTTTATGGTCCGGAAAGAAATCTAAGTCATTATCACTTTCCAATCACATTTCTAAAATATAATCTTTTGTGCAAACATTTTTTAATGAGGACTATGAGTACATTTTTTATACACACTATAGTAAAGGGTTAACATCCCATATTAACAAATTTTCGATAGAATTGTGCACGAATGATGTTTTATGTAATAACCACAATAATTAAATCTTATTCCATTGATTTGTTTCGAATGAGCTCCGCTTCTTATTTATAATTTTTTAAATATTAAATAAGCAATTCATCACAATTTACAAGCACCCTTTTGATTAGTTCACCCACATTAGACCACGAGGCAGTCCTAATCCCAGCATACGAACGCCAACATTACTCATTGATCAGTGAACGACCTCCGACGTCGGTATTATTTTATGTTAGTCGTCGTGTTTCGCTGCCTTATTTATAGCATGAAATGAATTTTTAAAAATGTCCCTTCCTACGCAAGTTCATTTAAATAGAGAAGTAAAACTGCATATCGTACAAGTGCGTGTGTTGGTGTGCGTGTAATGCATTCAAGCATAGGATTACAGGCGATTGCCTGTCACTACATGTTAACTGGAGCACCAAAAGCTGAAGTGCTGGAGGGCTGTACTTACCCAGTATACCTCATAAATATATTCCCGGCACCAAAGCAGCCAGCGCCCGTCTTGCGACTATTCCCAATCGCAACGAATTCACAACGATTTCCACACCCTTTTCCACTCGTGTATATGTGTGGGTGTGTACGCACGCCAGTTTGCAATTTAACTGCGTAAGCGTAAGTACTATTTGCATTTTAATTTTCAGGGCAATTGCAATATTGCATAATTAATCATTCTGCTGCTGTGCTGTAATAGTTTCTATAGCATGTGCCTGTGTGCGTGCGTGTGTGTGTGGGTGTGTATGGGAGTGTGGATACTTTTGATATGGGGAATGTCAAATACGCTGAGCAAGGACCATCAGGTTTGTGCCATTTTTATCGGGTTGCAGCTGCTACACTTTTCCGTGGCCGATTTTGTTTTTGTTCGCTGCAGCAGTCGACTGCTTCCATGGCAGCTATGGCTTACTTTGCCGTCATTTCATCATCGTATTTGCAGCTATTGCAATTGCA
Organism: Anastrepha fraterculus; assembly: GCA_037575425.1. Classification (NCBI taxonomy): domain Eukaryota; kingdom Metazoa; phylum Arthropoda; class Insecta; order Diptera; family Tephritidae; genus Anastrepha; species Anastrepha fraterculus. Next base: position 295,840 of record JAYXIM010000731.1, on the reverse strand, counting down.
TTGGTTGTTGGGTGTGTATGTGTGTGTGTATGAGTGTGTGTGCGACGTCGTTCTTGTTGATGTTTGGGTTGGCGTTACACTTGAGTATTTGAACAAATCAAATTTACATCAGAATTTCATTTATCTTGTTTTTCGCAGACAAGCTCGCATACATTCCTACAAATAATGTGTGTGAATTTGTTTGCTTGTGTGTGTGTGTGTGTGTGTGCATATACGTATGTTTGGGAAATTTTATGGCAGCAAAGTGTAGCCATTGATGCTTTTGAGTGGTTGGGTTTTTGCCATTACTGTGGTATTTGAGGGAAAGGCTATGTTTTATGTATGGATGGATGGATAGATGAATAGTCGTATAAGTGGCAACAGTTTGCTCCGTATTTATGCCATCAAATTAATGCGTACGTATAGAAGAAAATGCCAACGCATATATATAATACATACAAGTACATACTACTGTGGGCAAAAAGTAAGGTGAATTTATTTGTCAAACTTCGCGGGATTAAAATTTCGCTGTAGTTATTTTTTTCATGAATTTGCAGCACTGTTCATAACATCTGGGCCAACTTTCATGTGAATGTCATTATCAGTAATATATTTACGCTTGTGTTTACCAAACGACCAAGAGTGCATTTTTCGATTTTTATAATGTCTGATTTGATTGAGCAGAGAAGTGCCATCAAATTTTGTTTGCGGAATGAAATTTCGGCTGCGGAACAGTTTAGCATGTTGCAGAAGGCATTTGGTGATTCGACCATGTCGCAAAATGTTTATGAGTGGTACAAAGGCTTCAAAGAGGGTTGAGAACGTGTTGATGACTTGGAGCGCTCCGGACGACCATCGACGTCAACAGATGACCAACAAGTTAATAAAGTGAAGGAGTTAGTGCTCAAAAATCGTCGGTTGACTGTTAAAGACCTTACTGATATGATCGGAATATCAGAAGGATCTGTGAAAACCATTTTGAAATACCATTTGGACCTACGAAAAGTCAAATCTCGTTTGGTACGGAAAACTCTCAATTTCTTGGAAAAAAGTCGTCGCGTTGATGTGTGTGAAACAATGCTTTCAGACTATCAGGACAAGCTCAAATGCATCATTACGGGAGATGAGACTTGGATTTATGCTTACGACCCTGAAACAGCCGACCAATCGAGCGAATATCGTGCTAAAGGCGAGGCCAGACCGAAAGGAGCACGTCAAAGTCGTTCAAAAATAAAGGTCATGGTGACAGTTTTTTCGATTTTCGTGGTGTGGTGCACTATAAATTCCTTCCATCTGGCCAAACTGTTAATAAGGAATATTATTTGAGCGTTATGCGTCGTTTACGTGAAGCAAAGATAAAAGCTGAATCGAGGAAGGTGCTGATGGCTATACCGGAAATGGACTATTTGTCATGTTTCGGGGATTAGAAAAATCGTTGCCATAAGTGTATTTCATCGAGAGGGGATTATTTTGAAGGGGATGAAATTGATTTACAAGAATAAATAAAGATTTTTCATTTTACAACCAAATTCACCTTACTTTTTGCCCGCAGTATTATATCTCATATTGATCAAAAAGTACTCGTAACAGCCGCCAGATGACGCTCGAAGTCAACTGATTTGAGTTCTGTTTTTTTTGTTCTTTTTTTGGTAGGTCGCCGCATCTGTGATCAACATTCTGAGCTAAATTTTATTGGCATTCCTTGACATTTGTAAGAATTACGCCATCTTGACTAAATCTACCTCTTAGTCCGGGAGCCAGGGGTCATTTTGACCTCATCATTTCATGCCGACTGATTTTAATACTGAAAGCAGAAGCCATCCAATGGATGACGAAACCAAGCGCCAGCTGGTCCAGTAGCGGTGGGTACGTGCGTGGGATGCTGCGAAACGTGTCGAAAAAAAATTTTTAACAACTCATTTAATACCGGCTGACATTTTTTTTTGTGTATTGTTGACATTTAGTAGAATAAAAAAAAATAGTCAGCTGCGCCGTAGAGGGGGGAAATACGTCAGCTGAACGCAATGATACATTCTTGCTTCGGCTGATGGTCCTTCCACCGCTATAAATGCAGCTGACTATCATTATTCTATTTTCATATGTGTCCAAAAATTATGTAAAAGAATTTCAATCGGCATAAAGTAGTTTTACTTTTTAATTTATTTTACAAGTTCACCTGTTCAGCTGACGTGTTTTCCCCTCTACGGCGCAGCTGACTATTTTTTTATTCTACTAATTGTCAACAATACAAGAAAAAATTTCAGTCGGTATTAAATGAGTTGTTAAAACTTTTTTCGACACGTTTCGTACCCTTCCACAATCACACCCACCGCGGGTGCGCCAGCTGATGCTCACTTTTGTTATACATGAAAGCTAAATCACAAGTATAGTCAAGAATTTAACGGCATAAAAACGCAGTCCAAAATCGACACCTGGCTCCTGAACTATCTGTACGTCTATTCGATCATTTAGAGTCTTAAAAATGGATTCCATTTCGTATTAGATTTTGCGTTAAAAATTATTTCCATGGTGCGAAAATTTTTGAAGTGTTGCGAACTATTTCGGAAATTATCTTTTTCTTCTTGATTGGCACAATAACCGCTGACGCTTTCTCTTTCTCGGCCTAACCGGCCTCAGTAGGACTCACCAAATGAAGCCAAGTTCTTCCCCATCTGACCTTTCCAACGCAAAGGAGGTTTTCTTAAAGAAAGCACCCGTTTACGAGTGGCCTGCACACTTCAGAGGAGATTTTGAGTCCATCGAGGAAGACGACTGTAATGGCAGACCGTCGACATCGAAAACTGATGAAAACTTCGATAGAGTGAAGAAAAGTAGATCCATAACCGCAAATCAATCAATAATTATCATAGAGCTGTCAATGGACTCAAACATTGCTTCTTGATGCGTTCAGGATAGTTTAACTACAGATTTGGTTTGCGCCTTGTTGGTGCAAAGTTGTTCCCAAAGCACTTGAATTTCATGCCGAAAAGGTACCGCGTTCAACTCGCCAAAGACATACTTTCCTAAGCAGAATTCGACCCAACATTCATCAGACCCATCATAACTGGAGACTAAGCAGTTGACTACCGGTACGAAGCTAAGGATTTTTAACTGAAACGTTAAGTCTGTGCTATAACTGGCTGTGAAACGTGGTCTGTAGTAGTCTCAAAAAGCATTCAAACTTTTACAAATCGCGGCCACAGATAAAGTTGAAAGCTGCATATCGACGCCAATGGAACTTATTTGTTTCGGCACTCTGCTCCCCGACTGGCACTCTAACAAATAGTAATAATTACTGGAGATGTGACGTGGGTTTGTGAATACGACGTTTAATCCAGATAACAGCGAATGACTGGAGAGTTCCAAATGAGCCAAGACCAAAAAAACTATGTTGCTTTCGGTTAAAAAGGAAAGACATGGCCACGGTTTTTATGGATTATAAAGGTATTGTGTGCCACGAATTTTCGCCAAAAGGTTAAACAGTTAATAAGGACTACTATTCGGGTGTTACCAGACGTTTACCTTAAGCAATTCGCAAAAAAGTTAGGATTTGTGGGAAAACAACTCATGGATTTCGCATCGTTGTCATCGTTACAGTGTCATTAAATACCATCATCGAATACCATCCGACTGCTACCGAATTCATCTGATATCACTACTATGTCATGTTTGTTTGATCGAGTCAAAAAATCATTACAGGGAATACGTTTTAAGAGTCGAAAAGCAGTAATGGAAAAATCGAAGTCGGCTCGGCTGGCTATACCGCAAATAGAGTTCCAGAAATGTTGCGAGCGTGGTATATGAAGAAAGCAAAAAATTGTTTTGAAATTTAGAATAACATTAACCTATAGAGATGGTGGACCAAAACAAAGCCAAGATGTAGGAAACATGGCAATTATCATATCGGGAAGATGTCTAAATCTGTGCACGAAAAAAGATCGCCAACGACTGTTCGGTCACAACAACACACTAGAATTGTTCAAAATGTGCATGGTAGTTTTCTGGAAAAAATCCTATTTCCATACAGATATGAGGTAACCGAAGGCCTGGCAGCGGTTGTATTCTGATCGAGGCTTCAACTTCAATGGCAATACAAGCGCTCAGATTACAAGCAAAGATGTTTTGCAAGCAAAGGTGATTAAAATTGATTGGAACTTAAGCTGCTGAGTTGGCAATCGAACGAGCCGCACTTAACTTGCATGTGAATATCTGCTTTGAAATCGGGCAATATCTGGGATGAGCAACTCGCTCTTTATAAAGGATGATCAGATTGGGGGTTCTTTTTCTAATAAGATTTTTTTGACAAAACACGCATGACTGCCCTCAAACTACACACGTAATTTTTTTAGTATTCATAGAAATTTCATCGTGGAAAGACTTACGCCTCAACAACGTTTACAAATCATTCAATCGTATTACGAAAATCGCCGCTCTGTGAAAAATTTTCATCGCGCGCTCAGGGCAACTTATAGTGCACATAACCGTTCAGCGATGAGACCCATTTTTTGCTTAATTGCTCCTTCAGTAAGTGAAATTGGGCTGAATAGCAACCCAAATACAATCAAGACCAGCAACCGTTTGGTGTGTCCAATGGGCTGGAGGAATCATCGGTCACCATTTCTTCAAAGAAGAGGCTGACGCCAATGTAACAGTGAATGGCGAACGCTATCGCGCCATGATAGGCGACGTTTTGATGCCGGAAATGGAAGCCAGTACTCTCCATAACATCTGGTTGCAACAAAACGGCGCCACTTGCCATACAGCCCATGAAACAGTGGATCTACTGCGTCTTAGTTTCGGTGAGCGATTTATCTCTCGTCTCCAACCAGTGGATTAGCCAGCAAGATCGTGTGATATCACACCTTTGAACTTCTATTTGTAAGTATATGCAGCCAGCTGCGATTCCAGCATTGGAAGCGAACATTACTAAAGGTATTCACGAGATTCTGACCAAAGTCCTCCAGCGAGTCGTGAGTCATTCAAAATTGATGTTTACGGATGGCCGAATTAGGACTCAGTTGCGTCCAACATTTGAAAAGGATTATCTTTAAAAAATAAATGTCGTACATGATTCTACACAAAAATAATAAAGATTACCCAACCAGTTTGAATTTTTCTTGTTTCAACAAACACCATATTTCATTAGCCATATTTTATCTCCTACAATCATATCTCCCCCTTTCAAATGCATAGCTGGCTTGATGTGCGCCTACAAATTATACCTTTATATTATCTTTGACCTCGATAAAAAACACCCAGATGAAGGTTGATGAACTCACAAGTCCATCTCTGTCTACGCTCTACTTTATGTACTCGCTAAGGTAATCAGTTATGACTACGAATAGACTGAAGACGAAAATTGCAACTACTTGTACATCTGTGGCACCTACAATATTTTTACATGATCGTCCAGCTTCATTTTTGCGCACTTTATGTACGTCGCGTTACGCGACATATGGACATGTTTTGCAGCATGTCGAAGTGAAGGGCACCACTCCTTTGACTTATGTCTGCGACACAAATTCGTTTTTCTTCCACGAAGGCCTGAATTTCGTTCAAAGTTTCATTTAATTTTTTTAACCCATAAGTTACCCTACCTTACGGACTATTTAAAGTTTTTGCTATGGCATTGTGTGATAAATAACCATTTTCTTGATTTTTGCGCACAATTTTCTCCGGTGCTCGCACTTGATCGAACACATTTTGAAAAATACGTAGAAGTTAGGAAAAATACGCCAAATGAACACTATCAATTTGTGGACTTAACTTTTAATTACAGTTAATTTTAAGCAAGTGATGTGAGTAAACACAATCGGCTAGTTTCCATTCGTATGCATTCTTTATATAATACAAGAGTTCAATGGATAACAAAATTGCATAATCTGAACGTTTCGACTAAAATTCGATTAAAAAGTTTGAAATTTTTACGAAAATTTGTCAACTTTTCTGTAATTTTGTAGGAAAAAATGTGCAAAAAATGGTTGTATGGTTGTTGTTGTTGAAGTGATTAAGTATTTAAGTATAACAGCAAAATTTGTATCTCTATTTCTGAGCTTGCATTATTTTGATGTAGGAAAGGCTTATCGAAAGAGCGAAATCTTCCTCTAAGTAGACCTGGACATTATTTGCATACATTTTTTTTTTTTTTTTTTTTTTTTGTCTGGACAACTAGCAAGTGCAGCACTTAGACACAATTAAGTCCATTGTACTGCACTCGAATTCCTTTTTAATTTTATTTAAGTCTAGCCCGTCTCCGAAGAAATCTGAGTAGATATTGTGGTGCCAAGGAGCCAAGGTGGTCGCTTCTTAACACATCAGTGCCAAAGACCTCAAACCTGATTCGAGCGCCGTCTCATCCTCCTCTTCACAAGCTGGACAGAATATATACTTTTCCATGTGATTCGTCCACAGAAAGTGGCCCGTGATCAGTCCAACCAGCTGCTTACAGTCCCTTCTGCTTAGAAACAGGAGCATTTGCGATATAACATCGGTCGGACAAGACAGGTAACATCAGTTTAGTGCGTTTCTCTCAGCTTGCTAAGCTCGCTTGTGGGTTTTAGTAACCCACTTGCTAACCGTGGCTTTCATAGCTGCAGAAGGGACTGGCAGAACGCGCTCCGGGCCAAAGAAGTTGACCTCAGAGAAGTTGTAGCAGCTCTGACAGCAGCCTCTTTCGTTAAGGGCTGTTGCCGGCGAATGCTTATCTGATTACCTGGGAAGTGAGAGTCCATCAGCAAGCTGAGTGCCTCACTTTGTTTCATCAGATTTCCTGAGTGACCCCAGCTTTGGGGTTGGATCCCCTTTCAGGATCCTAACCAATCTCGCCGTGCCACTCAGAGATTTAATACCGCCGCAGAAATCCCTAAAAGAAGTCCAATTCGACTCCCTTCTTCTTGTAGTTCCTTTGAACATGACGGTATCGCTCCCAGTCCTCAGCAAGATTAGTCTTGACGGCCCGGTTTAGAAGTTTTCTGGACTCACGCCTCAATGTTTGGAGTCTCGATTCCTCCATGGAACGGGAATCCGATCACTTATTTTTATTTAATTACTAGCAAACCCGGCCCGCTTCGCTGGGCACACTAAAATAGAATAGATATGGTTTAGAACAGAAAATATATGGTTTTGATATTATTTATTTCTTTATTCTTTATTCAAGCGCTTTGGCATAAACAATATTTTTTGTTTTTCTATTTGTTTTTGAGTAAATCCCTACTAATATTATAAATGTGAATGTAAGTTTGTTTGTTACGCTTTCACGCCAAAACTACTTAACCGATTATTACGAAACTTTGTACACATGTTTTTGGAGGTAATAGAAGTAACATAGGATACCTTATTGGTGGATAGGGTTCGAGATATAGGTCAAAACGTGGACCCAGGTAACCTTCGGATGTGTATGTACAATATGGGTATCAAATGGAAGCTGTTGGTGAATGCTTTAGTTCAGAGTATTCTTCATGCCGCTCCGTGACTAGGGTCTCGAGATAGAGACCAAAACGTGGACCCTAGAATGTGTTTGTACAATATGGATATCAAATTGAAGCTGTTGGTGAATGCTTTTGTACAGAGTATTTTTCATGCCGCTTCGTGACTGGGGTCCCGAGATATAGGTCAAAACGTGGACCCGGGCAACCTTTGGTTGTGTATGTACAATATGGGTATCAAATGAAAGCTGTTGATAAGTGCTTTAATACGGGGTAATTTTGATACCTATTGATGACTAGGGTCTCGAAATATATGCCAAAACGTGGATACGCTGTGCCTTCGAACCGAATTAAACCAAACTTACACACATTGTTAAGTAGGTATGGAAGATGGTTTCCGTATAGTTTGGATACCTATTGGTAGATAGGGTCTCGAGATATAGGTCAAAACGTGAACCCGGGTAACTTTCGGATGTGTATGTAAACTATGGGTATCAAATGAAAGCTGTTAGTTAATGCTTTAGTTCAGAGTATTTTTCATGCCGCTACGTGGCTGGGGTCTCGAGATATAGGTCAAAACGTGGACCCGGGCAACCTTTGGTTGTGTATGTACAATATGGATATCAAATGAAAGCTGTTGATAAGTGCTTTAATACGGGGTAATTTTCATACCTATTGATGACTAGGGTCTCGAAATATATGCCAAAACGTGGACCCGCTGTGTCTTTGCACCGAATTAAACCAAAGCTACACACATTGTTAAGTAAGTATTGAAAATGGGTTTCGTAAAGTTTGGTTGTAATTCGGAACACCGGCAACGCGTACAGCGTTCTTTTGAACCAGTTATAATGACGTTTACTTTTTTAACGCTTGGGGCGGAACTGAACTGTCAAATTGACAGTGTGAGTTACAATGTGTCAATATTTTTTCTGATTTGGACGCCATAAGGAAAAGACGTAAGTGCAAAGTGTAAAAATTCTTTGTGAATGTTTTTGGAATGGATTTTGGAACAGTGAATAATTTCTTACGAAATTTGAGAATTTAATGTGAAATTCGAATGTTCAAATGAAATTATGTGTTCGTGGAAAAAAAAATTTTTTTCATTTTTTTTTTTTTTGAAAAATATAAATGGATAATGGTTAAAAAAGCTCGAATGCTTAATAAAACATATAAATTGAAACGAAAAATTCATGGATGATCAGGAAAAAAGACAATTGTTTCTCAGTTATTCATTTGCGTTGATTTGAAATTCAAAAACAATCTCCTTTTTTCCTGATTTTCAATTTATATTTTATATTTACTCAAAAACAAATAGAAAAACAAAAAATATTGTTTATGCCAAAGCGCTTGAATAAAGAATAAAGAAATAAATAATATCAAAACCATATATTTTCTGTTCTAAACCATATCTATTCTATTTTAGTGTGCCCAGCGAAGCGGGCCGGGTTTGCTAGTATAAAATATAAATTGAAAATCAGGGAAAAAGGAGATTGTTTTTGAATTTCAAATCAACGCAAATGAATAACTGAGAAACAATTGTCTTTTTTCCTGATCATCCATGAATTTTTCGTTTCAATTTATATGTTTTATTAAGCATTCGAGCTTTTTTAACCATTATCCATTTATATTTTTCAAAAAAAAAAAAAAATGAAAAAAATTTTTTTTTCCACGAACACATAATTTCATTTGAACATTCGAATTTCACATTAAATTCTCAAATTTCGTAAGAAATTATTCACTGTTCCAAAATCCATTCCAAAAACATTCACAAAGAATTTTTACACTTTGCACTTACGTCTTTTCCTTATGGCGTCCAAATCAGAAAAAAATATTGACACATTGTAACTCACACTGTCAATTTGACAGTTCAGTTCCGCCCCAAGCGTTAAAAAAGTAAACGTCATTATAACTGGTTCAAAAGAACGCTGTACGCGTTGCCGGTGTTCCGAATTACAACCAAACTTTACGAAACCCATTTTCAATACTTACTTAACAATGTGTGTAGCTTTGGTTTAATTCGGTGCAAAGACACAGCGGGTCCACGTTTTGGCATATATTTCGAGACCCTAGTCATCAATAGGTATGAAAATTACCCCGTATTAAAGCACTTATCAACAGCTTTCATTTGATACCCATATTGTACATACACAACCAAAGGTTGCCCGGGTCCACGTTTTGACCTATATCTCGAGACCCCAGTCACGTAGCGGCATGAAAAATACTCTGTATTAAAGCATTCACCAACAGCTTCAATTTGATATCCATATTGTACAAACACATTCTAGGGTCCACGTTTTGGTCTCTATCTCGAGACCCTAGTCACGGAGCGGCATGAAAAATACTCTGAACTAAAGCATTAACTAACAGCTTTCATTTGATACCCATAGTTTACATACACATCCGAAAGTTACCCGGGTTCACGTTTTGACCTATATCTCGAGACCCTATCTACCAATAGGTATCCAAACTATACGGAAACCATCTTCAATACCTACTTAACAATGTGTGTAAGTTTGGTTTAATTCGGTTCGAAGGCACGGCGTGTCCACGTTTTGGCATATATTTCGAGACCCTAGTCATCAATAGGTATCAAAATTACCCCGTATTAAAGCACTTATCAACAGCTTTCATTTGATACCCATATTGTACATACACAACCAAAGGTTGCCCGGGTCCACGTTTTGACCTATATCTCGGGACCCCAGTCACGAAGCGGCATGAAAAATACTCTGTACAAAAGCATTCACCAACAGCTTCAATTTGATATCCATATTGTACAAACACATTCTAGGGTCCACGTTTTGGTCTCTATCTCGAGACCCTAGTCACGGAGCGGCATGAAGAATACTCTGAACTAAAGCATTCACCAACAGCTTCCATTTGATACCCATATTGTACATACACATCCGAAGGTTACCTGGGTCCACGTTTTGACCTATATCTCGAACCCTATCCACCAATAAGGTATCCTATGTTACTTCTATCACCTCCAAAAACATGTGTACAAAGTTTCGTAATAATCGGTTTAGTAGTTTTGGCGTGAAAGCGTAACAAACAAACTTACATTCACATTTATAATATTAGTAGGGATGCGCAAATGGGTTAAAACAGTTTAATGGTCGATCTTTAGCTCCTGGGTGATGCTACTATTACTAAAATGCCGATCGACTTCGATTATTTCCGTGATTTTATCAACGTTTCTAACATTTTCAACATTTTTTTAACATCAAAAATGCCTGAACGGAATCGACGGAACCAAAATTGCGGATGTTGCACGTAATTACATGTTACAAAATCGGCACCATAATTACCACTCACAATTTGAGTGGCTTGGCTTGCATTTACGCTTTTATCAAAGAAAAATTGTAAAATGTACCGAATTTTCACTGCGTTGACTTCCATTGGTAACACCCTGTAACTCACAACTGGGTGAAACCATCAAAAAACTGTAAACGACTTTTTTTAGTTTTCGATCACTATAGCCATCTACAGAGGAAATAATGGATTTCTTCTTCCCCAAACTGATATGTCGCACTGCTGTTATTCTGAACAAAAGTGTATATAAAAGTCCATTATTTCAAACTGTTAGTAGGGAGGGCATGAATTATCCAGTTTCCAATCCCCACACTTCACAATCCATTAACAGCCGCCATAACAGGCCTAACAGCTCGTCATATGTACACATCCACTGACATAGCAAGTAATGTCACCTGCAGAGGAGTGCAGGGGAATGCATTGGATTACTAGAATCAAAATAAAATTCATTTACAAGTTTAATTATACGTAGTTCTATCAGTCCTTTCACCACTGATGGCACTATAAATTTAGCATTTCGACACACACAACTACACCCGTGCAGAGGCAAGTCGTTTGTAGCACCATGAAACATGCTTTTATCCCTACATTCGTCCGTCCGTCCACACATAGCGCAGTTATGGAAGGACAATCCATTATGCCGGCGCTGCATGTTTGACTCGCCCACGATTTTTTTGCTTCGATAGTGGATATTATGCAAAGCGGGGCGCTGACGTGCAACGTGCGGTGGCGCCACGTGGGCAAGCATGCAACACACTTTAAATTTGCCACATCACGTGTCATGTTGTCGCTGCCATTAGACGCATCCATTAGTCTTGCTGGTTACATGAAAGCATGCAAGGATGTTTGAATTTATTTGGGTGCGCCGGTGCAGTTGTTAATGCTTTTCTCTTTTTTTTTTTTTTTTTTTTTTTTTTGTACCATTCCCTGTATTTATCTGCCAATTTGTAACTCTATTTTTTGCGTCTGTGTTATATTTGTTGCAACTGCATGCAGCAGTAATAGTAAAATATGTTCCGCCGCATCCGTCCGCCTCTTCGTCGTTTAAACGCTGCGCTGCCAATAAATTGTGAGCGCAACACTAATGATGCCACACACAGCGGCAAACGGCTTGCTGCTGATGTTGTTGCTGCGGCAAACAAGCCACGTTGTATCCATCAATATCGAAGCTCCACCCACGTGCACACTGGCATGCACACATCTATGTATGTGTGTGTGTGTGTGTTTGTGTAATTGCTAACATATCCTTACATTCAACTGAAGCTGCTGCTGCCACTCGCTCATTCCCTCGCGTTACAACTCAATCCAGTGGCTGCGATCTCATTTGATTGATTTGTATTCAATTACGCATGTCGCGCTATGACTATCGATTATCGACTATTTATGTTGTTGTTATTAGTGTTGTTGCATTAAACATTGTTGCTTCATCAGCGAAAAATCATGGCAGGCAATTTGTTGCCGCATTGGCGGTAATGCCAGCATGTTGCACGCATTACTAATACACATGTACGTATGTGTGTGTGGTTGCTTGCCATGCAGAGTGAAACCTGACAAGTGACACACAATTTGTGGTGCACGTACAAACTAGATTTCCACTAGTTGAAATGGTTCCAATAAGCGTAGCTTTACTGATTTTGGTAATTACGGTTTTAAGCGGAGACTGCTACCTTAATACCCTACTGCACAGTGCACTAACGCACATTTTATTACTCACCACCTTTTCCAAAAGCTTTGGGCAAGTTTGAAGCCGTTCGACACTATCCAACGAGACGTAATATGGCTGACACTGAGTAGAAAGGGAGTTCCCGGCAAGATAATCATGAAAGGCGATATCAGCGATCCATTCATTACCAACGCAGGCGTAAGGCAAGGTTATCCCCTTCCCTCCGCCTTCTCTTCGCCATCGTCCTTGACGACGTCATGAGCCAACTGACTCTGCACAAAAAAGGCATCGTATGGAGTTTCACCAGACATCTTAAGGACTTGGACTTCACCGATAACATCTGCCTCCTCCTCACAAACTCTAGGACAAGCAAGCGAAGGCAGACCAAATAGTTGCGCTGGCACGCACTGTCGGACTGGAGGTCAACATCGCCAAGACCAAGGCCATGAGACTTAACCACAATAACGCAAGGTAGATACTGGTTGACGGATACCCGATGGAATTCGTCGTAAACTTCTGCTACCTCGGCTGCATCATCACGGCAGATGGAGGAGCAGCTGAAGATGTCAAATGCAGGCTAAACAACGCAAGGGCGGCATTCGGCCGAATGCATACGGTATGAGAGAGTTCGAAAATCTCAAGGCGCACTAAACTACGAATACTCAGCTCATGCGTGAACTCAGTGTTGTTGTACGGAAGCGAAATCTGGCTGATCTCCAACACCATCACACAGAGGTTACAATCCTTCACCAACAAATGCCACCGCATCATCTGCAGAGTATTCTGGCCAAACACCATCAGTAACGACGCACTGAGGAGATTAACGAACGAAGAACCCATCCTTAGGCAGATCAAATGCAGAAAGTGGCGATGGAGAGAACTCCCCAGATAGCATTACGAGAACAGCACTGGACTGGAATCCGCAAGGGAGCAGAGGTGGCGGTCAACCAAACAGCACTTGGGGAACGTCGATGTTGCGCGGGCCAGCAGCTGCCGACATCAGATGGGAAGGCGCAAAAAATAATAGCACAGAACCGTGTACGATAGAAGAGTCTTGCCGAGGGGCCCTATGCTCCGGAGAGGAGTGAACAAGGAAAAAAAAATATAGTTGCTTACATCATCCTTGGCACCAGACTTAAAAATCGGAGTAATAGATGCAACTGTCCATCTTTCAATAAATTCGCGTATAGCGTAAAAAGGTTTGAGTAAAATGATTATATTGATGTTTGACTCACAGAATTACAGGTATATTTAACTGGTGTAACACTTCGTCTGAAAGGTACCAGTCCTAACATAGAAAACACTCTTCTTTATTCAAAATTAGCTGAATCCATCAACGAAATTTCCTTCAAGAACAACGCAATCGTTCCAGCGCCGCTCTAACATTTCAATACCACTTTTGTAGAACGATTTATCTTTGCCTCAAAACACGACGAGCATATTTTTAGGTCTGCGAACAGCCAGTAGTCGCTGGGACCTAATATGGGAGCTGGCGAATGTCGGTGCATGTCGAAGCAATTCGAAGTTTGATTCATTTAGTATTGCCATTGTTTTGATTAACTTGTGATACGGTGCGTTGGCTTGCTTTTGGTCACCAGTAAGCAAACGCAGCACCCTCTTTGAACAGAGCTTTCTCATAGTCAAATGCTAATGAAATATAAAGCCGTCTCGAAATTACTATAACACAACATAACATTAAAGAGAGTGCAGAATACTCTATGTATTGCCATCACTGGGGCGTGTAGAATATGCCCCACTGCCGCGCCCTTAACGTCTTTCTGTACTTGCCTCCCGTTGATCTTCTCATTCACCTAAATGCCGCTCAGAGCGCTAGTGGGTTAAAGGAGGTTGGCATCTGAAGGTCATCTCCTGTAGGGTATGGTAGCATTTTGACGCCCTCCATCCGCAAACTGGGTTTGGAGCGTTCCAAGCAGGCTGAATTGGAAGGAGGCGAGAGTCTGCATGTACAAATGCAGGTACCTCTGTATTTACCGACGGTTCCTAATTTGGAGTTGGAGCGGGGATTTGCACTAGATGAGCCAATATTTCAGTCGACTTTAAACTGACGAAAACTAGTAGTGTTTTTCAAGCAGAGGTCTGCTTGGCATGCAAAATGCTTAGGGATCGCTGTTGGGAGCGAGACATAAATATCCTTTCCGATAGTCAAGCTGCAATCTAGGCCCTGTCGTTGCCATGTTGCGGCCCTCTTCTGGTCAACTTCTGAAAGGAGGAGATCAAACATCTCAAATGTGCAGAAAACATTTCTCTTATCAGGATTCCAGTGCATAGGAACATAGAGGGAAATGAAATTGCCGATGAGTTTGCCAGGAAATGGTCGATAGAATTGGCTCAAGTTGTCCCCATCTTAGACATCGGTGCCCCTTCGACCATAGTTAAAGAGAATCTGCACAACTTGTATCTTAAAAAAGCGCAAGACACCTTAGCCCCGCACGACATAAGAAGAACGCTTAAAATGTTGGGGATCCTACGCCATTAAATTTCCAAACTCATAGCGATGATCACCTGCCACTGGGTGATTGGAACGCATGCGAAGAAACTTGAACTCCCGTACCACCCCTTATTGCAGAAGCTATGGGGATTCGGTAGAGAAAGGTACATTTGAACACTTTCTTTGCAAATGTTCGGGTTTGACGGCTTGGCGCTTCAGGTTCCTTGGGATGCCTTTCGGGGATATGCCGGAGCAGTTTTTCAGTCTAAGTCCCGTTTCTGTCCTCCACTAAGTTTTCTGTGGTAGAATCGGTAAAACGTTTATCGAAACATTTGAATTGATGAAAAAAGTTTATGGCGATGACTGCCTATCTCGTGCCAGATTTGATTAGTGGTTTACACGTTTCAGAGAAGGGTGTGAGGACATAAATGACAATGACCGAAATCATCGCTGAAATTCAGGGAATCGGAGTTGAATATCTCCAATACATCGATTTATTGCATTTTAACTGCGCTTATGAAAGGTCTGTGCACGTTTCATTCCGCACAAGCTAAGTAAGGACCAAAAGTTGCTCAGAATTCCACATTCGAAAGCCCTCATTAAAAAGGTGAGAAAAGACAAGAACTTTAAAACATTGTAACTGGTGATGAAACGTGGTGCTTTCAACATGAACCTGAAACTTAGCATCACAGTACCGAATGGAAGGCCCCAGACGAGCCATCACCAAAAAAAACGGCGTTTGGAGAAGTCAAAAATCAAGTTGGCGCTCATTTGTTTTTACGATTCCAAGGGAATTGTCCACAAGGCGTTCGTGCCAACGGGGCAAACCGTCAATGCAATTTTCTATCTCGGCGTTTTGAAGCGTTTGTTGCATCGCATGCATCAAATTCGCCCTGAATACCACGAAGGAGGAAGCTGGCGCTTATTGCATGATAATGCACCATCTCATTGATCCACTTTTGTGACTGATTTTTTGACTAGAAATCATATTTTACCCATCAATCATTCACCGTATTCGCCTGATATGGCTCTCTATGACTTCTACCTATTCAGAAAATTGCATTTGGCTAAGAAAGGTAAACATTTTGCCTCCGTGTAGGCCATCAAAAAGGCTTGTACCGACATCCTGAAGGATATTTCGGTTAATAACCTGAAACACGTTTTCGATTGCGGAAAACTGTGAATCGAGGCCAGAGGAGACTATTTTGAATAAATAAACTCGAAGTTATCAGAACAAAGCTCCTGTCGTTTCTATTTGAGCTCAGTCTCGTTTATTTTGGACTTGGCCTTGTATTCAAACGTAACGCTTACTCAGTTATACCAGAATGTTCAATAATGTGTGTGACTGACACATAGATGGCGGCACAAGTACTAAATCAATATTTTTTCGAAAGTTGGCAACCTTTTTAGGCTTACTGTCAAAATCATATGTTAATCCGACCATTTGTTTACAAGTTACAGAGCTTTAAGTGACGCTTTAAAAAAAAAGAATTCAAAGAAATTCCGTGTGCTGATTTATCATTGCTTTTTAATGAAAAAAAATACTGTTCAATGCCAGGAATGGCTTGAAAAACATTATTCGGGCTCTGCTCCATCAAAAAGAAGCATTTGTTATTGGTATGCCGAATTCAAACGTGGTCGTACAGACACCGATGACATTCCATCTACTGGAAGGCCAAATGACGCTGTTATTCCGGAAAATGTTGAAAAAATACTGAAAATCATTATGTCCGACCGTAAAGTGAAAGTGAGGGAGATTGCTGACATTCTAAAGATATCAGCAGGCAGTGTACACACGAACATTCGGGTATGAAAAAGGTGTTTTCCATATGGGTGCCGCGTTTGCTCACACCGGAACAAAAACAACAACGAATCGATGATTCAAAGAGCTGTTTGGACATGTTTACGCACAATAAGTCGTAGTTTTTGTATCGGTACATCACAATGGATGAAACATGAATCCACCATTTCACTCTAGAGTCAAATCGGCAGTCTGCTGAGTGGCATGCAGCCGGTGAAAGCCGCCCAAAGCGACCAAAGACGCAGCAGTCGGCTGGCAAGATTATGGCGTCTGTATTTTGGGATGCGCATGGAATAATATTCATCGACTATCTTCAGAAGGGGCAGACCATCAACAGCGACTATTCTTATATAGCGTTATTGGAGCGTTTGAAAGACGAAATCGCAAAGAAACGGCCTCATATGGCGAAGAAAAAAGTGTTGTTCCACCAAGACAATGCACCGTGTCACAAATCAATGAAAGCGATGGAAAAACGGAACAAATTGGGCTTCGAATTGCTTCCCCATCCACCGTATTCTCAATATTTGGCCCCCAGCGACTACTGGCTCGACAGACATCGAAAAGATGCTCCGTTGTTTAGAGATTTGGCTCAAATGATGAAGTAATCGCCGAAACTGAGACCTATTTTGAAGGCAAAGAAAAATCGTTTTACAAAGGCGGTATCGAAAGATTGGAAAAGCGTTGGAATGATTGCATCTCCCTAAAAGGAGACTATGTTGATGAATAAAAGCGAATTTTGGCAAAAAAATGTGTTTTAATTAATTAGTCACACACATTATTGAACGAAGTGTTATGTAAGACACCAGCCATCTCAGAGGCTGCTTCTCGAGATCTTAATTAAGTTACGACGTTTTCCTTCAAACTATTCCGAATTAAATTCCAAGAACGAAAACTTTAATAAGTCAAAGACGGGGTTATGAAATTGAAGGCTGGGAAATTGGAAATTAGGCAATAATTTGTATTAAACATTTTTAATTTCTTTTTAATTTCTGAAACCTCATCTGTTCATAGCGCTGCGGGAACAATGAATTGATCTTCGATCAGTAAAAACTAGAGCGACGTGAATGACAAAAGTGCAGGACCAGCACATTTGCTTGCAGGGTGGGATGCGCACTAATAAAATTACAATGTTGTTGTTTGATTGCATCACAGGTAGGTAATATATACCCTCATGTACACACACATGCATGCATACATATATAAATTCACTGCTGCATCAGCCAAGCGGAACTGATTGAGTTGCTAGTTTGTTCGCTGCAGTCATTTCAGTTGGGTGGGGTTTTGAGGTTCACTACTCCCCCATACGCCCCATGCGCACACACAAATACGAATAACACACACATATACACACATATAATCGCTTTGAACGCATGAATAGGGAAATATTTGTAGTTTGTGTTGCGGTA
The DNA here is from genome assembly GCA_037575425.1 of Anastrepha fraterculus. Taxonomy (NCBI): domain Eukaryota; kingdom Metazoa; phylum Arthropoda; class Insecta; order Diptera; family Tephritidae; genus Anastrepha; species Anastrepha fraterculus. Next base: position 277,803 of record JAYXIM010000731.1, on the reverse strand, counting down.
TCACTGCTCTGTTGCGTGATTTGTCTCAATAAACCAGCAATTCTCTAGTACGTCAGCATTAGGGTCAGAGAATGGGATGGCCGACAGATGTAATAAATTTAATTAATTTCCTCTCCTAAGTGGAATTGGTAAAATATGCATACGCCATCTGAGTGATTTTGTTTGCACTACTATATGCAAATGCCTGCGTGTAAGTGGCGTGCATACGTTTGTATATGTGAATGGCTAGTTTAGTGTATGTATTATACATCTATAGCTCACCCAGACGTGTATGTATGTGTATGATTTTGATTAGGTCGAGTATATCCAGACTGAAGTTGTTATCTGCAGTCTAAAGTAAAATAAATGGATGCAAATAATTTAAGGCGCTAAGGGTTGGCCCCTAGAATTAACCTCTTCATTAATTTAAACAATAAAATCAAAGATGTTTGTTTATATCAGAGTAGATTTTGCTTAATTTCACCAAGTCTTTATTGCACTAGCAAGATAATTATTCTAATTAACAGCTTAGGGAATTTGAACAGTAAATTCAACTATGTACGTGTAGAGGGAGGGTTACACACTGCACTCAAATAGGAACATACAAGATTTGGTTTAATAGTGTGAATGAGAGATGCAGAGCAGCGTATTTAAGTAATCCTGTATCCTGTGTTTCACAAAAGGATACTCAGTTACCTTTCCAGAGAGGATCGAGTGGAAAACAAACCCGAAATGGATGAATGATGATTCACAAAAATGGTACACTGATGGATCAAAAACACCTTACGGTGTAGGAGCAGGTGTAGTGGGGCCCAGAATCCACAAATCATACACTCTCACCAGGGACACCACTATCTTCCAAGCGGAACTATACGCAATAATGGAAGCAGTAAACATCATGCAACGCAGAAACCACAAGAGAGTAAGGATTAAAATACCAAAAATACCAGCCAATCAGTCCTAAAAGCTCTAGATAGCTATACATACAACTCAAAAACCCTCTTAGAATGCCACAAGGCACTCAATAATCTGGCATCCAAAAATAATGTTTCATTAATTTGGGTACCGGGACATGAGGGATATGTCGGCAACGAAAAGGCAGACGTTCAAGCCAAAAAAGGGGCAGATGAAAACTTCATCGGACCTAGTCCTATGTTCGGATTCAACAAAAACAACCTAAAACAAAAAATAAAATACTGGGCCAAAACTCTATTAAATCAGCATTGGAACAATGTAGAGGATCTTAGACACTCCAAAAAGTTCCTAAGTTTCAACGCTAAAAGAGCCAACATGGCCCTCACGTTAAACAAAAAGAGCATTCGCACTCTCACAGGCGCCCTCACGGGTCACTTCACCTGCAACAAACACTTACATAAATTAGGCATAACTAACACCAGCACATGCAGATTCTGCTGCGAAGATGAGGAGTCTATGGAACATCTCATTATCGAATGTCCGGGGTTGACGCATAGAAGGAAAAGGTTTTTAAACAAGTTCATGCTTACAGATGAAGACCTTCAATCACTCCCTCAGAAGGAGCTGGTACAATTCATAAGCATACTTAACAGTCAATAGACAGCATAGGGTGCACAATAGATCAATATGGTCGCAGTGCTAAAGGGCTACTCCTTAACCCTTTACAACCATTAATCCTGTATTATCCCTTTGTTAAGGGTTTTCCAATAAGAGGTGTTATTTTGATATTCAAAGAAATATGCTATTTTTTAATATAAAGGAACGTATGTTTATTTCATTATAAAGAAGAAGGAAGGTATGCCGTTAATACTGGAAAATAACATCAGGCAATTGACCACCACGACCACGCTTACAGCACAATATCCTTTTCATAAAATTTTCCATAACCGAATTGCAAAGTGGCTGCCCTATGTCTTCGATAGCCTCACGAATTCCATCTTTAAGGTCTTTAATCGACCCTGGGCTGTTGGCGCAGACTTTCTCTTTCACGTGACCCCAAAGAAAAAAGTCACAAGGTGTTAAGTCACAAGATCTCGGCGGCCAATTGTGATCACCTCCTCGAGAGATAGCACAGTCCGGAGACTTTTCCCGTAAAAGATCAATGGTTTCGTTACTTGTGTGGCACATAGCGCCATCTTGTTGAAAATAAACATTGTCCAGATCAATACCATCTAATTCGGGCCATAAAAAATCGTTAGTCATCTCTCGATAGCGCAATCCATTCACCGTAACTGTTGCTCCATTCTTGCTTCATTTTCGAAAAAGTAAGGTCCAATGACTCCGCCGGACCATAAACCGCACCAAGCAGTCCTCAACGTGTAGAGAGGCTTTTCAACAATAACACTTGGATTTTCTGAGCCCCAGATCGGACAATTTTGCTTGTTGACGAAGCCACTGAGGTGGAAATGGGTCTCATCACTCAAGATGATTTTTCGATGGAATTCCGGATCATTTTCATACATTTCAACAACCCAATCAGCAAAGACACGACGTTGTTGATGATCGGCCGGACTTTATAAGCTTTAAGACCCAAATCTTTATGCAAAATGCGGTGTAATGACGATTGTGGGATGCCCAAATCCAAAGAACGACTACAAATGGACAAATTTGAGTTTTCTTCAACACTTTCGGCTACAACAGCAATATTTTCGGCTGTTCTTGAGTGGCGTTCACATCAGTAACTTGTCCCAACAGCTCGAATTTTTTCACCAATTTACTACGGCGTGGATTTAGTCTGAAACCAATTGCCATCGGCCGCCGTAGCCGAATGGGTAGGTGCGTGATTACCATTCGGAATTCACAGAGAGGTCGTTGGTTCGAATCTCGGTGAAAGCAAAAATTAATAAAAAACATTTTTCTAATAGCGGTCGCCCCTCGGCAGGCAATGGCAAACCTCCGAGTGTATTTCTGCCATGAAAAAGCTCCTCATAAAAATATCTGCCGTTCGGAGTCGGCTTGAAACTGTAGGTCCCTCCATTTGTGGAACAACATCAACACGCACACCACAAATAGGAGGAGCTCGGCCAAACACCTAACAGAAGTGTACGCGCCAATTAAAAAAAAAAAAAAAAAAAAAAAATTGCCATTACTGGACGTTAAGCGCTCAAAATGCCTTGCCGATTTGTGCCACTTGGCTTGAACTCTGAAATAAAAAGTCCGCATATCTGATTTGATTGAGATTAAGACTGGGTCTGCTAACAGAGAACCAAATCTATTGGAATTTGTGGTCTAAGTCTGTATATAAAATAAAGTATGATTTGATATAAGAACGAATGTTTTTAAAATGCCACAACATGCGCTTCGTGCTTTAGTTACTTATAAACTCAAATGAAATGGAATATACTGATGACATGTATGGACTCATATATGGGGGCATAGCATTACAAGCTTAGCACGGCAAGGCAAGCAAGTCAGCAGTACCGTAACCTTGGTGGAGCCTTACCTTAATAGTCTAAGAAAGCAGAAATCTTGAGAGTAGCTTAAAAGCTCAGTACCTAGCATAACTGAAACAACTTCAGTTTGTCGTCTCTAGGCACTAACAGTTTGCCTTCCTCAGGTCTAATAATGTCTACGAGTGAGAGTTTTTTTTTTGTTTTTGTGGGAGTGGAGGATAAAAATGTCAGAAGCATTCAATTAATGCCGTCGCGCCAATGATATGTGGGGCACGCTCCCACTAAAACAGACCTGCCCTCTTCGGCTAACTTCCACCCCGGAACCGCATTTTCACTACATCGAGGTTGAAGCCGTGATTGTGTATAACAAGTTAAAATAGTCTCACTTGGCTGTCTTCCAAGGATAGTAGCTAACACCTCACGTTCTCTTGCGAATCTTGGACAGTAGAAGAGTACGTTTCGCGCGTCTACAACATTCTCTGGGTAGGCAGGACAGAGTGGTGAAGCGGAGAGACCAAACCTATGCAGATAATACTGAAAGCACCCATGTCCGCTCAGCATCTGGGAGAGGAAGTAATCCCCTTCTTCCGACTTTGCCATAACCACGTGTTAAGGTTAGGGATAAGTTCGTGCGTCCAGCGGCCCTTAGGAGAATTATCCCATCTTCGCTGCCATTCGTCAAGAGTCGCCATTCGCTGTGCCCTTTGGTCCCTTGTAGGTTTTGCACCTTGTCTTGGATAAAGACGGTTTAGTTCACGTGCTCGGATATCGAGTAGAATATTTCCCGCAATCACGCAAATTGCATCATCAGTACTGTATAGCCGGCTTGGACTGGATGTTGAGACCTCCGACATTCACCGTAAAACTCTCCCTCTTCTCTTTTTTTGGCTCAATAAGACGCTGCTAGCTGGAGTTTGGCATTGTATAACCACCGCTCAATCCTCGCTACCGCATCATTGCAAGTGAGTTCCACATCAATAATCTGTTTCCCCGCTACAGCCAGCGCAATATCGTCTGTCTACCAGTATCCTACCAGTGTTGCATTCACGGGCAGCTCCATTTTGAGAATGCCATCGTACATTGCGTTCCACAAAGTAGGGCTGAGGTCCGTCGTCAGTGTCGTATTCAAGAATCCTGCCATCGAAATGGTTCCGGATAATCCTAAGCAGCAACGAAGGCACTCCAAGACCAGATCAGTGCTGAAAGAATTATCGTCCAATTTGCTGAGTTGAAATCGTACTTTATGTCCAACGTTATGACAGCGCAATATTTCATAGAACCGGATGCCTCACCTGTCCTTTTTAAGGTTGGCTCGCTATTTTGACCACCAGTCGAATGGCGTCGACAGTACATCTTGCTCGCCTGAAGCCAGTCGCTCCGCAAGTCCTGTAGGCCCCTCTAGGTATTTCTGCAACCACCCACAGATGATTCTTTCTAGTACCTTCCCCACTGTATCTAACAGACATAAGGGTCGGTATGCTGATGGAGCATTTGGCAATTTGCCCGGTTTTACCAGTACTAAACGCTGTCGCTTGCATCGCCTGGGAAATATACCAGACTTCATACACTCAGTGTAAAGTTCGGCAACAATTTCTGGGCTAGGGAGGTTTTTGGTCCTCTCACTTTCTTCATAACTGTCCTATATGCTTTACCCCATGGGTCAGTATTTGCGGAGTTTCTTAATTTAATAAAGCAACGGAATTTGCTTTGCCGTGTTGCCTGTTGCAATGCGCGTCGTGCTTCTTTATGAAGGGCCTGCTGAGCAGGATAAGATGACCGGCGACGCGCTCTTTGAGCTTTTCTGAGAGTTTTGTTGCATCGTTTTCGAAGTATTGCGATTTCGTCTGTCCACCAATATACAGGCTCCCGGTTTGAAGTTCCTCTGCGTCTTGGTGCGAGTGAGAGTGCAGGCATCCCTATTCATATGCTGCCAACCTAAGCTCATCTGTCTTAACAAATTTGCATGAAAATAGAACGAAATTCAGTTTACATTGTTCAGCTGCAAAGTGAAATTATTAATTGAATCAAATGAAAACCAATGTTACCTAAAAATATTTATGATTTCTTATAGCCTTAACTCCATTAAATGAGCATTAACCAAATGCTAGTAAAATGCTCACTTAGCTGCATTATTAATCACCTACCAGTGTTGAATGGCCGAACAAAAAATATTTATTACTTTTTATCAACAATTATGCAGAGTAAATCATTGACTCCATCCCACATTCACTGTGCAACTGTGCTTCCTCTGGAGTAAATAAATTAACCACCACCATCACATCCAACGCCATTGGCGACGCTTACCTAGGCCGCACTCTAATGACCATAATTATAAGTTAGATATTTCCGAGCTAGTCATTATGACAGTTGATTATATCTAATAAATTTCATTAATCAAATTGAAATGAGTTGAGAAAAATTGCAAACAAAAACAATTTACTTAGATTAGCATGCGCATGCGACAAAGTTAGTAGCAACCAGCCGTAATCCGCTGAATAGAGCAGTCTTGATTTGCTTAACGCGCCAACTTTAGCTGAGGCTTTCAGTTTACGTTTGGTTGCATTTAGTGCGCTACACTTCAAGTGGAAGCGAGAAAAAAATGTATGCGGTTAGTGCTGTTGGCGCCCTCATCTGCCGGCCTAGCCACAATAGCTTCATCAACCATGGCCCAGCTTGTGCAGTGTGAACTCTGTTTACTGTCCTTAACCGCTTATTAAAACTATTTTATTCATTTTTTTTTTGTTTTTGCGAAGGAGAAACTAATACGTACATGCGATGTAGTTAGAATGGTGGAAGCGGCTGTGGAAGTGGCAAAATTAATTATTATTAATTAGTAAATGATATGCTCGTGAAGTCTCCGACTTGGCGTTGGTTCTATACATAGATTGAGTGTTCAAACTACAGAGCAGTTGTTTATTGAATGATACATAACTTACTTTTTCAATTCATATTTTTGATTGATTACTACTTAGGGTCTCACATACAAATTAAGCCTGCAAGAGCTCCTTGAAATATACCCTTTAAGTTCCACTCAATGACGCTGATACAGTCCGGTTCACTTGATTATAGGCAATAATTTGAGGCCCATTTTTGATTTAATTTCACACCTATATTGGGGTATGTAGAGTCTGGATTAGTGCGTGACTACCGTTCGGGAAAACGCGGAACGTAGGTTCGAATCTCCGTGAAACAACAAAATTAAGCACAAGTTTTTTCTAATAGCGGTCGTCCCTCGGCAGGCAATGACAGCCCTCCGAGTGTATTTCTGCCATGGAAAAGCTCCTCTTAAAAATTTTTGCCGTTCGGAGTCGGCTTGAAACTGTGGGTTCTCCACTTGTGGCACAACATATATATACACATATATAATATATACAGTAGGGCGGGTCGATTTAAAAATCGCTCTCTGCTCTGTGAAAATCGTATTCTAGGGATCAAAATAAAAAACTTTGCCGAAGGGACCATACCCTTTAAAACGAATTCTGATGTCTCCCAATTTGGGTCGAACGAAAAATCCCATTTTGACCCATTTAGAGTGTTCCAATCGAGTCCAAATGTCTGACCGACCCCCATAAACTTTGGACTGCCGATCCACCCATGCCAGTGGCACACCCCCTCGAACTCCCCTGGGGGTTCCCATACAATCATTTCAAAATATCACCATTTTTGGCCTTTACATGAGAAAAGAAACTAAAAAGTTCGACCCAAATTGGAGGACATCAGAATTCGTTTTAGAGGTATGGTTCCTTCGGCAAAGGTTCTTATTTTGATCCCTAGAATATGATTTTCACAGAGCAATGGGCGATTTTTTTGCCTCCCCACAAATCGACCCGGCCTAATGTATATGCATGTATATCATATATATATGATACTTAAGTGCCACCAGTAAAATAAAATTATAACCTTTAAAATTTTTATTCCATCTCTGAAGTGATAATCTGGAAGGGCTGCAAAATAAGCTTCCACAGCTGTTATGACCTCGTCATTTCATGAAAACCGTTTTTCACGCATGCATATTTTAAGGTCTGGAAACAGATGGAAGAGGCTAGAGGCCAAATCTAGAGAATTTGGTGGATCCTCCAACAATTCGAACTTTAATTCATGGATTTTAGCCATTGTTAAAATGCTCTTGTGACTCGGTGCATTATACTGATGGAAGGAAATTTTTTTCTTTTGCAAATTGGGTTTTTTGCACGAATTTTTTTCATCTGCTGGCCCAAAAGATTACAATAACATTTCGAATTTATTGTTTTACCAGTTTGCAAGTTATCCACAAACAAAACTCTTTGGCATCCCAAAAAACAGATGTTAAGACCTCCTTTGCCAATTTCTGGGCGCGCATTCGTTTCGTACTCGAAGAACCAGGTTCACACCACTCTTTGGTCTCTTGTTTTGATTTCGAATCTAGGTGATAGACCCAAGTCTCATTCTTAGTGATGAGTCGATGCACAAAATCCACTTCATTCTTTCGTGAACGCTGTAAATGTTGCTGAGAAAGTCACACTCGAATGTGTTTTTGTTCCATTATTAGCGAATGGCGCACCCAAAATGCACATAGCTCACTGAAACCCAATATTTCAGTCAAAAGATTGCTCACACACTCGGTTATATGGATTGTTTTAAAAAAGTGCAGTTGCCGTTTTCTTGTTTTGTTGTCACTTAATGAGTTTTTCTGAGAGCCTTGGTTTTGATGATGTGGGATGGCAGGATATGTTCGCCTCCTTCAGTCGTCGTTCAGTTTTGTTGATACTCCCATCTGTTTCCTTTTTAGCATGAACTAATCGTGCTTGGCGTAGTCACAAAGAAGGGTCCCGCTTAAAAAGTTGGACGATCACTTTATCCTGCTATTTTGTCGTCACTCATTTCAAGCCGCGCTCGTTTTATACCGCTGATTCCACATCACAACAAGCTTTTTTTAATTTTTTAATCACTTTTACAGCCGCGGCGTAAGATAATTTCGGCCCTTTCGAATGCGTGCATAAAAATACCGCCTCGCAACGCTTCGAACGACACTAACCTGAGTTGGCACTGGCGTCGTACCCCTGGTTACGAAGCAAAAAGCAGATCGAAATATATCTTGAAGTTAGAAAAGAAGAAGAAAAAAACCGGTTCTTGAAGAAGAAAAAAACCGTTTATTTTCTGTAAGTGTAATGGGGTGCCCTAACAAAAAATTTAGACCTATCTGGACTTCTAAGATATTACTGAAAATATATTTTTTTAGATCTTTTCGCTCCTCAGAAAATAACGTGAGTGGGTTCCGACTTTTTTGACGAAAACATCGTTATTTTGATTTTGTGATAAAATTTTTAAAAACCTGTATTTTGACTTTTAAGCTTTAGTAGTTACACTGTGGGACCACAATTTTTGAACCCAAACCAAACCAATTGCGAGTGCAATTACTCATGTAGAATAGTAAAACGCCAACTTGGTCTACCGGGTCCCAATTTTTTTTACAGTGCATTAAAGTTTCGCAATATTGATCAGATGCCATATTAAATAATATGGTAAATCTAGTACAAATATTGATTTTTCTTACATTTCGCCTTAGAGGACTTTTAGTAAAATTCAGTGATAATTTTTTTGTAGAACATTTTAACCCGTTGAATCCCACCCATTATGTGACTATTTAACCCGTTTTTTTTCAAAAATTGTTCAACAGCCCTTTTCAACTGCGTATTAAAGGGTTAATATGTTTTACAAAAAGATTCCTTGGAAAATTTCACTAGAAGCTGTCAAAGACATTGAGCTCCTATGGGTTAAACTAGGAAAAAATGTAACAAAAACGAATGTATGCATTTCACGTATTCCATATCAATAGTTGGGGTTTTACTATTCTACATGAGTACTTTCATTTGCAATCGGTTTGGTTTGTACCCGAGCCGATGACCTGAAAATTGTCACAATGTGTTATCAAAAAGAAATACTAAAAGAAAAATATATTATAAAACATTTGTACAAAACCGCATATAAAAACTAGTTATAAAGTATAAAAAAGCGTGAAAAAGCGGAAAAAGTATTGCTCGTTGGAAAGATAGGTATATCGAGTCCATGAAATTATTTTTTTTTTTTTGTGAAAAAGTTCTTACGTTTTACTCTGTTATCATTTTGTGAAAATTTATACCTGAGCGCTACTACAGCCGTGTAACCCCACGAGAATGCAGGCTGTGTAATACAGTTCTTAGCATCGAACACATGCTAAAGGACTGCCCTATCTCGAGACAGCAGCAATCTAATTACAATCCCAGACTGCAGCAAGGAAGGTACGATGAAGGTTGAAGGTTCTAAGCAACGCCTTCAAAAACACACAATCTGCTGCATTAAATACCTATGAACAGGCTTGCGAGGCAAAACCTCTGATCGGCACAGGCGTCGAGCTTCACGTGGCTCTGATGCCATCCACTATTGCGACAGAAAGGAGCTGGACCAGGATTCTCTTTCAGAATTTGGAAGAAAATGCTTGAGAGCCTGGTTTCCACTTCCTTCCAATTGTCAGACGAAATAGTGCCGTCGGAGTTGCTTTTATCAACCACCGCCCATAGCTGTTGGCCTCTGATAGCTTCGCTGTACGTAGCTGGAGATGACTTGGTGCTCGGGTTGCTGGGTGGGTTGCCCGACAACTGACGTTTTGGGTTCGGTTCAGAACCCCGAGGGGACTCTTCCGTTACCCTTGTCGCCCAGCCAAATTAGTGCTTTTGTTTGACAGACCACTCCCCTCTAGAATCGTTTTTAAGCGCTCCAGTAGCCTGAAGGCAGCACTTCACTCCTTGTAGCCATGCCGTGCAGGCTCTGCTATTACGGAGGTATCAGTCGTTTCAGACTCAATTTCGCCACCTTTACCAGAGCTAGTCGCGGTATTGGTGGTACAGGAAATTGACTCCTCGGCCAGAGGTTTAGTTTTTGTACCGCCACTTCTGCTGTTGCCAAATTTGACCTCAGCGCCAGCTTCCGCCGTACGAAATGGGCTAGCCGTGAAGGGCTTGGATGTACCAACACTACCACTAGGCTTGATTATCCCAATAGAAATCTGACTTGATCCAGATTTGGGGTAGAAGCTATAGCTGCCTTTGCATTTAAGGCCTGCTTGTCCAATGAGGTTATTTGTTTGAAGACATATTTTCCATCTGTTTCGTACGATCACCGTCCACCGTGGCAGACATGGTGATCTTATAAATAGGAAGGGGAAATATAATGGTCGACTGTGGCAGCGCCCCATACCACGGCAAGGTCATGGTTATACCTTGAAGGGACCAGATATTTTTATGAGGAGCTTTTTCATGGCAGAAATACACTCGGAGGTTTGCCATTGCCTGCCGAGGGGCGACCGCTATTAGAAAAATGTTTTTATTAATTTTGCTTTCACCGAGATTCGAACCAACGACCTCTCTGTGAATTCCGAATGGTAGTCACGCACCAACCCATTCGGCTACGGCAGTTAAATTAGTTATAAATATTTTCAAATATACTAGATTAATATTTTTGTATTCTTTTTTTAAACGACTTTTAAAATTCCGTTGGAAGTGCATTACCTATATTTAAATATATTTTTTTTTAATATTTATAAAAACCTGAAAAACACCGAGAAGGGCATTCGCTTAGTGTCACTTTACATCTTGTCAAGTACTGACTTGCGTAACTACTATGAAACCTGTTTATTATTTATTTGCATACAACCTTTGTTTGCCAGCCTTTTTCATTTACCGACTCGTTCGTTTGTAAATTCATTTAATTTGAAGGCCAACGGATGCTTGCACCAACTACCACCACAGCACCGTTTGTTGTCCTTTTTGTTGTTCTTCTTGTGTATCTCTGTTAGCCGCTTGTTGGTTTATTTTGATTGCATTCGGATTAAAAGAATGACGTGGAAATGTAAATTATCGCAGTGCCGCATCCTTTGCCAGCTGTCCACCTTTCGCTCATCCGCCCGAGCACAACTAACTACTCAATCAAATGCAGCTGTTGCCACAACCATTTTTTATTACTATATTTTTCATTTCAATTTTCTTCCTCCTTTCTTGCCCGCACTGGCCGTCCATTTGCTTGGCGAGCAGTTGTAAATTGAATTTAATGTTAGCCGCGAAAGGTTGCATAAAATGATTTATGATTACGTGAGCAACTGAGGTCGTTCGTAGTTGATCATTTTGCTGCAAGTTTATTAGATTTTATCAACTCGCGGCTAATGAATAAACGCTAAAGCTTTTGACAATTCAATTGACTGCGTGTAACTATGGCGTAATTTTCATGTAGGCAGTTGAAGAACCCAGTTTTACAAAGTCAAGCTTGCTACCAGAGCTACCTGGGCAAGTGGTTTTAGTATCTACAACAACAGCATAAATGGCGCAGTAGAAAGAAAAAGGAAATGTGTACTCGCTCTGTAAAACTAATCTTAGTAGTAGTAAATGATTTATGATATTGAGTTGATTATTAATAAGTCGCCTAAAAAAGTAAGTTGGCTGCCCTCATAAATTTATCAGGTTAAGCTGGGAAACATAGCACAACAGATGCCAGATAATATTAATAAAAAATAATTACAGCGCAAACAAGCGAAAGGGTGGGTGATACTGCTGACACCTCTACAATATCTTTATTCGTCTCATCTTAATACAACTATTTGCAGAAGAGGTGTGACTATTAATTATCGAGACTGATACTACTACGAAAGAAGTACGCATGCACTAAATGCCAGCAACCGTCAGTTGTTTAGTGTGAAATCGTGCAGTACCTTCCGCTTTGGAATATAAAGGGTCTTTCAAAAGACGCGCCTAGATGTTGTTTTAGATTCAAAAATGCTCCTCCTCCTATTTGTGGTGTGCGTCTTGACTTTGTTCCGCAAATGGAGCGATCTACAGTTTTAAGCCGATTCTGAAAGGCAGATATTTTTTATGAGGAGCTTTTTCATGGTAGAAATACACTCGGAAGATTGCCATTGCCTGCCGAGGGGCGACCGCTATTAGAAATAACTTTTTCTTCATTTTTGGTATTTCGCCAAGATTCGAACCTACGTTCTCTCTGAATTCCGAATGGTAGTCACGGACCAACCCATTCGGCTACGGCGGCCGCAAAAAAAATAAATTACATCCTTTAAGTGTCCATCATCAGCGCTTCTACAGGCACAATCCGCCAACAGTCGATTCATGAGTTCAATTGTTGAGAACGTCGAGATATCGAAGCTGAAGGTTAAGGTTGTTCAGCAACACTTTGCGCTACCGCAGAAATATTCCTAGCAAAACATCCACGTTTGTGTTTACCAGTCCTTTTTCTATCCTCAACAGAACCAGTTTCTTGAAGTTTTTTCACCAAACTTTGAAGAGTCGACACATTGGGGTGAATATTTCCACCAAAAAGAAATCACGAGTTAGCGCACTATTCTCTTTTTTTAATTTTTTGACGTTTTTTTTGTTGTATGTACTTGAACGTAAATGATTTTAGGAATCCATTGCACGATTAAAGATGCCAATTAAACTTATTACTAACGTTCAGAAGATAGTTGCAGTGTTATCCCTTTCAATTCGGGTAGTAACAGGCCTTCCATATTGCGTTTCCTAGTGAAAAGCACAAAGGTAGTTTTCATAGGATTCACCGAAAAACCATCCTTAATCTTATTTAGAGCTACCTGCATTTTATTGCATATAACTTCAAGTGATCGTCCTGAGATTAATACGCACACATCGTCCACGTAGGTTTCGATGTGCCCCATTTCCTACAGATCATTAAGAAGAGAGTCCTCAACAAAGCTCCAGAGTAGGCGCTCTTCTTAACCTCAACCTTAACGCCTTCATTGCTTTCTCTATCCATGGTAAGCAGTGTTTTTGATAGCATAGAGTGAATCCCTCTAACAATGATTTCTTCTACTCCATAACATCTGATAGAAGAGCACATAGAGTCAAACGTAGCATTGTCAAAAGCTCCTTCAATGTCCACAAACACGCCAAGAGTGTACTCTCTTGTTTCCAACCCTTTTTCGATTATGCTGACGCACTCGTGCAGAGCCGATTCGCAAGATTTCCCACTTTAATAAGCATGCTGACATTGAGAGGGTTTCGACTTAGAACCCTCGTCCTAACGTGATTCTCCGCCATACGTTTCAGACTCTTAAGCATAATCAATGTCAGGCATATATGTAGGTCTGAAACTTTTTGGTAAAGCGTAGCTGTCCTTGCCTGGCTTTGGGAAAAATACAACTTTCACCAAACGCCACGATTGTGGAACATAAGCATGCGCAAGACATGCCGTAAATATTCATTGCAGAACCTCCATTAGTTGTTCTCCACCACGCTTGAGCATAATTGGGTAAATGCCATCGGGTCTTGGGGATTTAAAGTTTTCGAATGACAAGAAGGCGAACCCTATCGTTTTCTCGTTAACTCTCCTAGATGCAATGAACCAATCACCGCTGGTAATTACATCGATCGGATTTATCGATGGAGCTTTGACCAACGACTTTCCTGGAGCCAGGGAAATGCGTTGAAAAGAGAACATCGTACACTTCTGATTTTGAGTCCATATAAGTACCATCCGATTTGAGCAGTGAGTCCAGCCTAGTCGACCGGTCTCTTTGGAGGACCTTGCATAACCTCGCTGAACTCTTCCGTTCCTCCAGTTCACTGCAGAAGGTTCTACAAGAGTCCAATTTAAATGATCTAATTTTTTTTTTTATATTCCTTCCTCAGTTTACGGTAGGCAGTAAAATTCCCTTCCAACTGAGTTCTAAGAGCTCTGTTAAGGGGTTACATGGGTTTCGTGGGTTCAAAAAATCGATCTTTTTTTGGCTTATTAATTTCTACAACATCTCAAGAGTATTATCCTAAATTTTCAAGTCGATTCAAATAATAGTTTCAGAGATACAGCCTTTGGAAGGTGTGCGCTCCAAGCCACTTTTATTGTTACTCAAAACTTTAAACGCGTTTTTCTCGGAACTGTCAAATGTTCTCGAAAACTACTCAACCGATCTTGATGAAATTTTACACAGGTGTTCGGGATACCATTTACTCGTGCTTGGACGAAGGATTTTTTTTTGCAATTACAACTATTAAAAAAACAAAATGTCAAGCAAATTTGACCGCAATTTTCTTTTTTTTGGAAAAATGTCTGCCAAAATTCCAATTTTTACGTTTTTGATGTGAAACATCTATAGGCTCACTTGTAAACCGAATCGTTGGCGTGGCGACGGGTGTGAGTGCTTAGTAAATGTTGGTGCGTTATGTGTTTTTGAATGTATTCGGTAATTTGCTATGTAGATAATAGGAATTCGATTACAGAGAATTCATGGGAAACTGGAAGGCTGGCTAGAGTGGGCACCTTTGAGGCGCGATCTCTGTGCGAAGAAATGACGAAGGTCAGAGTTTGAATTGAAAAATATCAAAAGGTCACAGAAAGCAGAGCCACAGCAGAAAGAAGTTTCATTACTCAATTATTTAAACCAAGTGGAACTATTTTGCAATACCAAATTTATTGCTTTATTAATTCGAAATGAAAAGTGCAAACTTATTTAATAGCAAATTCGAGATATGCCAGCTCGTAATGAGCAAAAGTTTAAATTGAATAAAAAGTTTAAGCCTATGGAGGAAGGCATATTTTAAAGACACATTTTGATTATCATACAAAGTGACACAAAATTAATCGGATTATATATATTTTTTACAATCATAATTGAAATTTGTGAAGTGTAGAGCTGCTGTATAAAAACAGACAAGCAATGGCGGGCGTAAAGGTCAAAAGTCATCACTCAATATAATTTCTTTATTTATTATTTTTTTAAATTTTATTTAATAATATTCAAATACAAATCTGGATGATTAATTTTGCGCCACCTGACAATTCAAAAATTTCATCACTCGAAATCATTTTTTTATTTCATATTTTTTTAATTGTATTTAATCATTTTCAAATACAAAACTGGATGACTAATTTTGCGCCACCAGAAACGTCAACAAATTTCATCACTCAAAGTCATTTTTTTATTTAATTTTTTTTTAATTTTATTTAATAATTTTCAAATACAAAACTGGATGAATAATTTTGTGCCACCTGAAAATTCAAAAATTTCATCACTCAGTCATTTTTTTATTTAATTTTATTTAATAATTTTCAAATACAAAACTGGATGATTAATTTTGCGCCACCTGAAAATTCAAAAAATTTCAGCACTCAAAGCATACTTCAAAAAGAATTTCAATTGCAAATCAAAAACAATCCAAGAGAATCTACTACCAAATATGGAACAACAACAGATGCTGTATTTATGAGATATCTTGGTAATATTTCATCCAATACTTTTGTAACGTACTTTAGTTATCATCGACCAATCGTCACAGTAATACCGGCAGAGGAAACATCGAATATAACTATTACTGAAGTCACAGATGAAAATATTTAAATTGTGGCTTGATATTAATATCGAATTTTGATATCACATGTAAATAAATGTTTATTAAATAAAGTTACCATTTTCTGTAAGAAATTCGTAATACTTCATTTTTTCATTAGGCTATATTTAATTCCTGTAATAATATTATCTTTTATGCATATTACTTGTACACACACGATGTTTCACATCTGCCAGGCGTCCCATGATTGCTCACATTTTTTTCTTTCCTTCGTTTAAGCACGAGTATATGGTCTTAACTAAAACACTTACTTTTGTTTTTTCATTTTAGATGGCCCTGTGAGGAGTTATGATGAAAACGCGGACGCACCTTTTTTCGAGTGGTCACCGGAAGTGAAATTATTCTCTAAATATGTACCTATAAGGCAGAAAAAAGTTTGAGTTAAATAAATAATTTTTTACATAGAAAAAATAAATATTGAAAATAGGCATTTTTTTACCCGACGAAACTCAAGTGATCCCTTAAGAAGTTTCCCGGAATGGAGTGGCAAGGAAAATAAGCCGAGACGACAATTGTCTCTACCTCTTTCCCCTTTAATCGATACTTTATCTTGACTGCAACTAAGTCTTGACAGCAGAATTGTCTTAACAAAATGCAATCAACCGCTTTTGGCATAGTAATACACGTACGCGGACGGACCTCTCTCTCTTTCTAAAGGATGGACCCCCACTTTATATCTCCTAAGTCCTGTATTTGTTCTTTAGACACCCACGGTTCTTGAATTAATATTATGTGAGGATTTGGGTGCAGTTTCGCTTGGCTGTGGCATAAAAGAGCCGTATCCGATATGCCATGCTGCAAGTAGGGTAAGAGGGTTACATAAAAAAATAAATTATTATATTATAAGTTTTAGGTAGTCCATTTTATTTTCGACTAACGCAACTGAGTACTTTGCATTGCTCCCATAGAATTTTTTCTAAATATTTTGTTTTTTTTTTTCATTTAATGCCACTAAAGTTCGCTTCTTCGCTACAATTCTAGGCTTCATATTTAAACTCCAACTCTTTTCACAGCAAATATTCCAAGCTATCCATTCATTGAGCTGCTTTGTAGTAAATAAATTCTGTTTATGTTGCAAATTCGATTGCGCTCGTCATGTGCTGACGCTGGCATTAGCTCGGTTACGAAAATTGGCTGGTACAAAATGTGCGCGCTGATATTTTGCGTTTGGATTTTGACATAAGTTATTCCATGGGCTCTGGGCTCGTTTATTGAACGGCGAAGGCACTAAAACCACCAGTAATTGCACGCATACTTACGTACATGTATATGTATGTGTGTGTGTGTTGTGTTTGTGTATGCAATACATGGATTTGCGGATTTGTAATTAATTTGCTGTTTCACGTCAGTTTTGAAAATTTCCACTTTTCGAATTTCTACATTTGGTACATATGTATGTGTGTGTACGTAATAATGACTAACGCAAACAACTAATTGGGAACTGTTTACTTAACTCGTAAACATGCGAGACAACATTAGGCTTTTGGTAATGAAAAGTAAGAAATATTTAACTCAATTGGTGGCTGAAGTCCAAACAAATTTTTTTTTTTGTAGCTGAAATATATAAGAAAGAATCAAGGAAAGCAAAAAGGTCTTCATGGAGAACTTTTGGTGGGGAGATAGAGACTACGGTAGAGGCATCTCGACTGAGAAAAATCCTAACCAAGCTTGCTCAATCCAAAGGGTATCTTCAGAAGCCAGGCTCCAGCTGGATAGAATCCAGCGAAGAATCATTAGACTTATTACTAAATACTCACTTCCCAGGTAGAGGAAGCGATAACCGCTAATATTCCAACTTCGTATGCGGTACTAGTTTCCGACATCCTCAACATTGTCAGAGAAGCCAAGATAACTTGGGCTATAGAAAACTTCCAACCATATAAAACACTGGGACCAGATGGGATAATCCCTGCGCAACTACAACAGACATTGGGCAACATTATGAAATGGCTGGTAACCACATTCAGAGCAGCATTACGACTAAATTACGTCTCCCTAAGGTGGAGCGAAGTCAGGGTGGTTTTCATACCAAATGCTGGTAGGAGCTCGCACACGAAACCTAAAGACTTTAGACCTATTAGCCTTTCCTCACTTCTATTAAAGACGTTAGAGTGATTAATAGCGCCTTTATAAGGGACAACTTGACACTGTCGCTACTTGCGAGATCACATCAGGCACACTCTAAAGGTAGATCCACAGAGGCAGCACTAAGTTCACTAGTTTCAGTGATAGAGAAATCAATAAAGAATACAGTGTATTCTCTGGTAGCCTTCCTAGACATAGAAGGCGCTTTTAACAACATTCTACTGGAGGCCATAACAAGCGCGATGACTGATTTGGGTGTCACCGAGGGCTTGTGAAATTTACGGAACAGTTGCTACTAGGCAGGTTCGTAATTTTGACGTTGAGCCCCTCGACGATACGCAGATCCGTCAAGAGGGGCACCCCTCAGGGCGGTGTACTTTCTCCTCTGCCCTGGATTCTGGCAATGAATCAATTGTTTAAGAATCTAGAGGAAAGGACGATACACGTAGTGGCCTACGCAGACGATGCTGCAATATAGGTAAATAAGAGGGAAATTCCAAGATACCCTCTGCAACATAATGCAAAATGCTTTGAACGATGTAAGCCGGTGGGCTGCATCGAGTGGTCTTGGGGTAAGTCCCAACAAAACAGAAGTAATCATGTTCACCAGAAAATACAGGATACCTAACTCATCCTACTACAATTAACTCACAATAACTTTTTCATTTTCATTTTTTGATTAGTTATACATCAACATTTTATTCTCCAAATTTAAAAAAAAAACGAAAACAAATTACTGCGATATTCGGATTGATTGATTTCAAATACCCATGGAAGAAAAAAAACTTTGAATGAAATTCCCCTCCACGCTTAATCGCATGGTTTACCTTTTATCTTCTGAAGGCGGAGACTACTCAAATTGAAGAATCACTAAATGGATTTCAATGAAATTTTTAAAGCTTTTTGAATTTATGAAAGGCTGGTACTTGCTTAAATCACTTTTTTTCTCAGACAATTTCTGTGCTATTGTTATTTCAACTCTTTTCGGAAGTCATGAAGTAATTCACAACTCTTTTGCTGTGTTGACAAAAAAAAACTGGAAATATTTATTTTCCCCAAATTTCGGTTGCTTAACAAAAATACTCCATTGCCTGCAGTTTAAACTAATATGAAATAAAAAATGTCTGCGCCCACAAAATACCGCAGTATCTGCACTAATTAGGAGGTTCAGTTTCAACTATTTTGTAAACATATATTCACAGGCAAATAAGTGATTGACTGCACGAAATAAGAAGTAAAAACCGCTAGGAAATATTCAAATACGCAAAACACCAACAAGTAAATAAACAAATTTGAATAAATGACGAATATGCCAGCCACATGCCACTTGCCATATATTGTACAAAAATTAAACAACCAAAAATGCCAACTTGCATTCACAATTTAATTGTAGACAATACGCCAGTTGCAAATGACGAGTGTGGCGCCCGTATTTGATGTTGCTCATACGACCTGTGGCACGGCATGCGAAAAATTTTTGGCTAGAAGCGAAAAGAGAGGCAACAAAATCACACCAAAAAAAGGAAAAAATTCGTAACTGTGTGCGTATGTGTCAGTTACTGCAGCGATCAGTGCAAGCACAAACAATAATGTTGTCAACTAATGGAATCTGGCGAAAGCAGCCCAGCCAGCAAAAAATTTCCGCAGAGTTAAATCAAATCTAAATCGATACAAATTGAAGGGGGAGCTCAAGCAAACAGCATACAGATGTGAACGCGTCAATTATTTAATTATTTAATATAATATAATAAGCCTGAATAACTTTAACGCATTGTTCGATTGTGCATCTTTCCATGATTCAAATAGAGTTAGTCTGAAATTGAAAAATGTCAAATAAAATGCAGAAAAAAATTAATGTTTAGGTGTGGTTCA
The DNA here is from genome assembly GCA_037575425.1 of Anastrepha fraterculus. Classification (NCBI taxonomy): domain Eukaryota; kingdom Metazoa; phylum Arthropoda; class Insecta; order Diptera; family Tephritidae; genus Anastrepha; species Anastrepha fraterculus. Next base: position 258,119 of record JAYXIM010000731.1, on the reverse strand, counting down.
CATTCAACATCGACCCTCAAAATTTGACCATCCTTTATTTCACTCTGTAAAAATTGTCTGATCTCATTATAAAATATTCTATACGAACTATAGTAAAATAAACATCTCGCATCAGAACTCTGATTTTTCTATAAATTGCTATATCTTTGGGGATCTCTAACGATGTGGAATAAGACATCGATCATAAGCATCCGAGAGCTACAGTGGCTGGTTTTATATTAACTTTCAATCAATATTTGTGAACAATTCACGCCGCCTCCACGAAAGATAACTGCACTGGGTTAAAAGACTATAGCACTAGAATGGAGTGACAAGTTTTGAAGATTTATTTATATTTTATTTAATTTTAATAATATTTTTAATGAAAATATAGTTCATTCTCCTAAATAACCCATCTAATGTCAACGTTCACGCTTTTTTAAATTAAAAAGAAAATGCAGCATATTTTAATAAAAATTTCAAACTCTTCAATCAAAAATTTTTGAAAAATTGCGGGTATATGATCAGAAAGTACCGGGAGTGTTTAAATAAAACAAAACAGAGTTAAATTTTACACAAATTTATTCTATCTCCTTCAAAATATTACCCGTCTGAAGCAACACACTTGTGCCAACGTTTAACCCAGTACTCCATGTACCCCTGGTAGGCCGACGAAGGGATGGCTTTCAGCTCCTTCGTCCCATTCTCTTTGATCTCCTCTATCGACTGAAATCTCCTTCCACGAAGCGGTAACTTCAACCCGGGAAACAAAAAGAAGTCACACTGGGCCATATCAGGTGGAAACGGTGCTTGCACGATGGTATTTACTTGGTGTGTGGCCAAATAATCTAGCACAATTTGGGCTTGGTGCGATGGCGCTTTATCATCATGAAAAATCCAAAAACTGTGTGCCCACATTTCCGGCCGTTGGCGACGCACAGCATCTCTCAAACGCTTCAAAATGGATAAATAATATTCTTTATTGACTGTCTGACCCGATGCAAGGTACTCATGGTGCACTACGCCTTGGCAATCGAAGAAAACAGTCAACATCACCTTCACAGTACTTTTTGATATTAGGGTAGTTTTACAGCCCACTGAATTTTTTAGGTTTGAAGTGAATTAAAACTCGCTTTGACTTTTAGCAACATTTTTTTTTTGTTTGCTGACGTTCTTGTGCATTTTCTCCACATAACTAACGCTCGATGAGTGAGAATCGTAAAATTATTTTCTTTAGTCCGTTCAAAAAATCTCAAAGCTTAAACAAAATTAAAAAAAAAAGTATTTTGTAATATTGCTGGTCTTTGATTTATTTCAAAATATAATTCAAAATAATTTAAAATATTTTAAAATAAATTTAAATCAAAATAATAAGACTACAAATTCATTTTTTTAAGGTGTAAGGTCGTCTGGTCAAATACTCATTTTTTATAGATATTTTTTAGGAATGTTTTTAAAGAAAATAAAGTGCGCTCGTTTTGATTTTATAGTATGTTATTATTGACATCAAATAGTATATAAAAACAATTTTTTTTACATATTTTTTTGTAGTAGTGTGGCAGCAAAGTAAGCGTCTTAAAAAAAAGATAGGTGGCTTGTCAACAGGATTTTGGCTCTTCAGGACATCTGAAATGAAAAAGTTTAACCGATTATTATTCTGTAGACTTGTCATTCCGGCAGTATTTCCCTCAAGCTTACTGGGATATGTGATAACTGAATATGTCGGTTTTTTTACCTACCTGAGCATAGCTGGTGGAATTTTTAGTGCAATAACTTTTTAAAAATAATGATTTTTTAAATATTTGTGTTTCGAATTTAGCTGTCAGAGCAATGCCTTTGCAAAATAAATAAAATTAAGTTGTAAATGAATTTCGTTGGAATTGAGCCACTCTTTTGGGAAAGTAACAAATATCGAATGTCATGCCAGCAGGCGGTGAACAACAGGAATTTCATTAAATATTGCAATTCTAAAAATGATTTTAATAAACGCATACATATCTGGTGAAAATAGCACAAATTACAAACACTGTGGAGACAGATGAAGTTGACTTCCCATTACTCGACTAGGCAAAACAGAGTAGATCAAAAAAAAAACTTTTAAATGCTCGTTAATGATTTTGGAAGTGATCTTCTAGGGCCGAATTTTTATTACAACTCATCTTTGAATAGGCTACATGATCCAATTTTTGGCCAATTTTAAGAAAATATTTTTAAATCCTCGTAAATAATTTTGGAAGGGTTTTTCTAGTCCCGAACTTCAATTTCTTGATCTTTTTCAACAAAATATATGCTTGAATAAGGGAATTTTTCATTCAGGAAAACTTTGAAAATAAAAAATATTATCTGTGTTCGAGTTCGGTTTAGCATTTTTTTATTGTAGTTGTAACGAACCGTAATGCATTCCAGGAAGTACGCAAATTTCCAACCCCCATTAAGAGTTGAAATCATCTCCTAAATATCTTAGGACTTAAGAGGACAGATACCTGTAAACGGCCATATTTTCCCTGATTTTCAATAAAATTATTTAAAATGAAGAAGTCAATATATTATTTTCAAAATTCGCATACAGTTTGTTTATACATTAAAATAATACACATTTTTATTTTTTTATTTTAATCATTTAAAATGGCGGACGTACACACAGTTCTTCCAAGAAGATTTCAGCGGGGCTTCTCAATCGGCGGGCATTGTAGCATCGGCGCCAGTGACCTTAATACAAAAAATCAAAAATTTTTTTGTTTATTAATGTCAGAATTTTTATATGAATTAAACAAAAATGAAAAAAAAAATCGCGCAATAAAATGCTTAAAAAAAATGAATTTTGGGGCGAATTTTCCAACTATTTTTGCTTCGAAAAAATTATTTTTTCCAAAAATTATAAAAAACTTGTAAATTCACATAGAAAGTAATATCATAAAAAGATGTGTGCAAAATTTCAGGGGATCGGTCAATAACTTTTCGAGTTATCGTATACGCCAATTCGAAAAATATAGTTTTGAGAAAAACGCGTCTAAAGTTTGTACACAGCGTAACTATACCTTCCCCAGTCAAATTGACTTGAGGCCAATTCAAGGCCAAACATAGAATATTTACGAAAAAAGCCGAAGTCAAATGTGGGCAAAAAGTAAGGTGAATTTATTTGTCAAACTTCGCGGGATTAAAATTTCGCTCTAGTTATTTTTTTCATGAGTTGGCAGCACTGTTTATAACATCTGGGCCAACTTTCATGTGAATGTCATTATCAGTATATTTAAGCTTGTGTTTACCAAACGACCAAGAGCGCATTTTTCGATTTTTACAATGTCTGATTTGATTGAGCAGAGAAGTGCCATCAAATTTTGTTTGCGGAATGAAATTACGGCTGCGGAAACGTTTAACATGTTGCAGAAGGCATTTGGTGATTCGACCATGTCGCAGAAAAATGTTTATAAGTGGTACAAAGACTTCAAAAAGGGTCGAGAACGTGTTGATGACTTGGAGCGCTCCGGACGACCATCGACGTCAACAGATGACCAACACGTCATTAAAGTGAAGGAGTTAGTGCTCAAAACTCGTCGGTTGACTGTTAAAGACCTTACTGATATGATCGGAGTATCAGAAGGATATGTGAAAACCATTTGGGCTTACGAAAAGTCAAATCTCGTTTGGTACCGAAAACTCTCAATTTCTTGGAAAAAAGTCGTCGCGTTGATGTGTGTGAAACAATGCTTTCAGACTATCAGGACAAGCTCAAACGTAATGATGAAGATGAGACTTGGATTTATGCTTACGACCCTGAAACAACCGACCAATCAAGCGAATATCGTGCTAAAGGCGAGGCCAGACCGAATAGAGCACGCCAAAGTCGTTCAAAAATAAAGGTCATGATGACAGTTTTTTTCGATTTTCGTGGTGTGGTGCACTATGAATTCCTTCCACCTGGCCAACTCTTGGTTTTTGCATCACGATAATGCACCGTCTCATGCGTCCTGTAGCCATTTTTGAACAAAAAAATTCGGCAAAAAATTCCCACTGGTCATCCGCATGGAAAGGTAGGTAGGTATAGTGGCTATCAATTGACACTCATATGCCTGCTGTAGGCCCATTATGATACCACCAGGGCTGTATCCTCTCTTCACTCTACATTTTCCTCCTTGAACCAACCTGTGGGTTTTATGCAGGGTCCGGCATTCGAAGTGTAACCAATTAAAAAGGCCACAACTTTGGTTTGGAAAATTACTTTTATTCAATTCAAACTGTGTGAAATTAATTAGAAATGAATTTACTTTAGCTCGAAATGACCATCTTTTGCCTTGACTACTGGCCTTGAGACGGTCCAGAAACGAATCGCAAGCGTCCCGAATATGTCGCGCAGGTATTTTGGCCCACTTGCGGACAATGGCTTTTTTCAGCGCCTCAAGACTTGTTAATATTTTACTTCGGACTTTGCTCTCTAAAATAGCTCAAAGAAAATAGTCCAACTGTTCAAGTCTGGTGAATTTTAAAGCCCTTGTGTGGTCTTTATGAGTTCGGAACGTGGTTTTTTAGCCATTCTTGGTTCACTTGAGCTTTGTGAGACGAGTTCTCCTGAAACGTCCATGGTCTGCCACCGAAATGTTTGTATGCCCACGGCTTCGAGGTAACCTCCAGAATACTTTCCCGATAATATTTCGCATTTACTTTGACTCGATGAAAACGATTGGAAACCCATCTGCGGTTACAGCGGTCCAAACCATCGCCTTCGGCAGGTACTGCCTCCTGATGGCCAATCGATGACTCAAATTCTCGGTCAAATCAATCCTATCATTTTGGGAGTTTACGAGTTGCTCAATTTCAAAAATTTTCTTGTCAGAAAACACAGTGTTCGGAAATTTACCGCTTTCGGTCAAGCAAATCAACTCCTTCGTTCTCTCAAGTCGGACTTGTTGCTGCTTTGGTGTGAGATCATGCGCCTTTTGGATTTGTAGGGCTTGACTTTGAGATCATTTTGCAGTATGCGGTGGATGCTACGGTCAAATATTTTCAGTTCTTTCTCCATACTATCGGAACTTGTTCGGGGATTTTGCTCAAGTCGCGGTCTGAAATTGGTTACTCTTCGATCGCCGGACCCTGTATATCTAACAAGGCTTGTTATTTTTTAATTGGCCACTTCTCGCCGTCATGGAAAATCATTATAAAAATCAAAACTGGTATGAAAATTTTGTGGGATTTTTCCAATTTTTTTTTTAACCCTGCTCGATTTTTAGCTCAATTTCCGGATTTTAATTGGCGCGCTTTGCTGGTATAAGGGCACGAAAAAGCTTTCATGTGCAAAAATTCTAAACACTTGCACAGTTTAAAAATATCCACAAATACCATAGAGCCTCAAATATCCTCTTAAAAGTTTAACTATTTATATTTCACAACAAAAAGCTTCGAAAAAATGCCCAGTACTTTAGCTCTTTCCTATGAAGTCATTGCTCTCCAATTGCAACACACCACACAACCAGCATTTTGATCTAAAATCTAGTGCCACACAAGAGCAGATAAAAAAAAAAATTACGAATTATTAGTCTGATTTAGGCAAATGCATAAACAAATGTTTTTGCGCTAGTGTTAGTGGGTTTAAATGTGAATGTGCCAACGGTTTGCTGCAATTTTATCTCCTTTTCGCATTCAAAATCACATTTCCGTGCTGTTTCGCCATAAGTCGCATGTACACTTACAAATCCATCACGTTTCCATCATCTATTGCCGCATTGGCTAACAACCATTCTCCGTCTCTCTGCGCCCCTTCACAAAATGCAACTAAACTAAATTTCATGACATTTACCATTTCTCTCCACACATTTTTTTTTTTTTTCAATTTATTTGTAAATTTTTCCATGTCGCTGAATTGCATTGACTGTAAAAATTTTCCACAGCAAAGACAAAGTGAGAACGGGAACGGTTGCTCGCATGGCAGCGTGGGTGGTAGCGTCGGCGGGGTATGGTGTGCCGTTAATGCTGCAATGACAATTTCAATCACGTTTTCGTTATTAGCACCGATAAATTTATTTCAATAGAAATGAATCGGCCTCGTCTGTAGTTTACTTCTGATTGCGCACTTAGGCTTGACCCCTGAACATTCTAAATATAGGAGATGTGCCACACTACATACAATAAAAAGACCTATGAATAAAGGGTGGTGTGAAAACAAGCCTACTTTGGCAACTTGGATTATTTTCGCGTCAGGTGAGTTTAGGTTAGCAAGGGTGCTTGTCGAAGGCAAGTAACTCGATGGCTCTAAGACCCATTGTGATACTTGCATTTGATTTCCATCCCCTAACTAAGAGATGATCCCCTAACAAAGTTCCTTAAACCATTTAGATCTCTTTAAGAAGGACATTTTGTAAATTTCTTAGGTCTTCAAAGACATAGTCGCCATGATATTCGGCACAGTTTCTGTGAATTGCATGACATTCACAGGGGAGCTGTGGTAAAAATCCAATTTCTTCTGCAGCTCCACAACTCCTGCACAACTCCAATTGTTTTGGGTTGTTAACACCGTATTTCTTCGAACTTGTAGCAGATCTCTCTTTCCGCAAACTGGAGTTTGATGGTCGTGCTAGGGCAATCTTTCCAAATAGGAAGCATTAGATCGAAGGGAAAATCTGCTCCGAAGCTGATACCTATGTCTTCACTGACGACTTCGAAGATTGAAGCGGCAGTCGGAGCAGGGGTTTTCTCTAAATCAGTTAATTTATCCATCACCTTTAAACTACCGAATATTGCCAGTATTTTTCAAGCGGAAGTCCTTGCGATCCTGCAGGCATGCAAAATGCTTAAGGAACGTTGGAGCGAGAGAGACATTACTTCTGATAGTCAAACCGCGATCTAGGCTCTGACAACGTCATGGTGCAGATAAAAACTGTTCAACTTCAGTATGGAGGAGATCAAATCTTTTGGTTGCGCAGGTAAAATTTCTCTGATCTGGGTTCCAGGATATAGGAACATAGAGGGAAACGAAATTGCTGATGAGCTTGCCAGGAAGAGGCGACTGAATTGACCTCAGAGACCTCCTACCCGGTCATCGGCATCCCCCTGACTGTTGTTTAAGGCGAATTGCACAAATTATTTCTCAGGAAAGCACTGAAAAGATAGAGCTCCATTTCCTCATGTGTTATTACGAAAACCCTTCGGCGCCAGTACAATATACGGAGGACTCAGAAAGCCCTGGGGACTCCGCGCCGTTCAATTTCCAAACTCGTAGCAGTATTTACTGGTCATGGGACGATCGGCACACACGCGTAAAAGCTAGGGTTACCATATAACCCCCATTGCAGAACCTGTGGGGACCTTTCAGAGAAGGAGACTGTTGAGCATTTTCTCTATAAATGTCGGGCTTTGGCAGCTAGTCGACTAAGTTCACTGGGTGCTGCTTTCTTCGACAACCTCGGGCAGTGCGCCAATCTAAATCTCATCAATTTTCTTCATTACATCAACAGCTCCGACTGGCTTAGATAACTTCCTGTTGAAGGTCTCGTAATGGTATCAAAACGGCGCTTTAGTGCTACTTGGGGAGGGCGAGAGTTGTACTTTAACGATTTCATCTACCTACCTACACCTATTCTACTGGCTAAAGTGCTAATAGTGCATTACCCGTTAAGAGATCTGTGAGGATGCTGGTAGTTGATCTGTTAACCCAAGTAGACATTTTGCTCTTTTAAGGTTCAGTTTTGGCCATAGCGCTTGGGATACCCTGCAGTTAGTAGTCAGAGGCCACCGGAATTACGATCAAGTCAATCGCAGTGTATAGTTGTACACCCCTTTTCCCTAGGGCATATAAAGAAAAAGCGTAATTGTGAGCTCTTAGCCCCTCTGCTTTGTGGCAAAAATGAATTAACGAAAAATATGTGAAAAAAAGCATGCTGGTGGACTGGCACTTTGAAAGTTAATAACAAGTGAATTTAACTCGATTTGATGCAAAAAGCTCGTGAGACTGGCACGCTCGTGGACAACACTCACAATCACGATTATTGTGCGGTGCGCACTGCCGAGAACTTGGCTACCTTAGCCGAGAGTATGCGACTTCCCCTTGCTACAAATCAGTAGAGAGAATTGCGTTTTGTGAATTTGTTTGAATTTTTCATATAGAGAAAAATATAACTTTTTGTTAAATTTTTTTTTTAAATGAGTTTTGTGGATTTATTTTCAAAGCATCGTTTTTTGGTTTTTTACTCTCTTCTAACGCAAAATACTTGCTAAATACTGTGCCAAAATTTCAAGTAAATCGGAGAAACACTTACGGAGATACATGACTTTATTCCAAGTAACTATTTGGGGACACTTGGGCCATAGAAGACTTTAAGTACGTTTATACAAAAAAAATTACAAAAACAAAAAAACATATTTCTAATGTTAAAAGGACACAAAGGTACGAGTATTTTCATATATCATTAAGAAAAAAATACAATTTTTTTGCTAATTTTTTTTTTATTTTTTAGTTAAAAATTATTAAAAAAAAAAATTGGACAGAAAAATTATATTTTTTAGTTAGAAATTATTAAATAAAAAAAAAACTTTACAAAAAAAATATACTTTTTAAATTAAAACTTATTACAAAAAAAATATATTTTTTTAGTTGAAAATTATTAAGAAAAAAACTTAATGTCAAAAGGAACCGATACGGTTACTCGTATCGTATTTCACTTACAAACTTCATACCAAAATTATTAACATCGAATAAATCTTAAAATAAAAATGTGTTTTTGAAGGGAAACTTCTTAGGCGTCGATGGACCAGCAAGAATGGAGAGTAAAATTTCAAGACCATGCAACGTTTTGGGTATTTTCTTTCCGCGAGAGAGAAAAAAGATATAACGTTGAGGAAAAGGAGAGAGAGAGCTATACCTTGGTGATAAACGCTCGGAGTAGTGCACGTTGTTGCCACGATTTGTGTTTACTTACACCGGCCCGTTTTTTGTAAATTTTGTATATTTGTATTCTCTGCAAATGTTGTGAATTTGTTTAGATATATGTATATTACTTCACTTTCTGCTATGTGTACTACGCTACACGCACTTTTTTTTTAATTTTTTCTTTTCAGTTTCGTATTCAACTCAAACTCTTATTTTATTCAAGCCTACAAATCAACCAATTTTTAGAAAACATTTTCCAAAATACTCGGCTAACTTGACAAGGAATCGCTCACCATCAATTATATCCAGAAAATTTGGGTTGCAAGAATAAGTTATTGTGAAGCCAACCGAGACTGGGTAATAAATAAAATTAAGTGTCATAAATTATATGAGTGCGCGCGCTTCTTTTATGCTAAAAAAATAAAAATATTCATTGGGCCACCCTGTATATCCATGCATACACGCATTCATGTGTCTTTATTAGTGGTCCATTGCATTTTTCACTGCTTTTTCGTTTGTGTTCGCTGTGATTTACATGCTTTGGGGTCGTTTGCAAATATGTTCCTGTTTTTCGATTTCGCACTCCTTGTTCTTATTGCCCACAGTCATAGTGATTTTAGCAATGGGTTTTGTTCACAATTTTTGCGTCTGCTGATGATGCCGATAAAAAAAAACCATTGGACAAATAAATAACTGACCAAATACAACGGACAGATATGTAAGTAAATCATCAGAGCCGTTAACAATGCAAAGTGTAGGAACAAACAACAGAAAAAAAAATAAAAATAAAAATTTTAAATAATCACAGAAATTGTTGACACTCATTTGCCGTCTGTGAGTCAATCTCCTTGCTCCGTGTCCACTCATTCGCCCCCCTTACGCGCCCAAGCTGGCCCGCATTTATTGTTTGTTAATTTTTTCGGTCAACTGTCACGACAACTAGCGACCGCTGTGAGCTCAAACTGACAACTCTTATTTGTCAGCTACACTATCCGCGCGCTGCCCTCACCATCACCGCTTTCAGCTCTTGTTGTTGTCCCGAATGCATGGCCCGCTATTATAAGCCATTAGAGGCGCTTACATGCAGTTGAAGTTTTAGTGGCATTGCCCGCAGCGCGTGATCACTGCCAGCCTACAAATTGGTGTTTGTTGTATACTCGTACATATCCATATATATAGAGGGGTGTGGCTGTGTGGGTGCGTGTGTTGTTAAAACTTGCGTGCTTTTTGTTCTTTTGTTCGTGCAACAAATAGGCGTACATTGCGCAATGAATTAAAATGTCAGTACGTGCGGTTGAATTCACTCACTTGCACACGAAGGTTGTATTGTGCTCGCATGTGTGGATGGACGTGGGTGTGTTTGTGTGTACATAGCTGTGAGCGTGTGGCCGTGTTTGTCATGCAAGTTTTCGTGTTGTCTCTCGCATGCGTGTTTTTGTGTATTTTTGCGCACAGGCACGAGTTGGGGATTAACAAAATAGCCAGTGTATTAAAAGACTTCTGTAGATAATGGAGCGTATGTGGTAAGAGATGGAATGGCACTCACGCAGAACATGACAATTTTGCAGTAGTTTTTCCGTTTAGCAAAAACAAAAATAGCAATTTGTGAAAAATTGTTGGCTGTGATGAAGATTTAAAGGTGCCTATGCTATTTCTGAGCGGGCTCCTATTTTCCTGATTCCTGAAAGTATTACTCTGCTGATGGCGCTGGTATCGAGATATGTACAAAAATCTTTATTATGATCCAAGCGGGCTTAAATCTAGTGCCAGATAAAAGCAAAAACTGCTCAATAAAAGGAGTCCGCAAGGTGGCGCTCGGCCCCAGTTATGTCGAATGTTCATATCTGTGGCCCATTGCAGCTGAAATTCAGAATCATATTGACATTTTCAAGAGCTTGAGAAAGCTCTTTTCTATGCCCTTACTAATTACATTATGGTTGTCAGAATGTGACGAGAAAAAGAGACGCTGTTGCAGCTATCGTTCTCACTACCTTTTTTATAAAGGGTGCAAATCTATAAAAAACAACATGGGCGATAGAAGCAAGCTAATGGTGTAATAGCCCCTCAAGTTGTTCCACGAATGGAGGGACCTAAAATTTTAAGTCGACTCCAACCGGCAGATATTTTTTTTTATAAGGAGCTATTTTTTCATAGCAGAAATACACTCGGAGATTTGCCATTGCCTGCTGAGGGGTGACTCGTATCTTCTGGCATCTTCTGTCTGGTGTCAAGGCGAATTCATGTTTTGCCACGTAAATCACTGTGAAACTTAAAACAAAATTCAAATTGTGTCTAAATTTCGAACTTTTTACACCACAATTTTTAGAAAAACTTGGGCTATGCAATTACTCTTTTTCTTTTACAGATGGATGCAAAATTATGGGGGAGTAGGAGCGGATATCTTCAGCCTGCATTTGATCTCCAAAAGTCTTTCAGGCTTTCTAATCACTGTAGCATATTTCAAGCATTTTCAAGAGATCTATGCAGTAACTAAAGCAATTGAATTAGAGTTGGAATTTGCTTCTCTCGACACTCGTACAAACATCTTCATCGACAGTCAAGCTGCTGGAATTACTAGCTCGGAGCGCGTCCAATACTTTACATCCAAAATGGACGAGCTCTGCGAGAATAGATAGGTCACAATTTACTAGTTACCAGGCCACAATGGAATAGAGGGAAATAAGACAGTTGACGGTCTGGCTAAGGCAGGCACCCGCTTGCCTAGGATAATTACGTATGCCGAACATATAGACGAGGAACTAACTCTGGAAGCACAGTCTATATGGGAAGCCTCGACCTACCACACTATGGCCAAAAAATTCTGCAAACTTGCAACACGAAAATAACCAAGTTTACTCTATTCCTCCCAAGGAAGTAATGTAAAATATTAGTTGGAGTACTGACTGGACATTGTTTCTTTCGATATCACGTTGCTAAAATGGGATTGGGGATAGGTATGGAGCGACGCGTGTAACTTATGCGAAAAAGTAATAGGTACGTTAGAACACCTCCCTCCCACTGTCCTGCTCTAAGCAGAACAGGCTACAACTGCCTGGGATCGGTATACTTTCCATCTGCGAAGGATATTCCTGACAAAAGTTTAAGCTGTTTATTAAAACTCGCCAAAACTTGGATCAGAAATATATGCAATAAGATTTCAACAACACTGGTAATACAATGGACCTTTGTGATCTATAAGAGATCTATTCAGAGCAGCCAGATATACCTAACCTAACCTTTGCCGCTTCTCATAGAGAAGGAAAACACTCAACAATCTCAGCGAAAAAATTGCCAAAAATCAACGCAATTTTTAGCCTCTTCAAACCTACACTTTGTTAGACCACAATTTAATGGGCTATAAAATTGCATAGCCGAACTTTTTCTAAGAATTCTCATTAAAAAGAGTAGCTTTTGATGAAAATTTATTAAACTTTTTTTTACTTGCACAAAGTTTGAAAACTGCGTCTATATGTGTATATGTTTTTATAGGAGAATAAACTACATTTTCATAGAAAAATTATGAAAACAAAATGGAGAAAAAGTTAGCTGTCAAAACCTTTTAATAAGTCCCAGTACTATAGCTATTTAATGCAGTGTATATGAAGTGGACAAGTAGAGTAAACGTGATCCAATTTCACTGGAACTTAGTGCTTATTTTACTATCAATTAGGAGGTGGGAAATATGGAGGATTGACGTACTGCCACGCTTACCTCTGTTGTAGGCTGAAATGTTGAATATTATTCCATTTTGATGAAATTCGGTATATATATTGGCTTTCCCTAGAAACATACGGGCGCTCCGGAGCCGATAGCGTTTTTCTCAAAACTATGTTTTTTGAACTGGTCACCCCCGTAACTTAAGAACCGTTTGTTGGATTTTAATGAAACTTATATTGCTTTTAAAAAACCTAAAAAAATTGTGCCTGATTCAAGGATTTTTTTTGTTCAAAAATTTTGATTTTTTTTAAGCATTCGGTTCGAAAATCTGCAAAATATTTCCTGAGGCCGCCATGTTGTTAATTTTGAAAAAAAAACGCTTCGATCAGGCACAAGATTATCTATTAGTAAAACTAATTTCTCTTATCCGATTGATTTTAGATGAATCTCCAAGGACTTGTTATGACCACTGCAAGGTACTTCTGGGGAAACGGGCTCCACACAAATAGCCATAATTTTTCCGATTATTAATTTTTTCTCTTGAAATTTTGCTGAAGTCAACTTGAAACATGATTTGTTAATGCTATGTTTTTATTTTTGTAAAATAAAGCAATTGACTAGCAAGCAAAATTATTGAAATTCATCAGTTTTTCGGGCCTCTGACTACCCCTAATCCCTTAATACAAAATTGCGAACAATTCAATTTTTCTCTACCGACCCAATTGGTGTTTTTTGGCTTGTGGTTTTTTATATAACAGTACTTTTAAAATGTCCAGCATTGGAGAGCAAAAGCGATGTTGTCAGAAACGATGAGGAACTTCTCTTTTTGTTAAAACAAAAAAATATTGTATTTCATTTTAATTTTATCAGTTGCGGCAAATAAGCGTTTCGTGATTCGAAATGGGGATTTTTTAATTTTCAAAATTTTTAAAATAAACTCGGGTGCTTAAGTCGTGCTTAATCGTGAATGTTGCATGCTTAAGAAATATTTTTGGAGGACTTAAACTCCAACTCCTACTTGCCTTGGCCTCCAAATGTAGCCTTCAAAATATACTTCAAACTTTAAGAAAAGTTACAAAATATCATGAAAAAAAAACCAAATAAGTAATGCAGCTTGTAATTAATTACAATAACAATACCTTTTTTTGAGAAGATATTCTTAGTTTTAATAAAGCTTTCCTTTTGAAGACTCTAAATTATAACTTATTACTCGTTTTAAAAAATTGCAAAAATATATTCAAATTAGTAAGTATTTTTTCTTTTGAATTTAAGCCTCACTTTTTTTGTTTTGAACGCACCGGAACATTAGGTTAGGTTAGGTTGAAGCGGTTGTCCTGTGGGACACACTCAGGCTCATAGCCCATTGTGATACCGCGTGGGGAGCTTGTCCCTATCTCTCCTAAAGACAGTGTGTGATTTTCAAAAATTTTAGAATATCTCTGATTTCTGTAGAACTGAAATCTTCCAGCTCATTAAAAAATTGTTTACCCAGAATAGTAAACCTGCGTCTGGATAAAGCAAGACAGTGGCACTGAAGGTGCGAGCTCGTCTCTCCCTTTTCCTCCATCAGACAGGTTCAACAGAAGTCATGTGTTTGCACACCTTTGGGTATGTCTACCTATTAGGCAGTGCCTCGTTATGACTGAGATCAGTGTGCTCAGACTATGTTTATTTTGGCTTAGAAGAGAATCTGTGCGTTTAGCATTTAGAGTCGGCCACAATTGATGGGCGATTTTGCAGGTGGCTTCATTACACCCTCTTTCTTTTGGTTTCCTTACGATTTCTTCAAAGATGAGTAGGTTACATGTTTGTAAGGGTATCCCTATGTTATTATCTATGTACTCATGGGTCAATTTGGCGCCGTGTCTCGCTAGTTCATCGGCTCTACAGTTACCCTCAATGTCGCGAAGGCATGGAACATTGCGCGCTACCCAAACAAGACGGTTGCTTTAAGCATGCCCCTATACCTGCATACTCCGTACATTATTAGCTTTTCTTTGAGTGCACAAAAAGTGTACTTTTTTATTTCTAATGCTTCAAAATAAGCAGGTGTCCGCTTCCGTATATGTATGTACGTATGTATGTATTTATAACTTTCCCAATGTAATGCCTCGATGAAAGTGCTTTCGGAAGCGAATTTAAATCAATGATGAAGTTCGCTGTCTGCTGTGAAAAAAAAACGAAAAATGGATAAATAAGCGCAGTGCGCTTTCGTTAATAAATTATTTAAGCACTTACATATATGTATGCTTGAACATTAGAGCTAACATCGTCCGGACTTTAGATGAAATTCTAAGAAAAAACGGGCACTAGAATTTAGTCGTAGAGTCTAAGTTTTGCGTTCCGTATTTACAAAAGTAACTATCTTTAAGAAATGTGAAGTTTATTTCAAGATTAAAGTTTACCACAGAGTTATGAATGTCTTTTGTTTTTTGGTTATTTTTGTTTTTAACACAAACTTGTACTTGGAGATTTTTGGTTCGAAGAATTTATTTGTGATATTTATTGTTATTTAAAGAACCCATTGGTGGCGTCAAACAGCAAATTATGTATAAAGTATTAATATTATAATAGGAAGCGGACTTGCGCATTTTCTCTATTCGACACAATTTTCTTATATGGAAAAAACATCCTATACCGGCAGCAGAAAAAAATGTCAAAAATCAGTGTAATTTTTAATGGACTTAAAACTTGCACTTTATTATACCAAAATTCAATAATCTACAAAACTGCGTACCTGAATTTTTCTATAAATTCCTAGTAAAAATTGTGAAATTTTGCTTAACATTTGCAGAATTTAAAAAAAAATTTTGTTAAGTTCGAAACCTTATTTTATATGAGTTTTATTTTAGTACGAACCGTATTTTTATAAATAAATAATGGAAATTATAAAATAAGTGGACAAATAGTTAAAACTTAACAATATCTGGTGTACACTTTATTTTGACGCTGACGGTACATATTTAAATTTTACAATATTTGAAAATATTATTTTTAGCATATTTATATCCTTAATTTTTTTTTTAGAATTAACAATGAATTTACAACTTTTTTGTTTCCAGACTCTTTTTGCTTTTAACAGAAGGTCAATTTTTTCTTCTACTTCATATCCGCATTGTCCTTACGTCCTTTCAATTGTCCCAACACATGGGCTAAAAAGTCCCGTGCTTAACACGTAGATGGCACTAGTTTTATTGCATGCGTCGCTTTTTCAGTTAGTACTAATCTTAGAAAGACAGCTGTTAAAATGTCATGATGTTCTATCTATTAGTTCGTCCGTTATTGTGATAAGAGTGGCACTACTTTTGTTATTTTCAAAAAAAAAAATGTATTAAAAATATTTGGCGTTTAAATTTTACACTGTTGCTTCCTGGGGAAAAAAAACCATTGAAGCAAAGCAATGGATTGAAAAGTATTATGGAGACTCGACTCCAGCAGAAACTACAATTAAACGATGGTTTCAGACTTCAAATGGGTCGTAGAGACATCGATGATATATAACATAGTAAATGACCAAATGAGGCAGTAACACCAGAAAACTGCACAAAAATCCACAAAATCGTTTTGAATGATCGACAACTGAACTTGCCTGAGTTAGCTGACATCGTAAAGACATCAAAATACCGGGTTGGCTTTGTATTGCATGAGTATTTGACTATGAGAAAGCTCGGTTCGAAGAGGGTGCCGCGTTTGCTCACTGCTGACCAAAAATAAGACAGCGCTCCGTGTCACAAGTCAATCTTATTTGGGTTCTTTTTTTTTTTTGTCCGGACACCAGATTGTTTTTTTTGTACCTTTTTGATTTTCTTTATAACTACTCCATCTTCGAAGAAATCTGAGTACATTTTGTGGTGCCAAGGGGCCAAGGTGGCCGCTTCTTAACACAAAGGCCTCAAGCCTGATTCGAGTGAAGGCTGGGCAGACGCACAGTAAGTGGCCCGCCGTCTCATCCTCCTCTCCACATGCTGGGCAGAGTGCACTGTCTGAAATGCCTACGTTTTCCATGTGATTTATCAATAGAAAGTGGTCCGTCGCATAGAAAACGGTCAAGCTATTTAGGTTTAAGTTCAAGCTAATGCTCAAGCGCAAGTTCAAGCTCAAGCTCAACCTCAATCTCAGCTTTTAAGTCTAAGCTTCATTTCGGGACTTAATTTGAACCTTCTAATGAAAGGTGATGTGATCTTGTGTGTCGTACAATGAAATTTGGATTCATTTTGATTTAATTAATAGAATTCTACGAAAAATCTAGAAAAGGCAATAACTTTTTACCGTCTCACTATGGGAGGAGTATACTCCGAACATCTGGGTATCTCCTTCAGTTTTCCGCTCCCCGACTACTGTAGTGTCTTTCAGGCTGAACTGATGGCAATGATGAAAGCCGCGACATTGGTACAGTGTGATGGAGATGATATCTACATTTTCGCTGATAACCAGGCGGCGATAAAATCCCTCACAAAACATGGCTGAGTCATTTCACCTGAAGGTAACATGGATTCCTGGTCATCGCGACATTGAGGGTAACTGTAGAGGTGATGAACTAGCGAGACTTGGCACCAAATTGACCGCTGAGTACATAGGCAATGACATAGGGCCACCTGCAAAATCGCCCGTCAACTGTGGCCGACTCTAAATGCTAAACGCACAGCATCACTACTAAGCCAAAATAAGCACAGTCTTAGCCCACTTAAAACAGTCATAATCTCAGTCAGGGCCACTGCCTAATAGGTAGACACGCCCAAAGGATGGGTGTGCAAACACATGACTTCTGTAGAAGCTGTCTGGTGGAGGAAAAGGGAGAGACGAGCTCGCACCTTCTGTGCCACTGTCTTGCTTTATCCAGCGGCAGGTTTACTATGCTGGGTAAACAATTTTTTAATGAGTTGGAAGATCTCAGTTCTGCATAAATCAGAGATATTCTAAAATTTTTGAAAAGCACACACTGGTTTTTAGGACAAGTTCCCCATGCGGCATCACAATGGGCTATGAGCTTGAGTGTGTCCCACAGGACAACCGCTTCATCCTTACCTAACTTAACCTAACTATGGGGGGTTACTAAATAAAGCAGAAAAAATTAAAACTTCCATATATCTCAAAATTTCTAATTCACAACTTAACAAAGAAATGGACACATAATTTTAGCTCAATTGCGTAAATCCTCACTGCAGCTCACTTGTAGTTACGATTTGTCAGTTACAAATTTTATTTTGCAAAACTTTTCATCTTTACAAAACTTACGAAATAAGTGAAAGCCACCTTAATTGATTTTATTTGCTTTGTTGTTGGTTAAAATTTGTAATAGAATTTAAAATATCCAAAACTAACAGGTGGCGCTAAAGTAATCCTCCTATCAGAAAATGATATAAATTTTGCGATTGGCCCCTAATGTTAGTTCTGTTTTGACATTTGTGTAGTAAACACATGCGAAATACACGTTAATAAACAATGTTACGCTACACTGTTCCAGAACGCGGAATATTGCTGACTATTTATTTGACCAATAATTGGGCGGTGACTTTGGCACAACGTGAATTTCGTCGCAGGTTTCCTCGCCGTCCAACGCCTACTGGTGAAACACTGCGACGTTTAGCCGCTCGCCTCGAAGATACTGGCACAACACGAGATGCTGCCAGGCGTGGCAGACCCCGGAGTAGCCGTTCTGCAGAGAATATTGCTGCTGTAGCCGAGGATGTCATGGAAGTGCCGTCGACATCGACCAGACGACGTTCCACGCAAATGGGTATCAGTCGACGGTCTTTACCGCGAATTTTGGTACAAGATCTGAAGATGTTTCCGTACAAAGTCCAGACGGTGCATCAACTGTTAGCTGCTGACCACCAATCGCGTCTAACATACGCTTAAGCTATCCTTAATCACCACCAAGAGGAAGATGATTTTTCATCAAAAATAATCATGAGTGATGAGGCCCATTTCCATCTTAGCGGGTACGTAAATAAGCAAAATTTCCGCTTCTGGGGCACTGAAAATCCGCGTGTAACCCACGAAGAGCCATTACACCCGCTCAAAGTCACTGTATGGTGTGTTGTTTTCGCTGGAGGAGTCATCGGACCTTTTTTCTTTGAAGACGTCGCGGGCCAAACGGCTATTGTGAATGGTGAGCGCTACAGAGCAATGATCAACGAGTTCTTTTTGCCGCAACTTGATGAATTGGGATTGGAAAACATGTGGTTCCAACAAGACGGTGCAACGGCACACACTGCACGTGCCACAAACGATATGCTGAAGGATGCATTTCCCGGGCGCCTAATCTCCCGTTTTGGCGATTTGCACTGGCCAGCAAAAACGCCTGATTTGACCGCTCCAGACTTCTTTTTGTGGGGCTTTTTGAAGTCGCGGGTTTATGTGAACAAGCCACAGACTCTTGCAGCTCTTAAAGACAATATCCGTCTAAAATGTGAGGACCTATCGCCGGAACTTTTGGCCGAAGTGATGGAAAATGCCATAAAAAGGGCTCAAATGGCAATCACCTGTGGGGGCGGCCATTTACATCACATAATATTCTCGACTTGATGTAAAAAAAGTTAAAAGACCAAATAAAAATAATCCACAAGAAGAATCAAAGTTTTTCATTTTTTTTTTAATTACAGCCAAAAAACAACCGCAGGTTACTTTTGCGCCACCTGTTACCTGGAACGATAAAAAAAATTGTTCATACAAACTGACCCGCCCTAATGAGCATATATGTATATATGTACTTGTGATTATTAATACAAATGTTTGCTTGTAGTATTTTTTTTTCAATTTTTATTTTTTAATATTGCACAAGTGATTTGATTCCAACGGCTATGAATTTATTTCCATTTTATTCATCAACCGCTTCACACTTCCCATCTTGGCCAACCATCATAAAAAAGTGAACTATAATTCATAACAACAACAAAAGCAGTAGTAAGAAGTACTACAACCAAAATTTTTGTTATGTTTGAAGAGCCAAAATACAGTGGCAAACCGGATGGTGAACATAAAGGAGGAAAAGACGTTGGAGAGTAAGAAACGAGAGAAAAAGAAGTGCAAAGCAGCAGCTAGAAAAAAATCACTTAAAATGCTATCCGGCTCATAAATTAACAATAAATTCTGGCTCTCATATGCACCATACTTGTAAGCAGGATAACAGCCATAAACCAAACAACAACAGCAACAATAACAACTAAACAGGAAACAGCCACAACCGCAAGAGACTGCCAAGTAGCAAAATACCAGTGGAATAGCTTTGGAAAAGCTGAGGCAACGGCAAGTCACTCACTCACTCAATAACTCTCATCTCCTGCAGTTGTTGGGTATTGTGATACGAAAGCGTTTTCTAGCTCGCAGCGTTACTGTGTTGCTTATTATTATTATTATTTTATTTTTGTTGCGGTCGCTTTTGCTGTTACCGCAACTGCCGAATTATTGCCACTCAAGAATATCAGCATTTTCCCACTGTTGCTGCTGCCGCTATGGCTATTATGGTTACTCAAATTTACTGCTGCTGCCGCTGTGTTGTTTTAGTTGTTGTTTTTATTTTACTTCACCGGCTATACACACACTTCCGTTCGACTTGGCACTGAGTCATTTTGAAACGACCAACAGCAGTCTCGGCGGCAGTTGGCACCTCTCCTGGCGCTTTGGCTTCACTTCCGCTGTTGCGCTACTCCTGATGGAAATGCTTTACTAAACTTGGTTTGTATACGCATTTGCCATCATTTATGCATGTACATCTATGTATATACATGTATGTATTGTATGTATACACATTAACGAGAAAGGACTTACGCGTTTTCATGGTGATGCGCCTGTGGGTGTGCGCATTTGCGCTTGGAATATAATTTGCGAACGCATTTTCTAGTTCGAAAAATGAGATTTGATGAGTGAAATCTTACCAACTAGTACGCATGTGACCAGAAAAGTACCAGTTACAAGCTAACCTAAGGGGTTTAATGGATAAAATCCTGTAGTACAGAGACTTGTTGACAAGTTTTGACAATATAAAAATTTTTGTTTCCCCCTTAATTTTAATAATGCTGGTAACAATCCAGATGCTTAAGCTCCATTTAAGCTCCCCGACCACTGCAGTACCATTCAAGTAGAAGTCTTTCTTGTAGGTAAAGCTGCGGAAATAGCATTCGCAAAGACATCTAGCAACGCCAAAATAAATATATACGTTGACAACGTACTACTGTGGGCAAAAAGTAAGGTGAATTTGGTTGCAAAATGAAAAATCTTTATTTATTCATGTAAATCAATTTCATCCCCTTCAAAATAATCCCCTCTCGATGAAATACACTTATGCCAACGATTTTTCCAATCCCAGAAACATGTCAAATAGTCCATTTCCGATATAGCCATCAGCACCTTCTTCGATTCAGCTTTTATCTCCTCAATCAACTCGAAACGCGTTCCCCGGAGTGGTCTCTTGAGTTTTGGGAATAGCCAGAAGTCACACGGAGCCAAATCAGGCGAATACGGTGGTTGCGGAACGATACGCGTGGAATTTTTGGCGAAATGGTCACGAAGAACGAGTGCAGTGTGAGACGGTGCATTATCGTAATGCAAAAACCAAGGGTTGTTGGCCCATAATTCTGGTCCTTTTAGACGAATTGCTTCACGTAAACGACGCATAACGCTCAAATAATATTGCTTATTAACAGTTTGGCCAGGTGGAAGGAATTTATAGTGCACCACACCACAAAACTCGAAAAAATCTGTCATCATGACCTTTATTTTTGAACGACTTTGACGTGCTCTTTTCGGTCTGTCCTCGCCTTTAGCACGATATTCGCTTGATTGGTCGGTTGTTTCAGGGTCGTAAGCATAAATCCAAGTCTCATCTCCCGTAATGATGCATTTGAGCTTGTCCTGATAGTCTGAAAGCATTGTTTCACACACATCAACGCGACGACTTTTTACAAGAAATTGAGAGTTTTCGGTACCAAACGAGATTTGACTTTTCGTAGGCCCAAATGGTCTTTCAAAATGGTTTTCACAGATCCTTCTGATATTCCGATCATATCAGTAAGGTCTTTAACAGTCAACCTACGATTTTTGAGCACTAACTCCTTCACTTTATTGACGTGTTGGTCATCTGTTGACGTCGATGGTCGTCCGGAGCGCTCCAAGTCATCAACACGTTCTCGACCCTCTTTAAAGCCTATGTACCACTTATAAACATTTTTCTGCGACATGGTCGAATCACCAAATGCCTTCTGCAACATGCTAAACGTTTCCGCAGCCGAAATTTCATTCCGCAAACAAAATTTGATGGCACTTCTCTGCTCAATCAAATTAGACATTGTAAAAATCGAAAAATGCACTTTTGGTCGTTTGGTAAACACAAGCGTAAATATATTACTGATAATGACATTCACATGAAAGTTGGCCCAGATGTTATTAACAGTGCTGCCAACTCGTGAAAAAAATAACTAGAGCGAAATTTTAATTCCGGGAATTTTAACAAATAAATTCACCTTACGTTAAAAATATTCTAAGAAACAGGGAAGCCATAGAGAGACTAGCCGCAGGCAGACGGTTACACATCTATTGGGTACGCGGACATAAGGGCATTCCAGGAAACGAAATTGTAGATGAGATTACCAAAAGCGCTCTTTACACACAAGAAAACGACTTCTGAAACCTTGAAATACGATATACAATGGCATCGCTACGCACATGAAAACACGGATACACAGGAGGTGGTATAATCTAGCCACTTGCAAACCCGCGAAAATCATGTGTAAGTTAGCACGAGCTACCAGCTAAGCAAAATAAGCCAAGCCGATCATCCAGTGAGCGCATGATAAGATGCGTAACCAACAGTTCCCATAGAAAACGTGTAACGTCAGCAGAAACGTAAAACAGTTCTCACAGTAACCACATAGCGGCAACGGAGACGTCGATACACAACAATGTTGCGAGCTATGCCTCGCGACGAAATATGATTCTTTGCAGAAAATCGCAAGACCAGCGTCTTTAGAGCTTAGGGCTAGCTAGAATTAATGTCATTTAGAAACCAGTTGAATTTTGGAAATAAACGTCGACGGTCGTCACCTCGCGAATTACAAAGTCTTCTCATTACGCGCAACAAGGCGTGTCCTAATTCTAATAACACAGTTTATCTAGGAACTCCTAATCCTGTGAAAAACACATATAGTATAATTAATTTGTGCACAAAATGCAGATAAATACGCCAGATTCATACTAGTCCTATCTAGAAAGGAAAGCACAATTATGGTAGGTAAACTGACAGGCCACAATTTGTTAGCCGTGCACGCATACAAGATGGGAATTGCAAGCAGTGATATCTGCAGATTTTGCAATGAACGGGAAGAGAGGGAAACGCAAGAACACCTTGTATATTCCTGCCTTCCATTAGCTAGAACCCGAATGAAATGCTTAGAAGCTCTGCAGTATGAGAAGTTAGAATACCTCGGAGCTTCAGAGTTTACTTAGATTCGCAAAAGACGCAGACGTATTACAAGGTATCTACTACAAAGAAACGTACAAGTCTAGCTACATCTGGTACCACTAAGGACCAATGAGTCTATCTGATGGCTTTCAACTAGCCAGGACCACCTAGCCTAACCTAACCTAACCCAGATGTTTTCTTAGTTTTTTATGAACGTACAAAGGGCGTTTGAAAAGTCCATACAAAGTCAGAGAGATGGCACTACTGGCATGTACCGAGGCTATATTCAGTTAGTAGCATTCTTGGAAGAACACACAAAAATATTCAGCCAGATTGTTGTTTTACGTTGGGTTTGGGGCATTTGAATCGGTGAAGTCGAGTGATTTTTTTACTCCATTACGACAACGCATCAATTCACGCCTCAGCAGTTGTTGTCGAAAAATTAATTGAAATAATGTTCCAACGCGTTTCACATCCCTCTCTACTTTCCAGATTTGGCTCAGTCGGATCACTTAGACTACTTATTGTTCACCAACTCAAAGAAATGGCTGACGGGAAAACGAGTTTATTCAAACAAGGAGGTGATTGCAGAAACGAACGACTGTCTTTCAGACTTGAACAAATTCTATTATTCTGAGAAGATCCGAAAACTAAAACAGAGTTGGACGAAGTGTAAAAGCCTAAACCGAAACTACGAGGGGTGCCTTTTATATTTCGGGATTTGGCAACCCTGGTGATGCAATCTGGCAACTGACAGCTGTATCGCAAAGTTTGACATTTTTTGGCTTTTACGTACTCAGAACGTTTTGAAATACCAGCGCTATTTGTGTTGTTTACAGTAACTTAAAAGATTCATCTCGGTCCAAAGATGGAATTAAATCGTGAACATTTTCGCGCGATTATTTTTCACAACTTTCGACGTGGATTAACTCAGCAACATTGCATGGATGAACTTAATTCATTTTTTGGCGATGAAGCTCCATCAAGGACCATTGTTTATCGATGATATGGTGAAATCAATCGTGGTCGTAGTTCACCCCAAGATGAATTTCGTGAAGGTCGTCCAAAATCAGTTGTTGTTCCGAAAACCATTGATGCTGTGCGCGAACTGATATTGCAAGATCGTCATGTGACCTACCGTGAGATTGAGACAATCTTAGGCATTAGTGGGGCCAGCATACATTCAATATTGCATAAGCATTTGACTGTCAAAAAAATTTGTTCGCGTTGGATCCCTCACAATTTGTCAATCGCTCAAAAAAAGGCTCGTGTCGATTGGTCGAAGGAAATGCTCAAAAAATACGATCGCGGGGCTTCGAAACACGTCTATGACATCGTGACAGGTGATGAATCATGGATTTACGCGTATGAGCCCGAAAGTACACAGCAGCCGACTGTATGGGTGTTTCAAGATGAGCCAAATTCAACAAAAGTTGTTCGCGGACGAAGCACTTCCAAGCAAATTGTCGCCTGTTTTTTCGGTTAAGCTGGACATGTCGCAACCTTACCACTAGAACAACGCAGAACAGTAAATTTTGAGTGGTACACAACCATTTTTTTGCAAGTTGTCTTCCAAGAAATTAGGAAAACCAATCGCCAAAGACGGATCACTCTTCACCAGAACAGCGAGCTCTCACTCATCGGCTCAAACAACTGCATTTTTGAGCACCCAAAACATCGAATTAATGGGTCATCCGCCGTATAGTCCTGACTTGGCACCGAATGACTTCTTTTTATTCCCGTACGTAAAAAACAAACTGAGAGGTCAACGTTTTTCGACACCTGAAGGAGCGGTTGCGGCATTCAGAATGCATGTTTTGGAGGTACCTCATTCAGAGTGGCAAAAGTGCTTCGACAATTGGTTCAAACGCATGCAAACGTGTATAGATCTTCATGGAGAATATTTTGAAAAACAATAAAGTGATTTTCGATGATTAAAATTTGTTTTTGTTCTCTAATCCCGAAATATAAAAGGCACCCCTCGTATGTAGAAAAATAAAAAAGTTTAGCCCAAACAAGTAAATATTTTTTTAACTGACTTTTCTAAGCACCCTCAAACATATGTTGCTAATTGGCTACAGTAGCGAAACTATAAATAGCATTAATTAAAGTCAATCATAGGAAAATATGCGGTTTAATTTTCTTTCCCACATATTTCATTAGAATCAATCAACCGAGTGGCAAGTTGAGTTGAAAGCTTTCGTTCAGGTGGCAACAATATTGCAAAAATGGCCATTTTTTTCTATTATAAAATTCGATGTGTGCATGTATACAAATATATGTAAATATGCATATGCATGCATGTATATATTTCCACCAAACGAGAATCAGTTGGTCAAGTCAGCAATCATAAATCACAAAAACTGCTATAAAATGCGTTGTGGTTATTGATGTTCAAAAGCCAAATCATCTAAAATGGAAGAAGAAAAATAAATTTATGTAGATGGATTGCATTCAAGTGAATTCTTATCACATTCGGGCAACACTTCGTTATAATTTTCTTTATGTGTTGTTGTAAAAATAAATAACATTTGAATTAATCTATGCGATGGGTGGTAATTTTTCTTCCCCCCGTGAACTACTGGATTTTGCTGAACATATAGGCGATAAGGTTCAATAAGTATCCGTGTTAGAAATGAAGCCACCATTTTTTTAAAAAAACCTTTTTTTTATTTTTCAACATAGACCCTTTTTAAAAGGATACACTTCTCCCCAAATGGCTACTGCCATTTTTTAACTCCTTCAAAAAATAGGCTTTGTCGAACTCTGAAAAATATGTCTCTATTTCGCCGATAAATTCCTCGTTTGAACGTTTTTCCCTCCGAGTCATTTCTTCATGTTACGGAACAATAAAAAGTCGCACAGAGCCAGTACGGGTAAATACGGGGGTGCGGCAACAATTTATAACGCAATTCACGCAGTTTAGCGGCGACAACTCCGGATGAATGTACTGGTGCGTTATCGTGGTGAAACAGCACCTTCGTTTCGCCAAATGCGGCCGTGTCTCCGTCAATTCTTTGCGAAAGCAGTCCAATAACTCCCTGCAGTTTTGTCCATTGATCATTTTTCCTTTTTCCAAGAACTGCATGAGGATGATGCCTTTCCAAAATATCGTCGTTGCGACCGATGAGACTGTCTTCGCCTTCTCTGGAGCAGATTCACAGGGAGAAATCCGTTGTTTTGATTGCTGCTGCAATGCTTAGTTTCACGTGTGTAATTATGAATCCAGGTTTCATTAACGGTGACAACTCGACACAAAAATTCCTTCGGATTTTGCTTCAATTTCTCCAGATTTCGTTTAAATCGCTCGGATCTCGCTTAAATTGCTCCAAACACTGCTTCGAAATTAACAGCCGCATCCACTTGTTGTTGCCTGTGAGCAATCGCGGCACCCATCAGATGGACAATTTTTCCTTCGCCAACTTATCGTGTAAAATATTAATTGCCGTTCCGGTCGTCACATCTATGGCCTCTTTTATTTCGCGTACATTCCTTCTCCGATAAGCGAGAATCATTTCGTGGACTTTTTGAATGAATTCCTCAGTAACCACGTCAGCTGGGCGTTCTGGTCGCTCTTCATTAAAAATTAATGTTTCCCTATTTAAATTCGTTGGACCAATATCTAACTGTGGTCATACATGGCGAAGCGTCCCCACCGACAGCATCCAATTTTGCTTTTATCTCTTTGCATTTTTTCACATCCAAAAACAAAAAGCGAATTACCGAACGATACTGCTCTTTTTCCATCTTAGCGGAGATCACAAAACACGTCTTACGCGAATAGCTGCCAAATCCAAACAAATTATCAATCAGTTTGAAATTCGTTTTGTCGTCGTTTGATAGACAGGCAGCACACGATGCTAACACCAACTTCGGTCAGGAACGCCCTTTGTCATCAAACACGGGTACTTATGAATACTCGTATATGAAAATATGTATGGGTGCACGAGCACTTAGGTTTATTCATACCTTTTTTGGGTGTTTGGCCGAGCTCTTCCTCCTTTTTGTGGTGTTCGTCTTGATGTTGTTGCACAATGGAGGCACCTACAGTTTTAAGTCGACTCCGAACGGCAGATATTTTTTATGAGGAGCTTTTTCATGGCAGAAATACACTCGGAGGTTTGCCATTACCTGCCGAGGGACGAGGGCTTTTTCTTCATTTTGGTGTTTCACCAAGACTCGAACCTATGTTCTCTCTGTGAATTCCGAATGGTAGTCACGCACCAACCCATTCGGCTACGGCGGCCACTAATTAGATTGCGTTAATTAAATATATATCTTTTTTATTAGTCCACCCTGAACCCCAGTCAGTATGATTTGCC
Source organism: Anastrepha fraterculus (assembly GCA_037575425.1). NCBI lineage: Eukaryota > Metazoa > Arthropoda > Insecta > Diptera > Tephritidae > Anastrepha > Anastrepha fraterculus. The sequence continues at coordinate 230,905 of JAYXIM010000731.1, read as the reverse complement.
TTTAATTCGCCTCCAGCAATGAATCTGTTGTCTAATGTCCTAATATAATCATCACATTGATCCGTCTTCATCAAATGTCATGGTAGATAGTAGATGAAAAATATTGATATGGGTCCATTGTTGTCAACAAATTGTATAGTCGTTGCTTGAATGTAAGGTGACGGCTATGACAGTCATTCAGTATGCTTTATATTTGTTTTGATGACAATGGCTGTTTCTCCATGACCTTTTCCGTCAGGATGATTAGTTACATATAATTTATATCCAGGAAATGTTAGAGAACTTTTTTCTGTGAAATTTGTTACTGCAATTAAAGCAATATCAGTTTTCTGTCAACTAAAAGCCGCTTCAGTTCTAAATATTGCCGAGTTAGTCCACTTGCATTCCAGATAAGTTTTTTTTATGATCATCTTTTTGTTGAGCAGAGATAAAAAAACAGCTGGTTACAATCTAAGATGACGACTATTTTAATAAGTAAAAGATATGGATATGAATGGGATAGGGATATGAATATAAGAATGGAGTACTGGAATAATGGATGGAAGAAAAGTGATACCTTGAGTTACCATATTTTTATTATTTTACAATACTACGCCGTAGAGAAACTTAATGATGAAAAAACTGGATTGCTGTTTACCTCTCTGCAACTGTACGAAATACATGCATGAGAGTACAACCAAACGTCCGTGCATGTTGTCGTGCGCTATTATGTGTGAATGGCCTGAATAGGCCATTATGCTGTTATTCAAACAGCGCGGACATCCGTCAACATGAAATCAAACTGCAACGGCATTATGAACTCACTTAGCCTCTTGCATAAGCAGCACATGCTCGTGCATACATACAGTGAGTGCAATTTGCATGACCTCGCATTGATTCACATAATTTCGAAAGAATATATATACGAGGGCGGTTCAATCAGTACCCTTGTTTGATGGCAGAGGGCGTTCCTGAGGGAAGTTGGTGTTAGCATCGTGTGCTGCTATCTATCAAACGAGGGCAAAATAAATTTCAGACTGATTGTTATTAGTTTGGATTTTGCAGCTATTCGGGTAAGACGTGTTTTGTGATTCACGCTAAGATGGAAAAAGAGCAGTATCGTTCGGTAATTTGCTTTTTGTTTTTAGATGGAAAAAATGCGGGGTGATAAAAGCAAAGTTGGATGCTGTCTATGGGGACGCTTCGCCATTTACCACCACAGTTAGACATTGATTAAACGAATTTAAACGTGCGCGAACATACGTTTCTGATGAGGAGCAGCCAGAACTCTCGGCATACGTGGTTACTTAAGAATTCGTTCCAAAACTCCACGACATGATTCTCGCTGATCGGAGAAGGAATGTGCGCGAAGTAACAGAGACCATAGATGTGCTGACCGGATCGGCAATTAATATTTTGCATTGGCGATAAAAAAGCTGTCGGCCTGATGGGTGCCGCAATTGCTCACAAGCAACAACAAGCGGATGCGGCTGTTAACTTCGAAGCAGTATTTCGAGTAATTTAAGCGAGATCCGAAGGAATTTTTGCGTCGAGTGGTCATCATTGATGAAACCCGGATTCATCATTACACAGCAGAAACTAAGTAACAACAGCAACAATCAAAACATGGGATTTCTTGCTGTGAGTCTACTCTAACAGTCCCAGCAGTCGGAAAAGTTATGGCTACGATTTTTTGGAATGCGATCAATGGACAATACTATAGTGAGTTATTGGGCCGCTTTCACAAAAAATTGAAGGGGACGCGGCCGCATTTGGCGAAAAAGAAAGTGTTGTTACACCCCACAATAACGCACCAGCACATTCATCCGGAGTTGTCGCTGCCAAACTACATGAATTGCGTTATGAATTGCTGCCGCACTCCAAGTATTCACCCGATCTGGCTTCCTGCGGCTTTTTCTTGTTCCCTATGAGAAGAAATGGTTTGCGGGAAAAAAATTAGTTCCAACGAGACAAAGACGTGTTTTGGAGACGTGTTTCCGGAGCGTTCAAAAAATTAAAAAAAATGGTGTCTTCATTTCTAACACGGGTACTTATTGAACCCCCCTCGTGAATATAGAAGTAACTGCAAAATAAGTTTCTTCAATGGACGATATAGCAAAAATAACAAAAATCATTAACATTTCCAATTCATTAAAAGGAAGAGAAACTAAAATGTTGTAAATATTTGTTGATTGATTGCACGCGAAATTTGCCCAGCTGCATGCAATTAAAATTGAACTAAAGGCTTTTTTAATAAGAGGCGTTATTTTGATATTCAAAGAAAAATGCTATTTTTTAATAATAATTATCGGATGTTTATTTCATTATAAAGAGGAGGGTTTGCCGTTAATAGTGGAAAATAACATCAGGTAAATGAACACCACGACCACTCTTACAGGACAATAACCTTTTCATGAAATTTTCCATAACCGAATTGCAAAGTGGCTGTTCTATGCCCTCGATAGCCTCACGAATTCCATCTTTGAGGTCTTTCGAGTCGACCCTGGGCGTAGACCTTCGCTTTCACATGACCTCAAAGAAAAAAGTCACAAGGTGTTAAATCACAAGATACCAGTGGCCAATTGTGATCACCGCTTCGAGAGATAACACAGTCCGGAAACTTTTCCCGTAAAATATCAATGGTTTGGTTGGTTGTAAGGCACGTAGCACCGTCTTGTTGAAAATCAATGCTGTCCTGGTCAATACCATCCAATTCTGGCCATAAAAAATCGTTAATCATCTCTCGATAGCGCAATCCATTCACCTATAACACCTGTTATAGTAAAACCCTTTATATATGTTCAGATAAAATAACATATCGCACCCTAAATACAAAAGGGTCACAACTCAAAATTTTCCACACTCGAGCTTGACTTATTTATAGTAGCACAGAAAACAAACTATGTTACATATCACGCTGAAATTTGCCATGTAAGCTTATAACAGTCCTACCAAAAAACAAAAAAATTATTTTTGCCATACGTCATCCGCGGACCGTTTTATTGAGAACGTCTCGTTCATATTTCAGCAGAAGGCACATTTTGAGTTGTGACACTTTTGTATTTAGGGTGCGATATGCTTAATAGAGCTTCCTTCCACGCCTGCCAAATTGATGTTTTCAGTTCTAGTGCCAATGAGTACTGGCGACCATTTATTTACACAACCCTTGCCCAATTATGCCCCAGACATTTTCAATGGGACTTAAGTGCGGATTTCTGGCTGACCACTCAAGCAGGGATATTGATCGTGAAGAAAATAACTCCAATGGCTACCTGGAAACGCGAATACTGACATTGTCCTGTTGAAATGTGAACTCAGTATCCATGTTCTCTTCCAAATAGTTTATGCGCTTAATTTAAGCTTTTCGTGGTAAGGAAATGCGCGCCGTACCATATCAGAAGGAACAGTTGCCGAAATCTAACTCATTTTTGTGGGCTATTTTATGCCAGTCATAGCTGGAACCATCAGATCCATCGAAGTAAAACTTTTTCCATTTAAATAAAACTTATATTGCATCAGCTTTCAGTTTAACCCATGTCTGGCCTCTTTATGTGTTACGCAACCAGTCACAATCCTAACCTAAAAGTGCAAAAAACACCGTTTTTGCCCATATTTGAGCAAAGTGGGTTAGCCAGCTTGCGGTATGATAGGGGTGGTTTCTAGGCGTTAGGGCTGTGTGTGACTCGTTACCCAAAGGTTAGATAGTGTAGGGGTGTGGTGAGTCAACGCTCAACGCTATTTGAAAAAAAGAAGGCATTTATTTAAAGATTCTATCCTTTAATTTTGGTGAAAGGAAACATCTGCAACGGTGTTTTTTGCACCTTTAGGTTAGGATATCTCTAAAACCAGAGCTAATAGAGCAATTCTGAGGCCAGATTTGGATTCAACGCATCATAAACCTTCGGAAATATATAGTCTGGTTTCTGGATCTGAATGTTGGTTAAATTTTGTCGGCCTGTGTACTTCATTGGCGTCGGAATATGTTCGTATTCCTTTTACATTGTTTGAAAGAAATGAATGAAAAATGCCATGTTTCCCCCCTGATATGGAAAAAATTCTTACAACGTTTTCCGATCAATTGATTTGACGAATAATTTCTCTGTTCGAAACACCATTTTCCATGAAAATTTTATTATAATTTGGTGCTTTTCAACATCATTTAAAAATTTGTTCCTTGCCATTGTTGAGTGATCTCAAAATAATCATAAAAAATAGTAAATTAAGTTTAATATAATTAATTAAGTAAATAGTTAATTAAGTCATTACTGATTATTTACTAACACGCTTATATAAAATTAATAACAATTTTAAGAGTGAACACATAAACAGTTATTCTTTCATCGTTCTGTGATCGCGGCCAAGCAAATGTCGCGCACTGTATGCACATACACGGACTTAGAACATTCACTGCCTTACACAAAGTCAATTGAGCAAAATAACTTCCGCATTTTAGCCACAAAAGTTTACTATTACGTACACATATGCATGTGTATGAAAATAGTTTATGTTTGTTAAAAAAAATCATAAAAATACCACTTTTAGAATGGCCTGATTGCAGCCCTGACCTTAATCTAGCCGAAAATATTTGGGCAATACTTTCTCAATCGGGTTTCAAAAACGGAAGATAGTTTGATGTTTCCCAAATATATGGCATGATAAACGGAAGAAAAAGGAGGAAAGAATAACTTTTAATTTCAGAGGTGGTTCAGCCATGGTTTGGGCAGCCACTAGTACCAAAGGCAAAACGCCTTTATGCTTCATATCCACGAAAATGAATAGTTTCAAGTATATGGAACTTCTAGACGAAGTATTTATTACCTTAATTCATGATAAATTCAATGAGGAAAATCCGCTTTCCTGCATGACAACACAGCCGTTCATGCTTCCATAGTAAGAAAAGATTTTTGCCAGCGAAAAAATACCACTTTTAGAATGGCCTGATTGCAGCCCTGACCTTAACTCAGTCGAAAATATATGGGCAATACTTTTTCAATCGGGTTTCAAAAACGGAAGCGCTAAAAGCCGTAAAAGTGCGATTGTCGGATGGTCAAAAATTTAACAAAATTTATAAAAAATGCATTTTACTACTGATTTTAGTCTAGTCAATGTCGAAGTCTTATAACTTTTCTTCTTCTTCTTCTTAATTGGCACGAAGCGAGTTTAAAAAACCGCGCCAGTCGTTTCGTTCTCGTGCTAACCGGCGCCAGTTTGACACACCAAGAGAAGCCAAGTCCTTCTCCCCTGATCTTTCCAAAGTCGAGTAGACTTTCCTCTGGTACCATTAGCTGGTACCGGGCATGTTAGGACGGCCATTATGAGTGCCGAACTATTATAACTCCACCTATTAAATACCAGTAACTGAACTAGAATGTTTACCTCCTAGTTTAGGTTTTCCCTGCAGGGTATGTGTCTATATATGTGCGAGTGTTTGTGTATGCCTGCTAATCTGACTTTAAGTTTAGTAAATCAAAAACACCTGTTGTTGGCTGAAATGTGTTCAAACCATTCAAAGTTAGTTGCCTCATTTCACAGACTAACCACAAAAACAAACACTAGTTACAACAACTAGCAATACAGCTATTTACTACACACACATACATACATCCAAGACTACCAAACAGCTATGCTTTTCAAGTTAACTGTATACTTAACCCAAACACTCCTGATGCAACTCAACGAACGGATGTACGAACAGTTGGCGAAAGGCGAAAGACCTTTGAGTTGTTTTACTTGCCAACAGCAAAAATCAAAGCGAAAGGTACAGAAAAGGCGCATAATAGTTGGGATTCAACAACAAGAGAGCGCCGCCAGCCCAGCAAAATAACAAAAAGGTGTCAAAATGTTGGTCGTGTTACACCAACAGTTATGTTGTAGTTGTTGAACTTTGGAGTGAATGAAAAACGGGAAAGGAAAAATGAACGAAACTGCTTTGGATAGGTTAGACTTGGGGAAAGGATTTGCTTGGCGTACTGGTTGTCAAGTTGGCAGTCTAATAGGCTAGAACACTAAGCTGCAGCTCTCAAAGCAGTCGTTCTATACTTGCGATATAAACAAAGGGTATTTGTATGTGAAGGAAAATTAACTGGAGGCATTTCATGGATGCAAAGCAGGCTGCACATTTATGCTGGTAATTGCAATTGAGTTAAAAAACGCAGCAACTGTAAACGAGAAAGAGAAACTGCACGTGAAGGTGGCAAAGAAACAAAAGGAAGGTGGTTTTACTACATTTGTAGGCCTTTTCATCTGGGAAAAATTGAAGTAATCGTGAGTAAAATTGAGTATTGAAATCATAGTTTGGAGTGACAGTTCTTTGCAGTTATTTGTGGTTTCGGTAACACAAAATAGTAGAACTAGGATATTATCCATAGGAGGGCCATTCCAACTCTCCGTGAATATTTTAATTGAAAATTTTGTTGTAATTCGGTCATTTTGTTGCACGTGGTATGAATTTGAAGTGCGACAAGTGGTTTTGCAAACTTAATGTGTTTTTTTGTTTTTTAAGTTATGGCTTTAAACTTTTACATAGTGTTTTGGTTAGTGAATTTTGTCTCGTAATCTACTGTTTCCAATAAACAAATTTGTTAACGAGAATTGAAGGGAATGAATTAAGGTCTTATAGTATATTTTTTTTAAATTTTCATTATATTGTTTTATACATTTTTTTTAAGATTTTAACCATATTTTGTTTACATATTTTTTAAGTTTTAATTTATTTTTTAATGTGTTTTTCTAAGATTTTATTAATTTTTTTTAATATTTAAGTTATTAAAATGAATTTTGTTTTTAAGATTTTAATTATATTTTTAATACATTTTTTTAAGATTTTATTTATATTTTTTTAATGTTATAATTATATTTTAAATAGACTTTTTTAAATTTTATTGTATTTTTTTAAATTTAATTACATTTTTGTGAGATTTTAATTATATTTTTAATATACAATATTTTTATTTTTAATTTTATTACATTTTTTTTTAATTTTTTATTTTTTATATTATTTTTAATATTCTTTTAAGATTTTATTTGTACTTTTTTATATTTTTTGAAATTTTATTATATTTTTTTAATGTTTTAATTATATTTTTAATACATTTGCTTACGATTTTAATCATATTTTCTTTATTTATTTTTCTTAACATTTTCGTTATATTTTTTGAAGATTTTAGTTATATTTTTAATATATTTTAAGGTTTTATTATATTTTCTGCATACATTTTTTTTAAGATTTTATTAACATATTTAATATATATTTTTTAATTTAATATTATTTTTTTAAAATTTTAATTAATGTTTTTTAAGATTTTATTTGTATTTTTCTTATATTTTTTTAAATTTATTATATTTTTTTAAGGTTTTAATTATATTTTTAATATATACATATTTGTTAAAATTTTATTATATTTTTTTTTTTAATATTTTTTTGAGCTTTTTTTAATTATATTTTTTAAGATTTTATTTGAATTTTTTAATATTGTACTGTATCTTCAATACATTTTTTAAGATTTTAATAATATTTTTTGTAAGAATTTAATTATATTTTTTGAAGATTTTAGTTATATTTTTTTACGGTTTTATTTATATTTTTAATACATTTTTTTAAGATTTTAATCATGTTTTCTTTATATATTTTTTAAGATTTTTGTTATATTTTTTGAAAATTTTAGTTATATTTATGATATATTTTAAGATTTTGTTTTATTTTCGGTATACACTTTTTTTAAGATTTCAAGTATATTTTTAATATATTTTTTTAAATTTTTATTATGTTTTTTAAGATGTTTTTTATATTTTTTTATATTTATTATATTTTATTTTATTTTTTAAAATTTTATTATATTTTTCAAAAATTTTAAATATATTATTTTAAGATTTTTATAATATTTCTTAAGATTTTATTTATATTTTTATTATATTTTATAAAATGTGTTATATTTTTTTAAGGCTTTAATTATATTTGTACCTACTATATTTTTTTAATTTTCTTATATTTTTTTAAATTTTAATTATATTTTTTTAAGATTTTAATTATACCTTTTTCACACATTTTTAATAAAATAATTAAATTATTTCAAAAAACTTTCTACTATATTTTGTCCTAAATATTAAAACAAAAGAGTAATTTTTAGAATGTGTAAATATTTTTTAGAAATAATTTTTTTGAGAAACTATATTTTGTTCTAAAAAGTTAAAAAAATGTTCAAAAGAACCGAAATTACTTTCACTTTATATAACTCTGTATTAAAAATTTAATAATTAAAAAAAATGTTTAAATATATTTTATCCAAGAATGTATACAAATTTTCAAAACGGATGAAACAAATTTTTAGGAAAACATAAAAAAAACGGTAAAAGAAAAATTTTTAGGAAAAAATAGAAAAAAAACGTAAAAGAAAAATTTTTAGAAACATATTTTTAACTTCTTTTTTAAACTATATATGTTAAAAAATTGTTAAAAATACCGAAGAAAAAAGTTTAAAAAATTATTTTTAACTATATTTGGTCCTAAGAAGTAAAAAAAAAACTGTATAAAAAGGAAAAGAAGAACCGAAGAAATTTTCACTTTAAATAACTCTGTACAAAAATTAAAAAATAAAAAACCAAAAACAATTATAACTATATTTTATCTTCAAAAAAAAAAAAAAAAAAAAATTTATACAAATATTCAAAAGAACGGATGGAAAAATTTTGAGAAAATTTTTTTTTTTTAGTTTTTAATTTTGAAAATTTAAAAAAAAAATTTTTTTTCACCTAAAAAGTTAAAAAAATTTAAAAAATGTGCAAAAAAGGGGAAGAAAAAAAAATTTTAGAAGCATGTTTTTTAACTATGATATATTCTGTCCAAAAAAGCAAAAAAAATGTATACAAATTTTCAAAGGAACGCATGAAAAAAATGTTTACACGAAATAGAAAAAAAGCGGAATAAGAAAAATTTTTATAAACATTTATTTTTTTTTCTTTTTTTTTTTAATATATGCAAATTTTTAAAAGAGTCGAAGAAAAAAGTTTAAAAAATAGTTTTTCAAGTACTTTTGGTCCCAAAAAAACAAAAAGAAAATTTGTAAAAAAGTTCCAAAAACCGGAGAAACTTCACACTAAATAAATCTGTACTAAAAATTTCAACATTTAACAAATCTAAAAATTTAAATTTTTTCATTTTATTTCTTACTAGCTGTACACGGCGCGCGTTGCTACGCCAACAACTAAAATAAATTTAAGACAAATAACTTTAAAGAAAAATCAGTATACAAATATTCAATTCATTCTAAACCATTTTATTGATTTTGTTTATTTCGATTAGTTTCAGTTTAGCAAAGATTAGTTTCAATTCGATGTTTATTGAAGTGCTGTGGGATACACAAAATTTCTTGTTTTTCCATCTGGTACATAGACGAATAAATCAGCAGGCTTTCCGACACGTGAGCAAGCCACATAGAGCTGCCCATGGGAGAAGCGTGGATTCTCCAAATTTAATCCACACACTTCTAACGATTGTTGTTGTTGTTGTAGCAGCATTGTCCTTGTGCTTTATTAATAGTCTTTGCGAAAGCGAGTCGGACCGGGAACTGTAAACGTTTGAATTCGAACGGCATATCTGTCGGGATCATTGGGATACGTGGCAACAGTACGTCTTCACCTTTAAATTTTCCAGTCAAAATTGTTGCCTCGATAACATTGTTCAGCATTTTCTTGACTGAGAGTCTGGTTCCGTTGCAAAGTCGTGGTGGTTTTAAGTTTCGAAGAGGAATGATGGGTACGCCAATTTTCAATGTAAGAAAGCTCGGCGGCATGCCTGGCAATTCAAGAATTCAGTTGGATAGTTGACCACCTCATCTTGTTTCTCCACAGTATCGATGGACTTATATGTTGTCGTTTCACTGGGTATTCAATGCTGAATGGTGAAGTTGATGGTATTGACATCGATGTTTTTGGCTACTGATAAGCAAGCGTACTGAGCTTCTGCTGGGTTTTGTAGTTTTGCGCAATGTTTGGGGAAACTTTTTGCACCAATTCGTCGATGCTTTCTGTGATCTTACACAAGTTTGCTGACAAGGTGATGCATTGTATAGATTCATCAATTCCATTCCAGAGTTTTTGCTGATGTTGCATGTTGGTGCAGTGTTTTGCAAATTCAACGGCAGTTTCAATGCTGGATGCGCTGTTCGGCCACCATCCAAAGGAGTTGCCGCAATTCCAGACGATGCAATAGCTAGTGCAATATTATTTTGTGATCGCATGGTTGCCAAAATTAGTGAAAGAAGAAAAGTCTTGCCTGCACCACCGGGCGCATCTATGAAAAACAGTCCACCGCTTTGTTCTATGATTGCACGCATAGTTCTGTTAAGCGCAATGCGTTGTTCTGGAATCAACTGCGGAAGATTTGTTCTAACGAATGTCCCCAGTTCGTCAGAATCATTGTGTGTTTCTCCTCTGTGTAAAATTACATGGTCATACTAATTTTTCTGACAATCGGTTGAACGGAACAGAAGTTGCTACTCTGCAGCGCCACCTGGTGGCGAGTGGCATCAATGAGCCTATTCTACAAATCTTCTCCGTAGAAAAATACATATATACATCAATTCTTATAATAATCAGTCCAGTAGTTTTTGAGTTTATCGATGACATACAGACAAACATTCATTTTTATATACCTATAAGAAATAAGCTCAAGCCTAAAAATAAGCAAATTTGTATAAAAATCGATGTGAAAATGTCCAAAATACTTGGTTCACTTTACATGAAATCAGTCCACTATTGCTCGCAAAGGCTGCCTGTCGTGCGACGATTGTCTCGAATTATTTAATCAAATGAATTACTTAATTTGGAACTAAATGGAAAAATCAAAACAAATAGTTAATGTAACCTAAAGTGCTGAAATAAAAAACACCAAACTACTAAATATAAAGAAAAGTTTTTGCCAGGATACGGAAATAATCACTGACACCCGCGCACGCAACTACACTTTGCTGCCAATACAATAAATTCAATATTCACCGCAAGGTAACGCATGTCACACGCAAGCAACTCCATTAATTTTCAGGTCGCTGCAAATGAGTTCACCTATCGCATTTCCAGTTTAGCTACTCTACATAATTGCTAAGTATATAATTATTCTCATAATACAGGGTACTTTAAGTGCGCGCACCGTTTTCTAAGTTCAAATTCAAGTAGTGTAGTGGTGGATACTTTAGCTTGACAGGAAATGGTCCGCCGTCTCATCCTTCCATTGTACAAGCTGGGCAAAGCGCGCTGTCTGAGATGGCTGCGTTTCCATGTGCTTCGCCCATAGAAAGTGGTCCATCATTAGTCCAACCAGCTGTCGGCTGTCCTTTCTGCTTAATGATAGGCGGATTTGCACTGTCGATCGGACATGACAAATAACATCAGTTTAGTCCATCTGCAGCATCTCTCAGGAGTGCTGCTTTCAGCCACCGTCTTCCCCCGCTTACGTCGAGAGCGAGACAATTTGGGAGCGTCAATGCCCACCGAGGACTCGGTAGCTTCTGTGGGTGTCACTTCCGCCGATTGAGGCCTTTGGGAGGCACAGACACAGATGGGCCAACAGACCCGCTTGGGGATTTCTCCCAAATGAGCTTCCCAGCGGCATTCTTCTTTCCCTGCTTGCCACGCTCTTTAATTTCTCGGCTTCTATGGGTGGCCGTGGCGCCACCGCAGTGACATCACAACTCAGGCCCCCCGAAACCGCGAAACGTTTTTGAGGCTCTGAAGAAGAGGAGATTGCGATAGCAACCCCCATCTCCTCCAGAATACGCTCTCGCTCATAGAGCTGAGAGACTTGGGTAAGGGTTGGGGCCTTTAGAATCCCAGAGCATGGAGAATCCCAGACCGGGTGGATTGCCTTCTATGTGGGTTCCACCCGGAGTAATCAATCCTTCGTTTTCCATTACCTTTTCGGTTTTTGTTAGGGACTCCTCGCTAACTAGTTTGGTTCGCGGATGGTACCCTGATTCTATGCCAATTTTGAGTCATCGCACGAGTGTTGGAACCTAACCCAACTGGGAGGGCCACTGTTATGGTGACAGGGCTTCCCTATCCTCCATCTAGGATGCGCCCGATGGGAGATCAGGCAACTCCTCACAGCGCATTACAATATGAAACACTGTTAAAAAAGAAACGCGAACTTGAAAGACCCTGTATTATCTATTTCCGTTAAGCGCATGTCAGCAACATGCACGGTATTTGTTTTGCATTAACAAAATGAGCAGATAAATTAAAACTGAATTTAACGCATATCCATGTCATGGCTTATAAAGTGTAGATTGCTATCAACTGCCCGGGGGATTTACTAAATATATTATTGCACGTGAGTGGATTAGTATTTGTTAGTTCTAGTTATGCGCAATTTCATAATATTCAAAACAATATCCAAAACGATTGACTAATAAATGTCTGCCTATTTGACAGGTATTATGAGGACGCATAATAGAAAAATCTATCGACGGGGGCAAAATTAATTACATAATTAAAAATCATTCATACGTCCCGCAGGGACAAAACGAGCTTAAAATTTCGGATGCAATATTTTGTATACAAAATTCTGGTGGCTGAAATGCGGTATTGTAAAAGTTTGTACGCGAATGGTGGCTGTCGTAGCTGGATGGGTTGGTGCACAACTGCCGCTGGCGCGAAACACCAATTAAAGGAAAAGGCTTTGCTAATGGCGGTTGCTCCTCGGCTGCTGTTTTTCATAAAAACCCAGCTCCCATTCGGAGACAGCGTAAAATGGGAGGTCCTTCAAAGGCCCAAACTAAATTTATATATGGAATTTTTATACCCAGAAAATTATTTTTACATTACTTGAGAGACAATGTCATCATCATGATCATCAGGCAGCGTTAGAGCTCGTGGCGAACCTTGGCTAATTTCACAATTTTCTATCAGGGTTCACAATTTTTGGATCTTTGCTTCCAGTTGTTTACGTACATCCTTTTCAGATCAATGATGTCTTGGTCTAGCCAGTGCTCTTCTGGGCGTCCTCGTACTTTCAAAACAAGCGGGTTATAAGTGGTCAAGGGTTTTTGTAGGCGGTTTTTAGACTTGCGTTCGATATGGCCCAACCAACATATTCCTTGTGATATAATGTGTTTAATAACCACTTCCCCTTTGTAAAGGGTTTTCCAATAAGAAGTGTTATTCCCGAAAAAGATCAATGGTTTCGTTACTTGTTTGGCACGTAGCGCCGTCTTTTTGAAAATAAACGTTGTGCAGATCAATACCATTCAATTACGGCCATAACAAATCGTTAATCATCTCTCGATAGCGCAATCCATTCACCGTAACTCTTGCTCCATTCTTGCTTCATTTTCGAAAAAGTAAGGTCCAATGACTTCGCCGGACCATACACCGCACCAAACAGTCACAGGTTGAGCATAGAGAGGCTTTTCAACAATAACTCTTGGATTTTCTGAGCCCCAGATCCGACAATTGTTGACGAAGCCCTCGAGGTGGAAATGGGCCTCATAAATCAAGATGATTTTTTAACAGAGTTCCGGATCATTTTCACCCATTTCAACGACCCAATCAGCAAAGGCGCGCTGATGAGCGGCCGGCTTGAGTTCTTGTGTTAACTGAACTTTATAAGCCTTAAGACCTAAATCTTTATGCAAAATACGTTGTAATGACGTTTGTGGAATGCCTAATTCGACCAAAGAATGACGAGGAATGGACAAACCTGGGTTTTCTTCAACACTTTCGGTTACAACAGCAATATTTTCGGCTGTTCTTGATCGACGTGCACGGATTTTATTCTTCACATCACTAACTTTTCTTAACAGCTTGAATTTTTCCACCAATTTTTGTATTGCGGTCCGACAAGGTGCTTCACGATGACCCAAAAATGTTCGAATTTTACGAACCGTCTCTGCCAAATTTTCACCATTTTTATAGTGAATTGTAATAATTTCAATGCGTTGGTTAAGCGTCTATCGTTCCCTTTTTATTAATGGCGTAGTTTCTACTTGTCAAATATCAAAAAATTACATCTTCGAAAGTGGCATCTACCGAAATTGGGCTATTTCAAATAGCACCTGTTATTGGAAAATCCTTTATCTTTGAAGCATCACCCGACGTTGTGTCCTTAAAAGTAGTCGAAAAAGGTACTTCGAACGTCTTGCCCCAATATTTTTTAAGCTACATTGTTCACTAATGTCTAGTCCAATTGTGAACTTATTTAATAAACGCCTAAGCAAAGCTATTTTTCTTAACACTTGGAAGCTCTGCACTCTCTTACTGGTATTCACATCTGACAACCACAAAGACATCAGTAATTATAGACCCATAGGTAGGTGGAATAGTTGAAGTGCCGGTCTGGCCCTCCTAAAGTAGCACTAAATCGCCCTTTTGATACCATTATGAGACCTCCAACAGGCAGATATCTATAGCCAACCAGAGCTGTTGATATAATGAAACCCATAATTTTGCTCAAAACCATGTCCACTTACTCATATTCATACATCAACAAGGTTTTGTTGCCCCAAGATCAACTTGCACAAATTTAGCTTTAGTCATTAATAAAATATTAAACGCATTTGAAAATCAAGCTCAAATGTATGTCCGCTACATGCATTTCTCCAAAGCGTTTGATAAAATGAATCATGCTATTCTTCTAGAAAAACTATGTTGCTTTGGCATAACAGGTAATCTTCTAGAATTTTTTCCAGCTTACTAGCCGATAGAAAATTTGTTGTTCAAATGGATGCATTGAATTCACAAACGTGACTAAATGCTTGGTCAGGCATACCAAGGAGCGCATCTTCCTTCCATTTCTCTTTTTATTAATTATATGCCCAAACAATACAGAGCCGCAGAATGCCTTATGTATGCAGATGACGTGAAGATTTTGGGTTGGGGAATAAGTTCAAAGCATTCTTAGATTTTCTTTTATTTTACAAGTATTTGTTTGCTATTTGGCAAAGGGTAAAAAGTATTCATTCGATAGAACTCTTTCTGCTCTATAAAACTACATACGTTAAATGAATTTTTGAATTATTTAATTTTGTATTAGTTTCGAGGCTGAGAAATGGAATACCCAAGAGGCAAAAATCAATATTTTCGACACCTGCTTACCTTTCCTTGGCATCGAAGTTAAAAAGCTGTCGAAGAGGTCCGCGATATTTGCGACGTGTATGGAAAAGGTGCCATAGGGGAGGCTACAACACGGAAATGGTTTGCAGAGTACAAAAATGCCGACTTTGACGTCAATGACACGTCCTGTAACGGAACGCTTTCTGAATTCGGTGAAGAACGTCTCAAATCACTTTTGAAGGAGAACCAAATCGGTCGCCAACCCAGTTGTGAATTAGCGGAAAACATGAGCTGCGATCATAAAACGATGAATCACCTTCATTCAGTGGGATTTTATTGAAAAATTAGGAACCTGGGGGCCTCACGAGCTGAACGAACAAAAAAACAAAGAAAGTCACCTTCAAATTGTTTCTTAGCATCTCGCCCGCATTCGAGTAACAAGCGGTCATAAACAGCGCTTTTTATACCAAATCGTCACGGAAGATGAGAAGTGGTGTCTATACATCAATATGAGGCAAAGAAGGCAAAGAAAGGAGTGGGTGGCTCCAGTAGATATGACCAAGGCTGGAGTTAAGTCGGGTTTTCACCCAAAGAAAATCAATACATGTGTTTGGTGGGACTGGGAGGGCATAGCGCACTGGGACATGCTCGAAGAATGCCACGGTCAACAAGGAGCTCTACATGGCCCACCTACACTCCGTGAATGAGACTGTTCGGCTGAATAGATCTGATCAACATTGTATAACTTTACTCCTTCAAGACGACGCCAGGCCCCATGTTGCACAAGTCGTCAAAGTCGCACACCAAGAGCTCAAATGGGAGGTCCAAATTATTTGATAAAACCTCCAGACCTTGCGGCGACCAATAACCAACTTTTCCGCTTACTGTCAAACCATATGAAGGGTATTACCTTCGATAACAGAGACTACCTTAAAAACAGGCTCAACAACTTCTTTGACACCAGACCAGGCGATTTTTGGCGGAACGGCATCAACATATTGGTCGAGAGGTGGGAAGAGATTATAAACAGCGACGGTGAATATAGAATTGAGTATTTATTGTTATAATTACTGTTTTTGTTTAATAAAAGTTTTCGGTAAAAAAGCTACGAACTTATTCCCCAACCCAATACTTTTATGTGGGCAGGCGTAAATTACTCGGCTTGCAGAACTCGGTAGATAAAATAACATATTTTTCAATTTTATTTGTATATTAACTTTTAAGTTCTAATATTGTTTTTTTTTCCTTGTTCACTCCTCTCGGAAGGAGAGCGTCTCGACAAGACTCAGTCTTGCGTTGATTTCGTGAATCTGTTTTGATTTCTAGCAGAGTAGGAGATTAACCTGCCGCTACCAGTCATAAGTAGTGGAAATGCCCACCTGTCCTCGCTTAGGAACAACGCCTTCTTTACTGCTTGGAGCGCTATCTGTACCTCACATTTTTCTGGCAGAAGGATCGCACAGACGGCTGAGGGTTTGGCTAAATTTTGTGCGTCTGCGCTATTACGACGATTGCCCGCTTCCTCTTGCTGGCGCCACTGATGCAATGTGTAGTTGTGAGTTTTTCTTTGTTTTTTGCTTGTTTTAGCAGCCACAATGCAAATAATGCGCTAACTATTGTGCTTGAGTAAGGATGAAAAGGATAAGTTTTTAGAGGTTGTGGAATGGAATTGGAAGATTTGTTTGTTTTGTTTTTTGTTTTTAGGAACAGGGAAAGTACGTAAAGTGCGAGGACCGTGCTTTACATTGGACTCGAACCCACAACCTCTGCGATGGCAGGCTAGTACACTTACGCTAGACTGCCGAGGCCGCTCCTGAACATACCACCGCTTCCAATTCTAATTGAAAGGGAAGCTCGCTCGAGTGCCTTAAGATTAAAAGGTATATCTCAACTTAAAAGTGGGGATATGAAAGGACATTTAAAGATCTTAGAAGACTTCCTACATAGTCCCATTCTTCATAGGGATGATATACTATCACCCAAACCAATACTCTTCAGGAACTTCCAAGTTATAATTAATGAACGCACAGACTGCAGAACTAACTCTATCAAACCTGGCTCTCAGCTATGGTTTACTGATGGGTCCAAATTGGAAAATGGTAGAGCAGGGGCAGGAATCAATGGGCCTAAATTCAAAAAATCGATTCCGATGGGATTCTACCCAACAATATTCCAGGCAGAAATACATGCCATCGAAATATATGTGAGAGAATGCCTTAGCAGGAAAATGAGAGGTACTCACATCTACATACTTTAAGATAGCCAAGTGGCTCTAAAAGCCCTCCTATCAACAACTATCACCTCTAAATTGGTAAATTATTGCCTAAACCTTCTCAACACATTTGGGAACCTCAACATAGTAACACTAGGCTGGATTCCGGGACATGAAGGACATGATGGAAATGAAATGGTTGATGACCTTGCAAAACAAGGAGCAAATATTCAACTTACAGGTCCTGAGCCTTTCTGTGGACTCATAAAAGGCCACATTAATGAATTCCTTAGGAAATGGGAAGAAAGAAAACTTGCTGCACACTGGCTACATTGTGCCGGTCAGCTTCAAGCCAAACTATTCCTAAGTCTCAACAAAGGAATATCTGACAAACTTCTCTCATTAAACAGATCTGCGTCTTTTAACAGGATATCTTACAGGCCACTGCAGCCTGAGGAATCATCTGAATAATATTGGTCTATCTGAGACCAATGTCTGCCGCTTTTGCGAAATGGACATAGAAAGCTCAGAATATGTTCTTTGTGAATGTCCTGCGTTGGGCAGACAGAGACTTCATCACAATCGTGGAATCGTAGTATCTCCATGCAATCTTTGGAACAACAAACCGAAAATTGTGCTAAAATGCTTAAAAAGCCTCAACCTCTAGGGTTACAAAAATAGGCCTTTCACAATAGATCAGCTCTGGTCGCAGTGCGTAATGGCCTTCTAATAATAATAATAATGCTAAAGACCTAGGCTTAGAAAAAGGTAACTTTAAGTTAAATTTGTAAAAAAATTGTAACTAATGTTTAGTCTGTAAGAGTAAACAGCAGACAATAGAGAGTTAAAGAAATTTCCCGGTGTGGTACAAAGTCTTAACATAATTTCGGAAATACAGAATTGTGACCCCCAGCCTGTTTAGAAATAATTTCAAAGTTTTTCATTTATATTCATACACATTAAGAAGAAAAAGAAGAAATATTTAGAAGAAGAAAGAATTAGTTAAGGCAGGATTTAGCGCCGCTCTCAAGAAAAATTTACGTGCTGAGAAACGAAAAATAATCTTGCTTTTGTATAGCGCTGCTCTTCGGGCTATACGTGGTATAATCAGTCGAGTATTATCGAGTAATGTAACTTATTTTCAGTTTCGCTGATGGTTTGACGAATAGTGCGTTCGGTGGGTCGGGCCTGAGCGTGCGATGAACACTTTTCACAGATCGTCGATTTTCGCAATCTTTCCATGATGAGATGCCAGTGACTACTGAAAAAATTATGTATTTATTATGACAGTAGTCACGCGTGATTTGTCAAGAGAGCTCTGTTGGAAAGAGAACCGCCAATCCGTTCACCCTTTATTTTTAATAATTCAACATTTAGCTGTTATTCCTATACTGAGGTATCTGCCATTTACTATAGAAGTCAATCATAACCTAATATGAATGTCCCCAAAAATAATTTTATTTTTTTATTTTTCTCATCGAAATTCTTTGTCGACTTAGTTCAGAGCTAAATATAAAAGAATCTGCTCGTAGGATATTTTTTGATAAATTGCATTGCTTCAAATATTCACAGCGCCAACTTTCTGTCGGTCCATCATTAACTGAAAAAGCTGTTTTTTTTTAGCAAGATCATAGTTTTGTATCATATTGTTTGAGCAGTGCTTGACAAACTGTGAATATTTGTTATTGTTATGTCTAAATGTGCGTTATGCAAATTTAATGAAGTAATGAATGGCAGGCATGACGACCACGACACAAAATATGACCCTTTATCAATAAAAGTCATACGAAAATCATCTGAAATATCTCGAAAATTTCCGCCATTAGAAAATCCCTTCTCGTTGACACAATCTGAATGTCACCTGCGGACAATCTTTGTTTAGATTTGCATTAACCCGCAAAATATGTCCACTTGCGAACTCTGTTGCCCCTGCCCAAAAGTAGCCTCCTTCTGACACGCTCACATCAACTGAGTGCTGCCACATGTAACACCTGCACGGGCGCATAAATATTAAATGAGCCCTGAAAAATCAACCCTAATCACGGCATTCATTTATTATAATCCATTTAACAGCCATATCAAACTTGCTTCATGATTCCATGATTTATTTATAAATTTATCTATATATTCGACGGAACAGAGGTTACAATTGAATTCAATCAAAACCGCCACGCAAACTCCATTAGTAAATTAAGGAAACATTTTAAAATGTTAAATTCCAACAATATTCTATGACAGTTAAAAAATTGTTTAGTGAATTTTCAGGATTTTATTCGCAGCAAATCGATCGCATTGAATGGCACACACACAAATACTCGTACAATAAGAGACTTTCAAAAATTGAATTATTTTATTTTTGCCATACTGGCAGTGAGCCTGCAATCCAACGCGCATGCCAGTCGAGTTTCTATCAGCATGTTACCTCCGCCCAAACCTCCGTTCAAATTAAATATGATTTTATTGAGTTGTTCAGCTTTTGAACGGCTTTGGCAGGCTTTCTAATGGAAAGCAAACAAAAACGGATACTTGCGCGGATAAATCACGAAATGCTGTTGAAAAAATAGTTGTATCTGCTGAAGGTATACCAAAATCGAGTAAGCGTATTATGCCTACTAATTCTTAGATGCGTGTGTGTGTGTGTGTGTGCAAAGGATAGCGGCAATATGCGGCATGAGCGCGGTGCAAAATAAATTGGTGTTTAAAGAATGGACAGTTGATTGAGGGACGATAAGGTTTTTGTATTTACTTCTGTTTTTTCTTACTTCAAAACAAAACTAGAACTACTACAAAAACACATTTTTTAACACTTATTTTTTGCCGAGTTATGATAGGGATACTGCAACCGAAACATAACCAAGTATGTAATTAAATTTAAATTTTCTAAATTTTTTTAAATATGAATAAAAACTTGTATTGACTTAAATTCCCTAAAAAAGCTGTTTACAAATACAAAACTGCCAGTCTAACTCATAGCATTTAGGAATTTTAGATAATTTTGGATGGTCAATCACTAACAATCGGGCATTCAACGAAACATATTTGCTTTTTTTATTCTTAAACTAGAAAACCACTAGACATATTGCAACCACCAAAAAAGCCCATAAAGTTTAAAAAAAATAACATAGTCTCAGTTATTAATCAACTTAAACCAAAAAAAGCACCAGGTTACGACAAAATCACCCCAAAAATGCTAAAAGAGCTTCCCAATATTGGCGTTCTTCATATCAGGCACATATTTAACGCCATCTCTCGTACTGCCTACTACCCAAAAGCTTGGAAGTTATCTCAAATCACTATGATTGGTAAACCTGGGAAAGACTTAAGCCAAGCATCCTCATATCGGCCAATTAGTCTATTGTACATACTTTCAAAGCTATTTGAAAAGTTGCTCTTGCAGAAAATAATGCCCTTTATTCAAGATAACAATATTATTCCTCAACACCAATTTGGATTTAGAGCAAAACATAGTACAAATGAGCAAGTTCATCGCATTGTGTCATTTATACGAAAGTCCTTTGAGAGACAACAGTACTGCGCTGCACTGTTCTTAGACGTAGCACAAGCATTCGTTAAGGTATGGCACCGCGGCCTAATTCACAAAATTACTAGTTTACTGCCTACGAATGTACACCTCTTGCTGCAAAACTATATCACTAATAGAGAATTTGTTGTAAAGCAAAAAGATTTTTTCTCTCGGCATTGTAGAATAGACGCTGGAGTTCCACAAGGCAGCGTTCTAGGCCCCATTTTATATGTATTATACACATCTGATATGCCAACGACGAGCCAAACAATGACATCAACATTTGCCGATGATACTGCAATACTTTGCACTCACACAGACCCAAAAGTAGCAACGTCTATATTACAAAAGCATATACTTGAAACAGAAGTATGGCTTAAAAACTGGAGAATAAAGGTTAATGAAACGAAATGCGTGCATATTACTTTTACTCTAAGGAAAGAAACTTGTCCTGCAGTTACAATAAATGGTCAGAATATACCACAGCAAAACGAAATAAAATATCTTGGAATTCACTTAGATAGAAGACTTACATGGCGGAATCATATTGAAAAGAAAGTGTCGAATATCAAGCTTAAAATAAAAATCCTATATTGGATGCTTAATTCGAGATCAGCATTACCTCTAGAGTACTAAGTGCTACTATATAAAGCCATGCTAAAACCAATATGGACATATGGTATAGAAATGTGGGGAACGGCTACGCCCTCAAATATCGAAAAACTTCAGAGAGTGCAATCTAAAGCCTTGCGGATAATCACCGGAGCTCCATGGTATATAAAGAACGCTAACATTCACAGAGATATTTGCATACCTCGTGTATTCGATGAAATAGTACGGTTGAGCAACAACATTTTCACAATCGACATGAGGGACAACGGAAGCTTTAAGGGAGACTGGAAACTAGGCCTTTCCGGCTCCCAGCTACGAAGAATCGGAGACTGGAAACTCGTCCTTCCCAGCTCCCAACTATGAAGAATTGGAGATTCACAACCAATTTAATCATATATGTAAATATATATTCATTTGAGCAAATAATTTGTTTCTTAGCACTAGCAAGGAAACATATTACTCTAGTATATAAGATTTGTAAACTTATTGTTAGTTTCTTATGCAAGAAATATTCAATAAATAAAGAAAAAATGGGGGAAAAAAAAACTAGAAAATCAAAATTTTATATAAAAAAAAATATCAGAGGGCTTTTTTTTCTTACATACTATCTGTTACATAAGAGCATGGTCACGTAGATAAAAAATCAGAGCGTCCTGTTTCTTTTTCTATGACATAGAGGGCACCTCAGTCTCATGTTTTTTACAATAAGTCAGCTTTTTGTCAAATTTAGTCTTCAATTGCGTGGTTTTTCGAAATGAGTGCTGTTTACGCCTCTCGCTTAGAGGCAATTTTTCTATGTTTGCATGAAAAAGGACCCAAATTAATGCAAACTGCTGCTGCGAAATATATGGGAAAGTCGAAGCAGTTCGTTAGCAAGTGGATAAATCGCTATAAAAAGGTCGGTAACGTTGATGATTTGTGGAACAACATCAAGACGCACACCACAAATAGGAGGAGGAGCTCGGCCAAACACCCAAAAAGGGTGTATGCGCCAATTATATATATATAACGTTGATGACTTTCCTAAACCCGGAAGTGCAAGCAAAGTCCCAAAAACAGACGAAAAAAAGGATTCTCGCATAGTTTTCGAAAGATCCAACTTTGACTTTACGTGGAGCTGCTGTGAAATTGAAAGCAAAAGGTGTTGACATATCTTACAGAATGATTCGCAGGCACTTGCTTGCTAATAAACTGAAATATCGCAGTACTTTGGAAAAACCAATGTTGAGTGAGAAACACGTTGAAAAACGAATGGAATGGGCGAAGGAAAACTTGGACTGCGATTAGAGCAACGTAATTTTTTCTGATGAATCCTCCATCTGGGCATTGCCGAGCATCAAACACGTCTGGACAACCTCCATCAGTAGGATACTTCAACGGACGGTTAAACACCCCGTCAAGGTCCATGTTTGGGGGTGCTTCTCAAACAAAGGTTTCGGTACTTTGTTCTCATTTACCGAGAATTTAAGTGCGAAAAAAAATGAATAAAATATATCAATAGGCTTTGACCATCTGCTAAGCAATTGTATATCAAGAACAATGAAAGCTGGATCCTTGAAGAGGACAACGATCCGAAACATCCGAGTCGAGTGTGTAGCGAGTGGAAGGCGCAAAACGGAGTTGTCACTTTGGATTGGCCATCTCAGTCACCGGATGCAAATCTCATAGAAAATGTGTAGGCGCTGACGAAAATGCAGCTTCGCAGACGCAAGCCATGTAATTTAGATCAATTTTCTCGACAAATTCGGAATATATGGAGGCCTTTTCCGGTAGAATATGCAGAAAAATTAGTGGAAAGTATGCCCCGACGGTGCCAGGCCATAATTGACAATGCAGGAGATTGGACTTGCTACTGAGGTATTTGCATTAAGTATTGACGACCAAATTATCAATAAATTTGCGAATTTTCGAAAAATCAATTGTTGTTATTATTTAACAGTGACCACGCTCTGATGTAACAGAGGTATGGAAGAAAATCGTATTAAAATTTTGGAGATTCTAGATTCTAAAATTTTGTACGGGCTTATATCGCGGCCTCGGTAATCTGCGTAAGTGTACCAGCCGGCCATCCCAGAGGTTGTGGGTCGAATCCCACGTAAAGCACGGCCCTCGCACTTTTCCAAATTTACCTACTTTCCCTGTTTCTTAAAAAAAAAACATCATTCCTCAAATCGAGAAACTTATCCTTTCCATCCTTACTCCCGCACAATAGTCAGCGCATTATTTGCATTGTGGCTGCTACAACAAGCAAAAAACAAAGAAAAACACATAACTACACATTGCATCAGTGGCGCCAGCAAGAGGAAGCGGGCAACCGCGGTAATAGCG
This sequence comes from Anastrepha fraterculus, assembly GCA_037575425.1. Taxonomy (NCBI): domain Eukaryota; kingdom Metazoa; phylum Arthropoda; class Insecta; order Diptera; family Tephritidae; genus Anastrepha; species Anastrepha fraterculus. The sequence goes on along the minus strand of JAYXIM010000731.1, from coordinate 207,209 downwards.
CTGACACACCAAATTTAGCGAAGTCCTCAACCATCTGTGCAATCCTTCTGCCAGAAAAATGTGAAACACAGATGGCGCTCCAAGCAGTAAGAAGGCGCTGTTAGAAAACAAAATAGATTACCGAAACCAAGGCAAGAAAAGTCTTGTCGTGGTCCTATGCTCTCGAGAAGAGTGAACAAGGAAAAAAAAAAACAATATTACAACTTAAAAATATATATACAAATAAAATTGAAAAATATGTTCTTTTATCTACCGAACTCTGCAAGTCGAGTAATTTACGCCTGCCCATATAAAAGTATTGGGCTGGGGAATAAGTTCGTAGCGTTGTTACCCAAAACTTCTAATTAAAGAAAAACCAGAAAATATATCAAAAAGTTAATAAATTATATCTTCGCCATTGCTATTAACAGAGGTTGACCAATTGAAAAGTAAAAAGATATCGAAAAAAAGTAACAGAAGATTTATTTAGTATTTTCTTTTTAATTTTAAAATAAAGCAGATCAGATTTTTTTTATATCGAAGAGAAGTATTACAACATGCCTTATGTTTTGTTTTTTTATTCTTTTGCAAATCGAAGGATTTCGAATTGTGACTGTTTCGAGAAAATTCGATTTTTTCATTCTCGTTTCTCTTTCCCTTAATTTTTTATTTTCCAATTAGGAAATTAAAATTTGGGAACTTAGAAATTTTTGAATAGGTATCTTATGGGTTTTGTATCGAAAAAAACAGTGGGTTTTTTTTTCTTTGTTATGGAAAAAAATTGTTTTAAAATTTTAGGGATTTCTAGACTTTTGCATTTTTTATGTGCTTATTATCGCAAAAAGTATTAGATTAGAATTTAATTATTTATTTATTATTGCTTTTTTTATATTAAAATAAAGAAAGAATTTTTTCCATATTTTTTTCTTTTTTTTTTCTTTTGCATATTGAAGGAATTAGAAATTGTGAGGTCTTTGAGGTAATTGGACTTTTTTCTCTTTTCTCCCTCTTTTCTGCATTTCTTATTTGTTTTCAGGCAAATAAAGAGACTACTAGTTTTTTTAATATTGTATTTTATTTTTTAAGTATTTTTTATTCAAAAAAATAAAAGAAATAAAATTTATAAAAATGTTAAATAGAACCGAAGTTGTTTCACATAAAAAAACTCTATACGAATATTACCGAATGATTTTTTTTCAAAAAAAATTTTTTAAAAAGTATTTTTTATTCTAAAAAATAAAAGAAATAAAATTTATCGATATGTTAAATAGAACCGAAGTTGTTTCACATAAAAAAACTCTATGCGAATATTACCGAATGAGTTTTTTTTTTTCAAAAAAGTTTTTTTAAAAAGTATTAATTGTTCAAAAAAAAAAGAAATAAAATTTATAAAAGCCCTTAGTGGAACCGAAGTTTTTTCAAATAAAAAACTCTATACGAATATTATCGAATGATTTTTTTTTCAAAAAAGTTTTTTTAAAAAGTATTTTTTTATTCTAAAAATAAAAGAAATAAAATTTATAAAAATGTTAAATATAACCGAAGTTGTTTCACATAAAAAAACTCTATACGAATATTATCGAATGATTTTTTTTTTCAAAAAATTTTTTTCAAAAAGTATTAATTGTTCAAAACAAAGAAATAAAATTTATAAAAGGCCTTAGTGGAACCGAAGTTTTTTCACATAAAAAAACTCTATATGAATATTATCGAATGATTATTTTTCAAAAAAGTGTTTTTAAAAAGTATTTTTTATTCTAAAAAATAAAAGAAATAAAATTTATAAAAATGTTAAATAGAACCGAAGATATTTCACATAAAAAAACTCTCCATGAATATTATCGAATGATTTTTTTTTTCAAAAAAGTTTTATTTTTATTTTTTTTTTCTAAAAAATAAAAGAAATTTAATTTAGAAAAATTTAAAGAACCGAAGTTATTTCACATAAAAAAACTCTATACGAATATTATCGAATGATTTTTTTTTCTAAAAATTTTTTAAAAAGTATTTTTTATAAAGTTGTCTTTTTTCAAAATTTTTCCAGTTTGCGACTTATTATAATAAAACCTACAAATAAGCCAGCTTTTAGCAGAATTGACGACAATCTACAAAATACTCGATCACTTGATTTGGAAGCATTTACTTTAAAGTAATTTTTGCAGAATTTTCCATTCCACAGCTTGACGTGAAAGAAAATAATTTATTAATTCTCTAATTTATTATAGTTCTAAATCCATTGCACGCCACCCAATTGAGTGAAGTACATCTTCAGAAGCAAGAGGGTGGCATAGCAGAGCTGCGGGCCAAACAACACACTTGACCGCTCATTGTTAGCAACCAAAAGGAGCAATCAATCATAATTTGTAAATGTCATTTCGTTGTTTTGATGATGATAACTGATGAAGTAGTTTCACTGCAGTGAATACGACAGCCCACATCCTTAACACACTCGTCTAAGGGCATTACTTGTATGTATGTAAATTAAGAAGAAAACAAAAAACTACTATTCATATCTGCTTGCCCGGACCTCCCTGGGGAAGTATCACTATCGCTACCTGTCTGCCACACTCTTCGACTGCATGCGCTGGGTGCGTAGGTTAACAAATTCGTTGCGAAAGCTTAGCATTTATCTGTTGCTACGTTTTGTTAGGCAATTCGCATATTCGCATATTTGTGTCCTTTGTGAGCACATTCAAGTATTGTAGCAGCAGGTAATGACTGCCCCAACAAAGAATGTCACTTTTCACCTCTGCTTTTCCGCTTTGCTGCTCCTCTTCTGCTCCTCTGCTCCAGTAGCATGTATTGCTTTGTAGGCTGAAGTTGGTTGATTACTTAACTGACTTATCGGCAGGATTGACATCATTGTCAGCACAACGTAGACGTATCACTGTCGAAATTATTCAACGCGTTGACAAATGAATGCCAAATGATGTTAACGACATAAGCAGGACAGGTGGATAGGTGGAAAATAATGTCTCATAATGTAGAGCAGAAAGGTTTTTCTGTTAAAATGAAAATTTTGTTCCAGGAGTCTATCAGCAGTGCAATGAAAGCTTAAGGATTTCAGTGAAAGACTATGTTTTTTATATATTGAAATGTGTTTTTTATAATACAAAATTTTAGGGCATGAATACCTTTTCAGTCCGAGATATTGTCAAATTAAGAGTGCAAAGAGAAGTAGAAGTAAGTTTTGTAAGTTAAACTTTGAAATTTTGAAAATATATTTTGAAGTGGTTAAGGTGGTGTAGGAACTTCAAAAATTGATTGGTTTTTTTGCCTGAAGAATATTCTATTATGAGTACCTTAAAAATTATACACTTAAATGCTTTATTTGGTAAAAATTAATTTTGAATTTTAGTGCGCAGCGTATCGTGTCGTTTTTTCAAATGCAATTTTTATGAACGTCCACGGGACTCATAACCTGAACAAATCTTGAGCAATTGACTTAAGTATTTAACTGCATACTCGTAATTATATTTTAAATAGAAGTAAAAGGGGCAAATTATGCAACAAAATTTTGAAAAAATTAAAATAAAATTTGAAAAAATTAAAAAAAAAAATTTTGAAAAAATTAAAAAAAAATGTTGAAAAACTTAAAAAAAAATGTTGAAAAAATTTAAAAATAATTTTGAAAAAAATAAAAGACAAAAATTTGAAAAAATTAGATACAAGTTGTGAAATCATTAAAATAAAAATGTGTATAGTTAAATTTTTTCTCCGCTTAACTTTATTTTTTGGTAAAACTTCAGATAACGTATGTAGAATGGAAGAATTACGGTATTATTCAGAAGAGAAAACTTTTCCTTATTACTCTTTAACATTTTATTAATATTAATAAGGCACAAATTATGCAAATAAAATTTTGAAAAGTTAAAAAAGAAAAATGAAAAAATAAAAAAAAATTTTAATTTAAATTAAAAAAAATTTTGAAAGCGTTTCAAATAAAAATTTGCATAGTTAAATTTTTTTCCTCCTTAACATTTTTTTTGGAAAAACTTCAGATAATGTAGAACGGCAAAATTACGGTATTACTCAGAAGGGAAAATTTTTTCTTATTATCTTATTACTTTTATAACGGACAAATTATGCAAATAAAATTTTGAAGAATTAGAAAAAAAATTTGAAAAATATAAAAAAAAATTTTTAATTTTAATTAAAAAAAATTTTAATTTAAGATTAAACAAAAATTTAATTAAATTACAAAACGTTTTGAAAACATTTAAAATAAAAATTTGTATAGTTCAATTTTTTTCTTCTTAACATGTGTTTTTTGGAAAAACTGCAGATAATGTAGAACGGCAGAATTACGGCATTATTCAGAAGAGAAATTTTTTTCTTATATCTCTCATTATAATTACACTCATAATTATATTTCAAAAAGAAGTAAAAGTGACAAATTATGAAAAACAAATTTCGAAAAAATTTAAATTAAAATTTTCTATCAGCATAAAAAAAATGTTAACGTTAAAAAATTATTTTTGTTTTTAATTTCTACTTAAAAAATAATTTTTTAAATTTTTACCTAAAAAATAATTTTTTATTATCGAAAAAAAAGTTTAAAACAATAAAAATAAAAATTTTCATAGTTTAATTTTTTTTTCTTTCTTTACTTTTTTTTAAGCATCAGATAATTTAAAACGGCAGAATTACGGCGCTATTCGGAAGAGACATTTTTTTTCTTATAATCTTATAATTACACTTATAATTATATTTTAAATAGAAGTAAAGGTGACAAATTATGAAAAAAAATTAAAAAAATATTTTTTTTAATTAAAATCAAAAAAAAAATTTTATTTTTATTAAAAACAAAAAATTTTTTTACATAAAAAGAAAATTTTCCATCAGCATAAAAAAATGTTAACGTAAAAAATATTTTTTTTTTTTAATTTTTGCTTAAAAAATAATTTTTTTCAATTTTTACTTAAAAAATAATTTTTTTTAATTAAAAAAAAAGTTGAAAACATTAAAAATAAAAATTTGTTTAGTTCAAATTTTTTTCCTTTTTACTTTTTTTTTAAGCATCAGATAATTTACAACGGCAGAAGTGCGGTGCTATTCAAAAGAGAAATTTTTTTCTTATAATCTTTTAATTACACTTGCAATTATATTTTAAATAGAAGTATTAAGGGACAAATCATGAAAAAAAATTTATAAAAAATTAAAAAAATCTACTCGGTAGCACCCAAGTAAAAATGGTTGACCGAGCATTTTGTTGCACTCCTTGACTGGCAGCATTTGTGCCTCATTATGTAGATGCTGTGATGGGGACATCAGGAGCCATCCCGTGGCTATGCTGATTGCAGTGTTTTGGCATATCTGGAGCTTAGTCCACTCAGAATCACTAGTTCCAGGCGACCAGACAGGCGCAGCATAATTCAGAACGGCCGGCCAATTGTTTTAAATGTCGCCAGCAACATTTCTTTGCATATGTCCCAAGTATTGTTGGCTACCGATTTGAGGACCTTTTGACTGTTTTGGACTTTAGTAGCAATTGCGGTTGTGTGTGCAGAGAAGGAGAGCAAACGATCGAAAGTGGTTCGCAAAACTTTGAGGTTACTATCGCGTTTGGGTTTCTACTGCCGGTATTGGTGTGTCGTCGACTTTAACCTTAAGCTGTAGTTTGACCATCTTTGTTCAGGTGATCTTTGATGTTGATGATTGTGCGATTTTAGAAAATCGGTAGAATTTTCCCATAAAGTCTTTCGTTGTTTCTTTTTTACTGCTATTGGATAATTGGCTATTATTGTGGCTAAGCAGGGCGCTTCCATTATAAGGGACCCAATGATGGTTTTTTAGCTGCAGTGTCTGCCAGTTCGTTGCTCGTTATGCCAATGTGAGCTGATATCCATAGAATAATTATTTGTTTACTTCGTATGGTTCGATCCAATGCAAATCGTCGAGATGCTTTGTCCTGCCCGAGAGATTCGACAACACTGAGACCATATGAACATATTAAGGTGCTTTTACTTCGGTCTGTGGCGTCTTTTATTGCAACCATTACTTCAGCTAACTCTGCATTGTAGACTCCGGCATAGCGTGGAAGTAGAGCTTGCTGGATTGTGGTGAACGAATCGCCCGCTTGCTCTATCACAGCGTATGATGATGTTGCCTCTAAAGAGTATGCATCGGTAAAGTCGATGATATCCGGTGATGAACTACTCTTATACACCAGAGATTGTTGTTTCAAGTATTTGGGGGCACTTTTCGCTCTTTTTCGTGTATTAATGATATGTCTTTTGTGGGCTTCCAGTTACTTTGACTTATGTCCGGTGGTTTTTCTTTTTGTTGGTATTTGTGAATTTACACTTGATAAGTTTTGGGTGATGCGCTGTACGCTGCCATATAAGTCACATAGAAACTCAAAAGGCTATGGAAAATCTTAAAATCTTTCCAGCACACGTCGTCATTCAGAGTCCTTGACTCAGCTGGCATATAAAGCCATACAATTTTCAAAATATATTTACAGCTTTTAATTACTCTACCTCCTCCGGCACTTCCCTGCAATTTAACATGAAATGGCGACGCTTAAATGGAAAACCCCACACTAAAATTGTATCTCTCAAATACAAAAGTACAAATAATCGCTTCATGTAACTGCCACGAGCAAGAACAGCAATTTACAGTGATTACCTGAAGCAGGATTAACAGCAATGAAGTGGAAAACTGCAATGACTTAATATTGAAGAAAAAAAAAAAATAAAACCGAATACAGAAAATAGAAACGAAACAAAGAAAAGGAATGAGAAATGAAAAACATGAACTTGATTGGCACTGAAGGCAATGAAATGAAATGTCATTTGTTGAGAAGTGCTGAGGGTGAAGGATGATGTGGCCGAGCTATGCTCCGCTATGCACAATGGCTGTGTCAACAGCAATCGTAATAATTGTTACTTGTACATTTCAGTGCCAAAGCAAATAGGATACAAGACAAGACACAGAGACAGCAACAGAAATAAAGTATACTCAGAAGGGACTTACTTGTACAAAAGCTTATGAATTCTTAACGTCTACCTATGAATGTATATGTATCTATGTATGTGTAGTATATAAGTAGTCACCTGCAAGCTTAATACATAACCTTGTCCTTGTGCTTACAGCCAGTCTTCTGAAGTCTCACTTCTATTTCTTACATTTCTGCTTATTTCGCTCTAATACTCTTCACTCATTCTTTTCGTTTCCTACATGCTTCAATAGACACTTTCACACAAACACACGCATGCACACATATATTCACATACTCCCATGTATGTATACGTGTGTGTGTGTGTGTGTGTGTTCATGCGTCACCTGTCCATGGCTGCTGGTTGAGTGAAGAGCAAACAAAAGTCTAAGCGAAATCAAGTCGTCAAGTAATGTCGCGCAAATAAGCCAGCAGCTCGGAGCAGACAAAAAGTCAGTTGGTAGTTGGTGTAATTAAGAAAATTACGGGATTTCTCTGTAATGCCAACAATGTACTTGAGTGAGTATAAAAAGCATTTTTGAGCGTAAAATTCATACTGAAGCTGCTTTGAATGACAAATTCTGTGAGTATTTGCGCAATGGAGTCAAGCAGCATAGAATGGAAAGTAGAGAAATATTTATCTTTGAATCTTTGAAACAATTTTCTTTTTATCTATGCCGTAAAATATTTGCTTTACTTTTCTAAAGCAATAAAGTTACACTGGAAACAAAGCGAATGCGGAAGAAAAAAGTGGGGTGTTTATTGTTGTGTATTCTAGACGCCTAAGTCTTCGTTAATATGGTTGTAGAGGGTTTAGAAAAGGGTTTCTCCCACATTTATGTTCTTGGTAACTGTATTCTAATAATGCTTCTAAAGATAGTACATAAAAAAAATAATTGGCGCGAACACTTCTGTTATGTGTTTGACCGCGCTCCTCCTCCTATTTGACCCCAAATGACAGATATTTTTTATGAGGAACTTTGCCATGGCAGAAACACACTCGGAGGTGTGTTTGGAGTGTGAGGCACGGTCTTTCGGACCTACATGCTTCGAATCGTAGTCACTCTCCGTAACATACTGCGACCTCTGATGTGCTCCATATTTGGAAGCTTCTGATGAATTTTAAACCCTCCCAAACTCATTGTTCCGTATTACTAATGAACTTAGAGTCCTACCACCAAGGCGGACAAGTCTTTCTCCTCCGAAAGCTACGTATTCGCAGAGGATGTACTCTGTTGTTTCATCACCCAGCGAACAAAAACGCTGACATTTATTTCTATTAATCCTTCTTATTCTTCTTGATTCATGCGATAACCGCGCAAGCGATTTTGGTTGAGTTTAACAAAGCGCGCCAATCGTTTTTTGCTCGTGCTAATTGGCGCCAGTTGGAGACACCAAGTGAAGCCAAGTCCTTCTCCACCTGATCTTTCCAACGCAGAGGAGGCCTTCCTCTTCCTCTACTACCACCAGCTGGTACGGCATCGAATACTTTCAAAGCCGGAGCGTTTGTATCCATTCGGACGACATGACCCAGCTAACGTAGCCGCTGGATCGTTATTCGCTGCGCTATGTCTATGTCGTTGTAAAGCTCATTCAGCTCATCGTTCCATTGCCTGCAATACTCGTCATTGTCAACGTGCAAAGATCCGAAAATCTTCCGCATAATCTTTCTCTCATACACTCCAAGCGACGCTTCATCGGATATTCATCATCTAACAACCTTAGAATGTTGGTTTACTATATCTGGTTAGTCTGCTAATTCCAGCTTCCTAAAATGATAACAAACACTATTTAGCACGTATAGTATCCAGTATGAGTGCGGAAATCCTTCTATCCAGGTTTCAGAGCTTATTTGATGCTCTTCTAGAGGGAAGAATAAATTGTTTAGCCTGCCTCTGTGCTAGACTCTCTGTCCAGTGTCATGATAGTTTTCTATCTTCCCAGTCTTTGATAGCATTGGGCATTGGTAGGCCGACAAAAGTGATCAGGCTCATGGAATTTTAAAGGAGGACCCAATTTCGGTAGGCAATCCAACTATTCGTTCTTATACATCTCAGCACAAAAAACAATATTCTTGCTCCCAGCATGTTGAACACTCCTCCACTCCATGGATTTCTGCCCATGGCCATCCTTCTTCTAAAATTCGTTCCAAAAACACCCGCACTTGCAAGCTTCTACCCATCAGTAGACCAGATTTCTGAGTCGAATTCAATGCATGAGCTACCTGTCTGTCAGAGTGGCCGATGTGAAATAGACATCTTTAAGATATGCAGGAGTTATTTCATTACCGAATTGTCAATGAATTTTATTGCAATTTTCATTTGTCCTTTCTTGACTAAGTCTCAGTACTCCCGAGGTATTGAGTAATTTTTTCTTAATTTCATTTTTGAAAATCGCTCTCATGCAAAAAATTTTGAGCTTCAGCGGTGAACAGCAATTATGACAATTTACAATATTAAATCAGATTAAAGGGAAAAATAGAATGCGACTTTGATGTGACTTAACTCTAGAGTAGGCGTGTGAAAGAAGAGTGTCAAAATAGCGAATATTCGTAAAGAGAACTGAAAAGTTAGGTCAGATTAATATATGTAACAAAAGAAAATAAAGAAAGAAGACAGAATCGTTTTTTTTCTACAAAAATCTATTGCTATTTCATGGTTCTCCCATTTCACACTTCCAGTTAAGGCTTCGGTAAAGATCGCCAAACAGCACCGAAAAAATTCGAAGATATTCAACTACAACAATTATTAGATGTAGACGCATGTCGAACCCTTGATTATATGCGTAAAGAGTTGGATGTTGACAGATCAACTGTCGCTAAACGTTTGCATGCGATGGGAATGGTCCAGAAAGCAGGTGCCACATCAATCAAAGGAGAGGGATATCGAAAGACGCTTGGTAACGTGTAAGATGCTTCTAGAACGGTAGAAAATAAAAGGTTTTCTGCATCGCATCGTCACAGCGATAAAAAAATATTTATGCTTCAAAGGTTACGAGTATGTTTGAGATCTGGTGGCATTAGAAGGGTGTCATCTATTATGAACTCCTTAAATTATCTGAAACCATCACTGGCGATAGTCACCGACTGCAGCTAATGCGTTCGATCCCCCAAAGTAAAGCAGAAAAGGTCGGAATGGTGCGGTAGACATTACAAACTGATTTTGCGCATGACAACGCCAGACCACACAAATATTTGAAGGGACTGTATTGGAAAATCTTGCCCCACCTGCCATAATTCCCCAGACATTGCACCTTCGGATTACCTTCTGTTTCGATCAAGGTAGTCAGCCCTTATTGGAGAGCGATTCACTTCTTTCGAGAGCATCGCAGACTGTCTCAATGAATGGATCAAGTCAAAAGAACTAGAATCTTTCGTCAGAGGAATCCCTATGCTGCCTGAAAGATGGAAAAGATTTGTATCTTCCAATGGCACATACCTTCTGCTCAAATATGAACGAGACGTTATCAATAAAACGGTCCGCGGATGACATATGGCAAAACTAAATTTTCTGTTTTTTGGTGGGACTGTTATAAGCTTACATGGAAAATTTCAGCGTGATATGTAACATAGTTGGTTTTCTGTGCTACTGTAAACAAGTCAAGCTCGAGTGTGTTCTTCGAATTTAAAGATGGAGATTCAAGTTGAACAAAGAATTTGTTTGAAATTTTGTTATTCCAACAAAATTTCGGCTTCAGACGCCTTAAAAATGTTGCAGACAACCTATGGGGACTCTGCTCTATCGCGGGCACGTGTTTTCCAGTGGTATAAATCGTTCAAAGAGGGCCGTATATCGGTTGAAAACTTGCCTCATGAACGTCGTCCAGCAACATCAGTAAACGACGAAAACATCGGAAAAGTAAAGGAAATTGTGCTTGAAAATCGCACAAATCGCAAAATCGGTTAACGCTGAGTATTATTTAGACGTTTTAAAGCGTTTGCGCGAGAACATTCGTCTTAAAAGGAAGGAATTGTGGGACAACAAGTCATGGTTCTTGCATCACGATAATGCACCAGCTCACACATCACGTCTTGTTCGCGATTATTTGAACAAAAATAATGTTAATATCATTCCGCAAGCACCGTATTCGCCTGATATGGATCCATGTGACTTTTTCCTGTTTCCCGAGCTCAAGTTGCCGCTCCGTGGAAAACATTTTGAGACAATTGAAGTCATAAAAGAGAATTCGAAGAACACACTCGAGCTTGACTTGTTTACAGTAGCACAGAAAACCAACTATGTTACATATCACGCTGAAATTTTCCATGTAAGCTTATAACAGCCCTACCAAAAAACAGAAAATTTAGTTTTGCCATATGTCATCCGCGGACCGTTTTATTGATAACGTCTCGTTCATATTTGAGCAGAAGGTACTTCGCATAATATGATGTAAATAATTCGTAACTTTGGCAAAGAAAGGACGGAAACTTATTCCCATATTGGGTGTTTGTCCGAGCTTCTACTTTTCCACAAAGAAAGGAACCTACAGTTTTTATGCCGCCTCTGAACGGCAGATGGTTTTTTAAGAGGCGCTTTTTCATGGCAGAAATACACTCGGAGGTTTGCCATTGCCTGCCAAGGCCGACCACTATTAGACACGATTATAACTCTTTCTATCACTTGGTGTTTCATCGCAGGAGACTCGAACCTGGACGCTTCACGCCTCAACCCATTCAGCTACGGCGGCCACTGCTATATCTATTTTACTATGAAGAAATTATGGAAATGTTGCAAAACACCGAATATATTTGATTTGAGAAAAACTCTATACCAAACTTGTTCATTTATTTTCAAAATATTTTCAGTTTACCTTTTATAAACCAATTTTCAGAAAGCTCTAAGTACTGCGTCCAAAATACTTAAATTACTTGACTTGGCATCACTCATAAGGCGTTGTCAAAGCCTGTAGTAGTTGTGGCAGAGCATGGGCCTAGCCAACAACAAAAACAAACTTTGTGACGAAAAAATGTGCGACTGTATATTTTCATGAAATGCCTCCAACTGCTATTCGAAATTCACAGCATCTCTATTTTTTCAATGAATGCCGTGCGTAGCTTTGTGCGAATAGTGGATGGCAGTGACGGAAATTTATTCATTTGGTCAGTGAGCCGTAGCAAGTTGGGCTACAGAATTATGCAAATATATAGTTACAACAACAAATACAACGGTGCTGACGAACCAGCAAAGCGACTGACCAATTCACTATAAAAAAAGAAGAAAAAAAAATGAAAAATAGAAGAAGATAAACCGGTCCAGTTGCTGGCGCACGAATGTGAGTGCGTGTTTGTCTATGGTGATGTTGTTGTTGTTGTTCTTGTAGTGTGTAAACGTAGATGCCATTGAGTGAATAAGCGGTGATATGCGGTTGGCAAAAGAAAAAAAAGTTAGTTTGTAGCGAAACCCGATGAATAGTGAAGCCGACGATGACCTATCAGCGGCGCTGTTGATGTTATGTTGTTGTTGGATCTACCTCAGATATTGTCTGTCTGACCATTGACATGTCTATGAATAAAATTTGACGAAAATTATGACAAGTTTGAAAGGCATACAGAAAGCGGCGGCATGAGTTGATGCCACAAATGGGTGAACTCAATAAATTTACATAAGAATAAACAGATAAGCATTTGTAACGAATCTCAATATGACAACGGTATTTTTTTACTGCTATACATCTGTCGTACACAGTGGTATAAACTAATAGCAGAGTTTTAATGTGGCACAGAAATGAATTTTCTATTTTTTTTTAATATTTATTAGTGCACAGTTAGTTACTATCATACAAATTTGGAATGGCGGTAAAGCATAACTAATTTTTATACCCAATGCGTAATTGCCTATAGGTTTTTCGTAAAGCGCTACGAGTGTAATCAAGTAATGTAAGTCGAGGGTAAATCACGTAAAGACCTCTTCTCTTCTCTGCGGCGCAATGAACTGGAGTCTGTGCGTTAGTGTGCTTTGTCACATCGACAACTGCTCATTTTCGTAGAAATATTCTTGAGAGTGTGAGCACTGGGTCGAATATTTTGTGTTTCACGTGAACTTAGAACATTTCTGGTTTTGTTTGCATACAAAAGGTATTGAATAAATTAATGTAAAGGCAAGTTTTTTTTTTCGTTGTAAAACATCAATAGAATTTGAAAGTGTTGAAAAGTAGGTGAGACCTAAATTTTCTACGCAGCTTTGTTTTGACACCTCATAAAATTGTGCTAAACATTTCAATTCGGTTTAGTTAGAATAACAGCGCATGCGCAAATGGTTTGAAGACTGTGTGTGAAAGGTGAAAATATTCAGAGCGCATGCAATTCGAGCAAATCATGAAATTTCATGGAACGCATTGGGTGCGACTGCTGATTCTGCTGCAATTGGCGCAGAAAATTGAAGGTGGGATAAAAAGTAATTAAATACATAAACAAATTCTTTAAGACATTTGAAATTATTACAGGCCGGTCACTTTTTACAAAAATAAGTATTGCGACTAATCATGAGCTTCCTACGAAATTGGTCGATCACTTAGCGCACGAGGAGGGTAGCAGAGCCGAAGGTGTGGAAGACCAACAGGGGAGTTTAAATACAGCCAGGAATGTAGAAGAACAACTGGAAGTGTCCAAAACCAAAGATGTAGAAGATGAACAGGTAGTGTCCAATAGAGCCAAATATGTGGAAGACCAGCGAGATGTGCCTGTCAAACTCAAGCTTGCGGAGGACCAGCAGGCAGCATCCCATAGATTCAAAGAAGTGGGAGACCAGAAGGAAGTGGCCGATTGGGTCGAAAGTACAGAAAACCAGCACGCTGTGACAGAAGGAGCTAGGAATGTACTTGACCAGCAGGGAGTGCCCAATAGCGCCAAGGATTTGGAATACGAGCAGAAAGTTCCGAATGGAGCAGAAAATAGTGAAGATCAGCAAGAAGTGCCTGGAAAAGTCAAGGTTTCGGAGGACCAGCACGAAGTTTCCAATAAATGGAAAGACGTTGGCGACCAGCAGGATATGTCCAAAGGTGTCCAAAATGCAGAAGGCCAACAGAAAGTACCCAATGGAGCCAAAACTGAAGAAGACCAGCAAGAAATGCCTGAGAAACTCAAGCTTGCGGAGGACCAGCAGGCTGCACCCCATAGATTCAAAGAAGTGGGAGACCAGAAGGAAGTGCCCGATTGGTTCGAAAGTACAGAAAACCAAGACGACGTGACAGAAAGGGTCAGAAATGTAATTGACCAGCAAGAAGTGTCCAATAGAGTCAAGGATGTGGGATACGAACGGAAAGTTCCCAATGGAGCCGAAAATATTGAAGACCAACAAGAAGTGCCTGAAAAAGTGAAGATTTGGGAGGACCAGTACGAAGCACTCAATAGAGCCGAGGATGTGGGAGATCAACAGGTAATCGCCAATATTGCCCAGAATGTAGAAGACCAGATAAAAGTGCCCAACAGAGCCCAAAATGAAGCCGATCACCTAGAAGTACCTATTAAAACCAAAGAAGTGGAAGACCAACAGGAGAGTTTAAGTACAACCAGGGATGTAGAAGAGCAGCTGGAAGTGTTCAAAATCAATGATATGGATCAACAGATAGTGTCGAATAGAGCCGAAAATGTGGAGGACCAGCAAGGCGTGCCTGTCAAACTCAAGCTGGTGGAGGACCAGCAGGCGGCACCCCATAGATTGAAAGAAGTGGAAGACCAGAAGCAAATGTCCGATTGGACCGAAAGTACAGAAAACCAGCACGACGTGACAGAAAGAGCCAGGAATGTAACTGACCAGCAAGAAGTGTCCAATAGAGTCAAAGATGTGGGATACGAACAGAAAGTTCCCAATGGAGCCGAAAATATTAAAGACCAACAAGAAGTGCCTGAAAGAGTCAAGAATGTAATCGACCAGCACGAAGCACTCAATAGAGCCATGCATGTGGGAAATCAACAGGAAGTCGCCCAAAATGAAGATGACCATCTAGAAGTACCTATTGAAACCAAACAAGTGGAAGACAAACAGGACAGTTTGAATACGGCCAGGGATGTAGAAGAACAGCTGGAAGTGCTCAAAACCAAAGATATGAAAGACCAACAGGTAGTGTCGAATAGAGCAGAAAATGTGGTAGACCAGCAAGAAGTGCCTGACAAACTCAAGGTTCTGGAAGGCCAGCCGAAAGTACGCCATAAATTCAAAGATGTGGAAGACCAGCAGGAAATGTCTAATGGTATCCAGAATGCAGAATACGAACAGAAAGTGCCCAATGGAGCCAAGAATGAAAAATACACACAGAAAGTGCCCGAAGGAGCCAAGAATGAAGAATACCCACAGAAAGTGTCCCATGGAGCCAGGAATGAAGAAGACCCACAGAAAGAGCCCAATGGGGCCGAAAGTACTAAATATCAACAAGTATTTACTGAAACAGCCAAGAATGTAGTCGACCAGAAGGAAGCACTCGAAAGAGCCAAGGATGTGGAAGATCAACAAAAAATGCCCAATAGTACCAAGGGAGTACAATACCAACAGAAAATGTCCAATGGAGCCGAAAATATTGACGACCAGCAAGAATTGCTTGAAAAACTCAAGGTTTTAGAGGAGCAGCAGGAAGCACTCAATAGAGCCAAGGATGTGGGAGATCAGCTGGAAAAGTTCAATGGTGCGCAGAAAGCAGAAGATCAACAAAAAGTACCCAAAGGAGCCCGAAATGAAGAAGACCAGCAGGAACTACCTGGAAAAACCAAGCTTCCAGAGCAGGAAGCACTCAGTAGAGCAAAGGATGTGGGAGATCAGCTGGAAGTATTCAATGATGCCCAGAATGTTGAAGATCAACTGAAAGTACCCAAAGGAGCCCGAAATGAAGAAAACCAGCTGGAACTACCTGAAAGAGCCAAGCTTCCGAAGCAGGAAGCACTCAGTAGAGCCAAGGATGTGGAATACCAGCAGGAAGTAATCAAAACAGCCAAAGATAAAGGTGACCAAATGCAAGCGCCTGAAAGAGTCAATAATGAAGGAAACCTTGTCACTTCTAGTGAATCCCAAAATGTAGAAGAGACACAGAAAAACTTCAATAGAGCTCAAAATATAGCACACCAAACGACGGAAGTGACTGAAGTAGCCAAGAATGTAGAGCACCAGCGGGTTGTGCCCAATCGAGCCAACAACGTGGAAGATTTTAGCTTAAAAGAAATCATGGCAGAATTATTATTGAAAAGCCAGCAGACAATGGGTGATAAGGCGCTCGTTGGACTACTCCCATTAAATTTTTACGAAAGAACAAAACCAATGGCTGAGAAAGAAACAAACTCAAAATATGCGACACAAGAAACTACAGAGAAGCGACCTATAAAGCATGCGACTTGCGCTGAAAATTATACAGCCAATGAAGGTTTCGGTGAACTACACAAAGATGAAAATGCACGAGAAAATTTTAAGAAAAATAAAATGAATATTAATGGCACAGGGACCAAAAACTTGCATCCACAGGATAGTATAACAAATGAAGCGCTTACCGGTAGCGAACAAGAAGAGGACGTAGCTCTTGCTATGAGATTGAAGAGTCAAAGTCCGTATGACTGCGAAAATTCTACAAACATAAGCAGCTTGAATGCCAGCGCACATGCGCTTGTTAGTGAAAGTTCCTCAAGTGGCGCTCTCATCAACACCCATAAAATGCGTGATGTGCAGCAAAGGCATGCCGCAATACCAGTCCATATATACAGCACCGCTGAAGAAGCTGACGATCACCCAATTGAACGCTTAAGCTTGGATATTAAGAATATTGGCAGCAATGAAACGCTCCAAGAACAATTGGACTTTTTGCAAAATAATGCAGAGAATATAAAAAAGCAGCAAGACATAGTAGATGAAGGCGACGTTAATATAATTGAGCGAACCGAAGGCGCTGATAAACTAGCAACAGGCGCAACAAGCAGTGTAACAATTTCTGGTGCTCAAGATGGCTATAAGATACCGGCAGTGCATCCAAATCAAGCAGAAATCAACAATAATAAAATGGAAGCGAACGTGAGCTCAGGTGAAGCAATTGAGTTTAATGAAGAGACAGTTGCTTCATATACGAGCGAGTTCACACCGAGCGGTGCTGAGCCGCATGAGAGTCTCAGTCACGCCACCAGTAACTCAAATGCCATAGGTGTGTCAACACAGAAAGTGCATCAAAATATTTCCGCAGCGGCTGGCGTTGCGGGCATAGAGTTACAAGAGAGTTTCATGAAATCAGTCATACAACCGTTAGTATTACCAGCACTCAATAATAAAGTGCATCATATCTCATTGTCTAATGAGAGTTTGGAGCTACCAAAACCTCTGCGCCAACCCAGTGAATCTAATGAGCAGGAAGCTGTTGCAGACACGAGCGAGTTTGGTTTCGACTCTACTAAGGTTTCGACAAATCAGCATAGCTCCAACGCCGATTTAAGTAAGATGGAAGCCTCAACGCAGAATAGCCGCATTGCAGATGCAACAGCTGGAAGTGAGACAGCTTTCAAGGAGTCTGCAAGCAAACTATTTGCAGCTGTGGCGCATAACAATACATTAAATTATGCTACTTCACATAAAACGAGCCTTGAATTTATCAAACCCTTACGAGAAAAGACTGAGTCCAATGAATATGAGTTCAATACAAGCCCGACTAGGACATACATGGACTCCATCTCACTTGAATTGGAAACTAATTTGCCACAGCTAGGCAATCTCAAAAACACCAGTGACACAAAAGTGGATGCTGCATATTCCGACTCAAGCACAACCGCTGCAGTTTCAGCGCTGGCTGCTTCAGAGTTAGCAAATTACGCGAGTTCATCGCAGCTCTCTGCATCTATCCTAACATTCAATGCAGAAGACGCTTTTTCGCGTCTAACTGAGATTTTTGACGAATACTCTATACCCATTGCAAGTGTGGTGCAACAATTGTCGAGCGATTATAAAATAACTCAGGTAGCGAGCGCGAGCGCTGAGTCAATAGAGCCCACGAAGCTGAGTGAGAGTTCACACTTTCAGGCTAGCGAACCAGTCACACAAATACATGAAAGACCAGATGTCTTAGTTGATGGTGAATCAGCTGATGCGGCAGACTCTGAGGAAGACGGTTACGGATCTGGTTATACGATCTTACAAAGTCAGGCTCATTTCGCAAACTATGCAAATTTAAGTAGCTCAGCTGAGCAAGCAAACTATGAGGAAGTCTACGACGAAAATCAAGCTATAGAAACGGCGTACAGTCAAGAAGAATATGAAGAGGAATATGCAGAGCAAAAAGAAAACGCAGTTGAGGCACAATTAATGGAGGCTAACGAACAATCAATGGCAGCGGATTACCAATCGGTCTCAAGCGTTGAAAGCGAGGAAAGTGCATACATAGAAGATGAGCCATCAATAACAGAGGAAGCGATTGCAAATGCTCAAACCACAAAAACTGTATCAACAAAAGCAACAACTTCTGCAATTGTCGCAAGCGCATTATCATTGCCAGTCAATTCTCAACCGACTGCAAATGAGCACTCAAACTATTTAGAGTATCTGAAAATGGCAATTGAACAATTTTTAAGAAAGGAAATTGAAAATATTGACAAAACCAATGAATCGCAAGTGGAATCTATCCACGCTGACCACTCCAATTATGCTGATGGTCAACTGCCTGCTGAGAGCACAAATGATATGCCGACTTGGGGAACTACAGCAACTGGATTACAACACATCAGCGCAACACATTGGCCGCAACAGGACAAGCATGGAGCTGTAGAGGGAGTTAAGGGCGAGCTGATGAGAGTGCAAATGCCGGAAGTGATGTGCAGCAAAACGGGGATAATTAAAAGTGAACAATACAACAAAACAAATGAAAATGGAAATGGCAACGAAATTGAAGTTGAAGTTGAGGCTGCAAATGAAAATGAAAATAAAATAGAAAATGGAAATGGAAATGTAATGAAGAAAGCAGCAATACCTGAACGTGTGTTGCTCGAACGATCGGTGAGTTACTCGGTAAGCTGTCACATCAAACTACACGACCAGCCAGAGACAATAACACCGGCCGGTGTGCACGGCACAAACGATACTACCGATGGAACCGATGGAATTGACAATCTTCAACAGAAGACAATAAAAAATCATGAGCAGTTGACAATTACAAGTGCCGCTGACAGCTCACAAACATTGCAAGTGCTGGGTGTTGAACACGAGCAAGAGGGAGCAGAAACTAAAGATACCAAAGAGCAGCAAATGGGGTGGTATGCAGTTATGGATAGCAGCAGCAACGCAGCTTACAAGGCGGATGAGGACAACAGTGATGAGGGTGTGGTCGTAGCTGTCGATAGCGGCGGTGGGAATTATGATGATGCCAGTACTGAAAATAGTGAAGAAGAAAACGTTGAAAATTTCTATGTGCAGAAGCATGGGATTGAGTCTGAAATTTATGATAGTGATGCCTATGCTGCAAGCCATGAAGACAGCGAAGCATCATTACCCGCTGCGGGCATTCAAAGTCGTGTGAGACATGATGCTGCTGCTGATGTGACAGCATTTGTGCAATCACCAATCAGTTTAGCAACATCTAATGACAAAACATACGAGCACTGGTACCACGTCAACCGACGACAGCCTCTCCAAGGTGACGGCGTAACTGATAAGAACGCCACTCAAACGAGTGTTGGCAACAGGCGTATGGCAACAGGCGTCAACAGTGAAAATACGACTAATACTAAGCCAACTGACAGTGGTGATGCTGTGGGCTTCGTTGCGATGGCTGATGAACATGTGACCCATGATTATGAAAGGGATAATAGCAGCGACGGTCGACATGCAGCAGCAGCAGCAGGGAATGTTGGAAAAATTGACAATCGCGCTGACGTTGATGCTACAATCAATGTTGATGGCTTCTCGCAAATGTCACACTTGCACAGACCAACGGATAAAAGTGATATAAGCGATGATGATGATGCCGTTGCTGATGATGTTGATGAGCTGCATTACGTAGTGGGCGCGGGAGCAGAAGCTATGAAACTATTGAAAATCGAGACAAAATCAACAGAATTGGAAAATGTCAGCGCACAAGATACGGATGCCAATAACAATGCTGGTGATGAAGCAGACGACAACATAGTTGCTGTAGGTGTGGCTGCTGAAGTTGGAGCTGCCGAAGCTGTTGGGGCTATCGAAGCTGCTGTTGATATGGCGGATGTGAATTGGGGAGCTGCAAATGCTGATACGGATGCTGATGTTGCGACGAATGCTGTCGCATGCGCCACTAAAGCAAATACGCCAAACGATCACAGAGAGTAATGCATGATGCTGATGCTGACATAGCTTCGAAAGCGGATATTGCAACGACAAATTGGTGGCATACATTGACATCGACGGAAATTAGAACATTTCTAAATGGTGTCATATTCAGCAGCAAAGCGGTGCCCGCGCAAACTACTATTACAACAAGTACTACTACTACAACAAATGACCATTTAGGGGAGCCGGAAATCGCGCGGAAATCAGAGGAAATGCAAAGTGCCCAACCGGAAGTGGCCGAAGGCGTTGAAAAGTTAAGTGCGGTTGCAAGTGGGAACTTTGATGACCACTAAGTGAACATTTCGAATATGTGTATGTGTGTGTGTGTGTTTGGTCGTGTGTGTGTGTGTATGTGTGTGCAGTACTTTTAGCAAATAGACTGATTTATTTTAAGAGCCTGGGCGTGTGCGCAAAAATGATACTTACCCTTTTGGTTGTAAACTTTCACTTTAGTAAATTGAAGAACCCAAAATTAAAGATAAAAAAAATTCTATATTTAAAACCAGATTGTGACTTTTATTTCTATTTCAACATAAACGTTTACTAATAATGATTATTTATATAAAATTCCAAATACTAAGCGCGCACACTTGCGCTCGCCCCTTTCACTTTTAACTCCCACCTCTATTGAGTTCTGCTGCCACTGCCATTGGTCGTTGCTCCTGCGTCACTCGTTGGTAGGCAAGGCCAATATTTAGCGCTGGAAAAAGTGCCAGTTTATAGGTATTGCGCGGCAATAGTTCGCTGCCATTGTAATGCTGATGCGCACTCTGCACTTCGCTGATACGAAATTCACCTTTGATTTCACTCAATGACAACTTAGAAAGACGGCGCAAGAATTCTTGATCTGTTTCGGTGGATTTTGTTTGGCAACTAACCAGCAATATTAAAAATGCTTGTAGAAATATATAAATTTTATGCGAAAACATTTTGTCACAAACTTTGAGGAAATTTAATTTGTTTTGAAAATAATCAAATTATCGAAGTCAAACCAAACTTTGAGTTTGATTCCAAAAATAAAACTAAAAATCGCGACTCACTTTCTTTAGGCTAATCGCGGCGGTCACAGATTGAAAGCGACAGTGAGAGTGCAGCGGTTTGGCTTTCCCTTTCACGTTTCATTCGTATTTGTTTTTAGCATATTTTACTGGTACTAGAGATGCCAATTTTTAGGCATAAAAAATCCCGGTATGAGTTGATATGAATACCGAAATAATTTACTGATACTTTTGTTAAGTTAAAGTTTAGAGAAGATTTGAATTTAAATCTTTTTGAAAGTGAGTAAACATAAATTTAAATTACAGAACTGTTCCTTATTGATCTGCAAAGTGTCTATGTATGTGTATTGTGCCAAGGCTCTGACTAAACCCCTTGAGAACAAAGGATAACTTTCGTCAAAAATGATCTAGTATTGTTGTGCTTAAGTGATATTTTAAATACTCTCGAATTACTACGCCCTATTTTAAATAACTAATTTGGGTTTGCTTAAACCGCAGTGAAGCTAATCAGCGATTCCTGGATCACTTGTCAGATTCCAGTATATTGGACTTTGTCATTAAGGTGGTCTAGAGCTCGAAAGTTTATGGTATTTTCAGGACTTTTTTATAATAAAAAAATTAGAAACAATATTTAAATATTTTTTTATTCAACTTCTTTCACATACAAAAATGCAAAATAAAAAAAATCAAATATTTTTAATTTTAATAGCTTTAAAAGTGGCGCTGAAGTTGGCCCTCCCGAAAAATTGGAACTGGACTGTGTTGTCCATTTTGACTCCTTTAAACTCCATTTTGACTCTGAAACACAAAAATCAAAAAAATTATTAATCAGTGTGACTGTGTCTAAGTCCCGTTAGGTTAGGTTAGGTTAAACGGCTGCCCTAGCTTAGGGCACACTTAGACAAATATTGAAAATCCGTCCGTTGTGATGCCATACAGAGAAGAGGAGAAAGGAGAAGGGAAGGAAGCAGGAGGATATAAAAAATTAAACAAAAAAACTTGACAGAATGTCGCGATTTTCAATTTGACACTCTAAAAATCGGTTTTGTTTATTTTTCATTTTTTAATAAAAAAAAAAAAAAATTCAAATGATAATATGGTTCTAGCATGGGCGATAACCATTGATATTGTGAACAAATTTCAGACGATTCTGTTGAACGATGTTTTTTGCTTTTTGACAACACCTTCCGGCTTGGAAGTTGTTTCGAGATAAATGAGTTTAAAATTTGAGGTATAGGAGCGCGCGGACCGCTCTATACCTAGCCAATGGGCTGTAGAAGCTATGATATGGGGAATTTCCACAAGAAAATTTCACAATAAATTCTTAATATAAAGAATGGTTAAGTTCCAAGGGCCGGTGTTGATTTTGAATAAAATACAATTTTTTTAGAAAATTATTCTCATTTCTCTTTATTATGATAATATTGGTACGGCTCAATTACGCATGGAACAAAACATTGGCCAAAACTGGCCGCAGCCTCGGCTACACACCTCCATCCGATGGTCCAAATTTTCGATGACGATGAGGCCTATTTGAGGCTCTATGCCGTTAATGTGGCGAATTATCTCATCCCTTAGCTCTTGAATTGTTGCTGGCTTATCGACGTACACCTTTTCTCTCAAATAATCCCAAAAAAAGAAGTCCAACGGTGTCAAATCACATGATCTTGGCGGCCAATTGACATCGCCGCGACGTGAGATTATTCGGCCATCAAATTTTTCGCGCAAAAGAGCCATTGTTTCGTTAGCTGTGTGACAAGTGGCACCGTCCTGTCGAAACCACATATCGTCCACATCCATATCTTCCAATTCGGGCCATAAAAAGTTCGTTATCATCTCACGATAGCGACCACTATTCACAGCAACTGCCTGACTGGCCTCATTTTGGAAAAAATACGACCCAATGATGCCCATAAACCGCACAAAACAGTCACTCTTTGTGGGTGCATTGGTTTTTCGGCAATCACTCTTGGATCATCATTCGCCCGAATGCGGCAATTCTGCTTATTGACGAGTCCACTGAGGTGAAAATGTGCCTCATCACTGAAGATTATTTTCTTCGAAAATTGGTCATTCACTGTTGCCATTTCCTGCCATCATTCTGACCATTGACGACGCTTGAAATGGTCAAGAGACTTCAGTTCTTGAGTCAATTGCACCTTGTAAGCGTGTTAATGCAAGTCTTTATGCATAAAGTTCATCAACGACGAGCGTGAGAGGTGCACTTGTGGGACACGACCACGAGTTGAGGTGGACGGCTCTTCAACCACACCATCGCGAACAGCAGCAATATTTGCTACAGTCCGAGCTGTACGAGCATGCACTGGCCCCAGTTTGCTCAAACTTTTGCACACTTTTTCCGATTGTACGCACATTTGGACGATTAAATTGACCGAAAAAATCACGAAGTGCGCGATATGCATTTTGATTTGAACGCCAGTTTTCATAATAAGCCTGAATAACTTTAACGCGTTGCTCGAATGTGTATCTTTCCATGATTCAAATTGAGTTAGTCTGGAATTGAAAAAGGTCAAATGAATTGCATAAAGAACTTGACGTTTAGGTGTGGTTCACATTCACCCTTCACTATAATTTCGATATATTGAAAAAACAAAAAATGGATTTTTTTTAATTTCTGTACTGAAATTGATATATTTTTTAGTAGGCCTCAGTACAATATGAAAACAACTGAAAAATTTTGAAAAAAATCAATAATTTTAAAATTTAATAAGTCTTGAAAACTTTGGTTGGAGTTTTTAAGTCAAATATGTTCGTTTCTTTTAACATTTTTCATATTTTTTTTAATTATTTAGAATAAAATCTACTTTTGGAAAATTTTTGTTCTTAGCAATTTTAGAAATGTTTTATTTTTTATTTTTTTAAATCTCCGATGGTTTTTATTAATAGCTCCGACTATGAAAGAAATTCAATAATTTTGAAATTTATTCAATCTTGAAAACTATGGCTTTTCTTTTAACATTTTTATATATATTTTTTTTTTTAATTTTTTACAATAAACTTTTCCAAACTTTTTCGAAAAAAAATTTTTGGAAACAATTTACTTTTTGTGTTCATTTTTTTGGGAACTTTTTTAATCTTTCTTAACTACTGCTCTCAGATTGTTTTTCGTAATAGTAATACTTCCCATATTCAGTAATTGCAGCAATTTTCACAGTGGGACTCAATTACTTTTCGAGTTATATTGAAATACGTAGAGCGAGCCAATGAAAATTCACTGGAAATTATTTTAAGCAAATTTTTTTTGGAAATTACTTTAATGAAATTTTTTTTTGTTTTTTTTTTCTTGTTCACTCCTTACGGGAGCATGGGGCCTCGATAAGACATTGTCTTGCGTTGGTTACGTTAATCTATTTCTTTTCTGGTAGGGTAGGTGATTAGCTTGCCGCTACCAGTCCTGAATAGAGGGAATGCCACCTGTAGTTGCTTAGGATTGAAAAATTATCTCAAATGGTTTGATCCTATGTATTTAAACACAATTTTCTAACTTCTGAGAGACTGTTTTTGGTTATTGCTAGCCATTTCTGGTATTCGTAGCAACTGAAGTAGGAGCAAATTTCTCAGCTATCATCAGCTGGTACCGCATCGAATACCTTCAGAGTCGCCGCGCTTGTATCCATTCGGACGACATGACCCAGCTAACGTAGCCGCTGGATCTTTATTCGCTGCGCTATGTCTATGTCGTCGTAAAGCTCATACAGCTCATCGGTTCATCGCCTGCGATATTCGCCGTTGCCAACGTGCAAAGGTCCGAAAATCTTACGCATAATCTTTCTCTCAAACACTCCAAGCGTCGCTTCATCGGATACTGTCATCGTCCACGCTTCTGCAATATATGTTAAAACGGGCATGATGATCTTGTAGAGTGTTAATTCTGTTCGTCGAGAGAGGACTTTACTGCTCAGTTGCCTATTTAGTCTAAAGTAGCACTTGTTGGCAGGAGAGATTCTACGTTGGATTTCAAGGCTGACATTGTTATCGGTGTTAATGCTGGTTCCTAAATAAACGAAGTTTTTTACAACCTCGAAATCATAACCGCCAACAGTGACGTAGGTGCCGATGCGCGAGTGCGCCAATTGTTTATTTGTTGACGGGAGGTACTTCGTTTTGTCCTCGTTCACCACCAGATTCACTCTCTATCCAGTTGGAAAAAGGCAGAACTAACAGCGCGGTTGTTAAGGCCGATGATGTCAATATCAACAATTGTACGCTCTTATAAAAAATTGTGCCTGAGCGATTAAGTTCTGCGGCTCGTAAGATGCTCTCCAACATCAGGTTAAAGAAATCACAGGACATCGAGTCACCCTGTCTGAAACCTTCTTTGGTATCAAACGGCTCGAAGACATCCTTCCCAATTCTGACGGCGCCGCTGGTGTTGAGCAACGTCATCTTGCATAGCCATATTAGTTTTGCGGGGATACCAAATTCAGACATAGCGGCATACAAGTAACTCCTTTCCGTACTGTCGAATGCAGCTTTGAAATCGACGAAAAGATGGTGTGTGTCGATTCTCCTTTCATGGGTGTTTTCCAAGATTTGGCGTATTGTAAATATTTGGTCGATGGTAGACTTTCCAGGCCTAAAGCCACACTGATGCGGTTCAATCAGTTCGTTGACGGTGGGCTTTAGCCTTTCACACAATACGCTCGCTAGAACCTTATAGGCGATATTTAGAAGACCAACCCCTCGGTAAATGGCACATCTTGCAGTATCACCTTTCTTATGGATTGGGCAGAGCACACTTAAATTCCAAGCAGCAGATATGCTTTCATCCGACCATTTTTGCATAGGAGCTATTGCATGCACCTTACCAGCTTCTCGTCGCTATTTCTGAATAGTTCAGCTGGCAGTCCGGACCATAATGGTCTACAAGGGTATTTCAGATGAAAAAAATATATTTTTCTAATACTTCACACACACCAGGTTTTCTCACTTTTCAATATTAAAATACAAAAAAGAAATATTTTAAAATAAAAAATTTATAAAAAAAATTTTTTTTTTATCAACGTCTTTGACTCCTTCAAATATTTTGATGCAAACATTCAGTCAAAAAAATATCGGGCACTGTTCATTTAAAAAGCGTACATTACACATGTGTCTAAATTTTTTTTGCTACAACTGTCCTCTAGAGCTTACTTTTGGTATTTAATAACAGTCAACCGCAGGTGTGCTCTGCCATTTTCAGTATGAATAAAAATATCGAACAAAGAATTCGCTTTGCACAGGATTTCGTGTGACGAATCGTTGAAAATGTTGCAGAAAGCCTATAACGAGGGTGCTCTATCAAAAACACGGGTCTAGGAGTGGTATAAAGTTTTTGCAGAGGGCCAAGAAGTCGTGGAAGATTTGCCCCGATCTGGTCGCCCATCAACGTTTTCAACAGATGAAAAAAAGTCGTCGACAAAGTCAAGGAAATGGTACTGAAGAACCATCATTTCAGTTTCAGGGAGAAAGCTCGTGACGCTCACGAATCAATTCGCAACCTTTGACACCATCCATTGGGCATGAGACACGTGTCTGTTCGACTCGTTCCAAGAGAGTTGAATTTCTTTCAAAAAATTCATGAGAAGAAGGTGGCTTGAGCAAGTCAATTCGGACCCAACGTTGCTCCAGTGCATCTTAGATGATGAGACGTGGGTTTATGAGTTTGATATGCAAACCGGTCAACAGGAGGCTGAATGGCGCTATCCACATGAGCCGAAACCCAAAAAACCACCTCAAAATCGGTCAAAAGTGAAACTAGTGCTGGTCGTTTTCTTTGATTATCATGGAGTGGTGCACTCGGAATTCATTCCAAATGGTTCTGCGGTAAATAAGGAACGTTATTTGGAAGTTAGGCGACATTTGAGAGAGAGAGAGAGTATGTGCGTAGGAAACGGTCCATATTGTGGGAACAAAACTCATGGATCTTACACCATGATAACGCACCGTCTCACAAGGATCATTTTGAGAACACTTTTTTGACCAAAACCTTGACGAATATAATCAAACAACCACCGGATTTAGTCCGTTGTGACTTTTTTGTTTTCCCAAAACTTAAATTGCCACTCCGCGGACGCCGCTTTGACAGTCGATAGAGGCCATTAAGGAGAATTCGCTGAAGGAGCTGAAGAATATCTCTTCAAACGCGTTTAAAAGGTGCTTTGACGACTGGACTAATCGTTGGCATTTGTGTGTTGCTTCGAATGGAGCCTATTTTGAAGGTGATAAAATAAATTTTGATGGTTAAAGAATTATTTTGCGTTTTATTGAACAACTCCCGGGACTTTTTTGACAGAATGTATGTGACACTTTTGCGCCTTTGCTCAGCATGAACGGTTTGTGGTAGTGGTTTTCTCTCGCGGCGTTGACGTAAATTGCCAATATTATGGAACTTGACCCCACGGGACTTGTTCGTGTGTAGTTTTCTGAAATTGCATCTATGTCCGTAACCAGCAATCAACTCAGTCTAATAGAAGCCTCGTCAGTGTAGGGTATATCACCGGTCGTCTTCGTCTGGTTCGTCTAAAGGTAGGCCCAGGAAAGACGCTGTTTCGACGGGTTGGGTCCAGAGAGAGAGGGGTGTTAGATGAGCAGGTTTAAGGGGGCATGTGAAGAGGTGGTTAGTGTCGTGCGAAGTATCTTCACATGCCGGACATATGTTTGGTATGTCGGGGTCAATTCTGGATAAGTAGGAGTTCAACCTGCTACAGTAGCCAGAACGTAGTTATTCCAGTGTTACGCGTGACTCACGGGGAAGCTGGAGCTCCTCGTCTGCAATAGGTGGTGATTGGTCTCCGATTACAGCATTCACAGGGCGGATCTTAAGAAGGTGATGACGGTCTGCCGGTGAATGTCGTTTATTGACTGTCTAAATACTGTCATAGAGCGGTCGTTGAAGCCACCTTTGGTTACTCCGTGAATAAAACACCAAATGATAGAATAAGTTTTTTTGTAACAGTGGTCGCCCCTCGGCAGGCAATGGCAAACCTCCGAGCGTATTTCTGCCATGGAAAAGCTCCTCATAAAAATCATCTGCCAAACATCCGAGAAGGGCAAACTGTTTGTTGTATGTGAATGCACTGTCAACTTGCCCTTATCTTTCCATAATATTTTCACTCTCTATATAACTCAATTAATGTACTAAAGCTTGGCCATTCGAACTCATTACCCAACATTTTAGGCCATAAACAGAATCTGAAAGAAATTCCTGACTGCACATTTATTCACAAAACCATTTTCAATTATCTTATAGTTTTATTAACATAAATTTACTATACTTTTATCCAGATAGAAAAATTAGTTAACTAAGAAATATGTCACAATTGCATGCTTGGTCTCACTCCTCTTCTTCTTCATTATCCATGTCATAATCTAAGGCTTCACTATCAGCTTCCACGTCGTTGTAAAGTCTCGGCGTACTACGAAATGATCGTGCGACGGGGTAATATGTGTTATTGTAAAAGACGTATAGCGGTAGACCAGAGTAAGGGTTGTAAAAAGGTTGAGCTCCATAATATCCATAATTTGGTGGATATGCACCAGATCCATATTGTGGTGCTGGTGCTGGTGCGGGTGCAGGTGCTGGTGCTGGTGCTGGTGCCGGTGCAGATGCGGTTGGCGCAGAGTACCAAGGATTATAGGGCCATGGATATCTGTAAACCCATGGTGGTCTAGGATAGTAATAATCATCACAATCATATTCATCGTCATCGCAATCATGATGTGGTCGTCGTTTAGGTGGTCTTGGCCTTGCTGGCTCTTCATTATGATGATGATGATGGTGATGATGGTGATCATGTGCAGATGGTTTTGGTGGGCTGGTTGGCTGTAAAAATGCACTCAAATCGCGGCCCCTAGGAACGCTCGGCAGCCTTAGGAGTACTGATCCAACATTGCGCGACTGCTCAGGTGAGTCCTCTTCATTGGCTGCATGTCGAATATTTCTACTTGTCACTGCATTTAAAAGCAGCGCCACTAGAAGAACGCGTAATGAAATTTTCTGCCACATTTCGTTAATCTCAGCAAAGTTCACCACTGGTGGCACTTATGGTGGTAATAGTATGACTAACTGATCGAGTTTGATAACGTCGCATATTTATATGAGCGCAAATGTTTGAATGCAGGTGAATGGCAAATAAAAGAACTTTTCTATAGAATGAGCGACTAACGGTTGGTTCAGCAATGAAAAGGTTTTTGCGCTAGTTTTCGCATTAAATCGCTTTATTGGCTTTGTGTTAATGTTTGTTTTGTTTGGAGATTAAGTTGAAAGTGGCTGACTGGTCAGTTGCTAGTGTGTAAGTAATGGAATTCTATACAAATTACTTGTAGATGAAATATCAAAAGATTATTTCGACAGGCAATAACCAATCTTCGTATTTATATGAGAATATATTTATATATAATATTAAGGCCGCTGTGCATATATCTAACTATGCATATAATGAGCCGAAAAAATGCAAAGCTTCTTGTTGACCGCGACATTCTTTTCGAGCATTTCCCAGTGCAACATACCCTCCCAGTCCCATCAAACACATATCATAATCTCCTTTGGATGAAGATCCGGCTTGACTCTCGGCTTTGGCGTATCTCCTGGAGCCACCCACTCATTTTACTTTATATTGATGTCTAGGCACCACTTCTCATCTCCCGCAACGATTCGGTACAAAAAACGCTGTTTATCGCCGTGAGTTGCTCGATGGCGGGCGAAATGCTGAGAAGCAATTTGAAGGCGACTTTCTTAATTTTTTTCGATGAGCTCGTGAGGTACCCAGGCTCACAATTTTTCGGTAAATCCCAATGAATGAAGGTAATTGAGAATCGTTTTATGATCGCAGTTCATTTTATTCAGCAATTCTGGTTTGGTGACTGTTTTCCTTCAAAAGTGATTTGAGACGTTCTTCAGCGAATTCAGAAGGCGCTCCGTTGCGGAACGTATCATCGACGTCAAAGACGCCATTTTTGAAATTTGCATACCATTTCCGTGCTGTAGAGTCGCCTATAACTCGTTTTCCATATGTGTCGCAAATGTCCCGGGCTACTTTAGCAGCTTTTTGATCTTGATGAAAAGCAGAGAAGAGCAGATATCGAAAATGGGTATTTCATTTCTCAGCCTCAAAACTAATAAAAAATTAAATAACTCAAAAGTACAATTAACATAGTTTTGTCAAGCAGAAAGAGTTCTACCGAATGAATACTTGCCCTTTACCAAACAAATCGTTGTAAATCGTTGGGGTGTAGGGCAGATCGCCACCGCGTGGTGCACCCTGGGTAACGCCAAATGATTTGCGACCTTAACGGCCTTAAACTTGAACGGTGATGACCCTGCATTCTCTTTGGCTACATTTATACTCTCTGGACCTGAACTTTTATTCCTGTGCTGGTGGTTGCGGCATTCTGCCACCTGAGTACGTTGAGGTGATACTCAACCGAAATGGCTGGAGGGCCAATGCCGTGACTGCCCCCGTCCCGCTAAAACCCTGGCAGGCCTCGGAGTACGTTCCAAACTCGTCGCCATTGGGTTGGTGGTGCAGGTGCGCTTGAGATGACTCCCATGGGAAAGTATTCTGTAAGGAGCCTCCCATCAAACTTAAATGTAGGCTTCCGAACCACTGTAGTGTTTTCCAAGCGAAGGTATCCGCAATTACGGAAGCGGTGGACTGGTTGCTTACCTCGGTAATTACCGTTGAGGAAGTAAATATTTACTCCGATAGCCAAGCGGCAATTAGGGCCTTGGGCTCGCTGTTTGTGCGTTCGAGATTGGTCGGGGAATATTTGGCTTCTCTCTCGATTGCATCCGAATACTTCGACATCAGGTTCATTTGGGTTCCCGGTCACAGCGGCATAGAAGGAAACTGCTGGGCTGATTAGCTGGTTAGACAGAGAACTTTGGAGACTGTTTCGTCGCGAGATGAGAGAATTGGGGTTCCCTTAAGAACCTGTGGTCTGCTCCTGGATAGATGGGCCTCGAGTCAACTCAGCGAGCGCTGGACTAGTGCGCAAACGTGCACGGTCGCGAGATCCTTCTGGCCACGGGTAGATCGGTGACAATCGATTGAACTCCTAAGGCTAACAAAGCCCCAGCTCTCGAATTTGGTGGGTACCCTTACCGGACATTGTCCGTTAAGTGTTCATGCCGTGATACTTGGGATTGCCTCAAGTCCGTTCTGCAGAAGCTGTCTGAAGGACGCGGTGGAATCATCTCAACACCTTCTTCTCAGCTGCTCTGCTCTCGTCTGGCAAAGACTGAGAAATCTGGGCTCTAATTTTCCTGCTACGCCTGCGGATATAGCGGGTCTAAATATCATAAATTGTGTTGGAGTTCATCAGTAGCTTGTTGCGGCTAACTACGAACGCAAATAAGCCACCGTCGGCGTCGTTGTAGAATGTATGGTCATCATCGTCTCTAATCCCAAGGCTCCTTCTTCCTTCCCTTCTCCTTTCTCCTCTCCTCTGTATGACATCACAACGGACGAATTTTCAATATTTGTCCAAGTGTCCTCTAAGCTAGGGCAGCCATTTAACCTAACCTAAAATAAATAAAAAGTACAAAAACGCTATGAACTTATTTCCCAACCCAAAATTTCTTAATGTTCAAATTTAAAACAGATTGCAATAAAAAAAATTATAATAATTTCTTTTATCCCTCCGAATATTCTGCATGAATTAAAACATTTGCAGTTACTGGTTTTTGTAATTGCCTCACTATACATAAATATGGAGCGATCGGTCATATTGGTGAGTGGTGCGACCAAACAATTCATGTGATCAGTCAAAAAAAAGCTGATTTGCTAAGGCGTTAGAATAAAATATGCACTAAATAGCAAACTAGCTCGCGACGATTAGCGGCTTTTGTTAGCATAAATATACGTATGTATGTATTTATGTATGTATAACAAAAAAAAATCTAAAAATATCTGATTGTTTATTTTTGCTCTTTCTTCTTAATTAAATTTTATGATATACAAATGTTTGGAATTCTATGTAAATGAAGACACTCGTCCGTTAACATTCCCTCTCTCTCTCTCTCTGTCTCATTCTTATGCAGCTTTGATAAGCCTTCTGTCCAAGTGTCTGATCTTCACATTAATAAAATGCGAATTTGAATGAAATTTTCTTGCTTTTGTATTCATTAGTGATTCCAAGTCATTGGCCTGCCAATATTTGAGTTAGTAAAATAGTATTTTGGCAAATAAAATACAGGTTGGTTGAAAAGTATTGAAAGCACAACCAACTAACCAGTAAAGCCATTTCAAGAATTCAATAATTTTGAACTCGCAAAAGAATTAATTCCATTCTCAATTCGTTATTTGTTTAAAACCCGTTTGAAGTTGACATGTCGGGTAAGTTTTGTAGTTTTGTACGTTACCGAGACTGAGTATCGAGTAGTGTTCAATTTCTTTGTATTGGAAGATTTGCCAGGAGCCAAAACTCATGGAAAATATTGTGAAACTGCTAAGGAAAGCTGCGTTTTTATTTCTTACTGTATATGGAGGGTTTTGGTTTTGGAGGATGGTTCCATGTGTAGAAGTCCACGCAAGTTGGGAAAGTTACTGATCGCCATTCACTTGGAAGTGTCTAGGACGATTCTTCTACATATGGTTTAAGCAGCTCACAACGCCCGGGATTAGCCCACATATCCTTTCGGTAGCTTCCGAACACTCGTTCGGGAGTGAGCTAACGTGAAAAGGCGAAGCATCCCAGCATAGCTGGTTGGGCGCTGGGTTTGGCACCGGCCGCTTAAAAAGTACGTACATCTACCCACGCAAAGAATGTTTAACATCGAAAAGCTGCAATAACAACAGACGGAATTGACATTCCGCTACCCGACCATGACGAGGTGAGAATAGCCATAACGCGGCTAAAGAACAACAAAGCCATGGGCGCCGACGGACTGCCGACTGAGCTATTCAAGCATGGCGGCGAGGAGTTGGTAAAGTGCATGCATCAGCTTCTATGCAAAATATGGTCGGATGAAAGCATGCCTGCCCATTGGAATTTAAGTGTGCTCTGCCCAATCCATAACAAGGGGGATCCTGCAATCTGTGACAATTACTGCGGGATTAGTCTTCTAAATATCGCCTATAAGGTTCTAGCGAGCGTATTGTGTGAAAGGCTGAAGTCCACCGTCAACCAACTGATTGGACCTTATCAGTGTGGCTTCAGACCTGGAAAGTCTACCATCGACCAAATATTCACAATACGCCAAATCTTGGAAAAGACCCATGAAAGGAGAATCGACACACACCATCTTTTCGTCGATTTCAAAGCTACATTCGACAGTACGAAGAGAAGTTATCTGTATGCCGCAATGTCTGATTTTGGTATCCCCACAAAACTAATACGACTTTTCAAGATGACGTTGCTCAACACCAGCAGCGCCGTCAGAATTGGGAAGGACCCCTCCGAGCCATTTGATACCAAACGAGGTTTCAGACAGGGTGACTTGCGACAGCGAGGTGTGATTTCTTTAACCTGATGTTGGAGATGTATGAGCCGCAGAACTTAATCGCTCAGGCACAATTTTTTATAAGAGCGTACAATTGCTAGCGTATGCCGATGATATTGACATTATCGGCCTTAACAACCGCGCTATTAGTTCTACCTTCTACAAACTGGATAAAGAGGCAAAGCGAATGGGTCTGCTGATGAACGAGGACAAAACGAAGTACCTCCTGTCATCAAACAAACAGTCGGCGCACACGCGTATTGGCACCCACCTCACTGTTGACAGCTATGATTCCAAAGTTCTAAAAGACTTCGTACATTTAGGAACCAGCATTAACACCGATAACAATGTCAGCCGTGAAATCCAACGTAGAATCTCTCTTGCCAACAAGTGCTACTTTGGACGAAGTAGGCAACTGAACAGTAAAGTCCTCTCTCGTCGAACAAAACTACCACTTTACAACGCGCTCATCATGCCCGTCCTAACGTAGGGCGCAGAAGTTTGGACGATGACAACATCCGATGAAGCGATGCTTGGAGTGTTTGAGAGAAAGATTCTGCGGAAGATTTTGCGGAAGATTTTTGGATCTTTGCACGTTGGCAACGGCGAATATCGCATACGATGGAACGATGAGCTGTATGAGCTTTAAGACGACTTAGACATAGCGGAGCGAAAAAAGATCCAGCGGCTACGTTGGCTGGGTCATGTAGTCCGAATAGATACAAACGCTCCGGCCCTGAAAGTATTCGATGCGGTACCAGCTGGTGGTAGCAGAGGAAGAGAAATTCCTCCTATGTGTTGGAAAAATCAGGTGGAAAAGGACTTGGCTTCACTTGGTGTGTCCAACTGGTGCCGGTTAGCACGAGAAATAAACGACTGGCGCGCTTTGTTGAACTCGGCCAAAATCGCGTAAGCGGTTATCGCGCCAATTAAGAAGAAGAAGAAGATTCTCCACTTCGTTGAACGTGCAACGAACATGACTCGCCATAAAAAAGATCGAAAAAAATCAAAGAGGTTGGCTTTTCAAAAATTAGGAAAATAAATTTGTAGCCTCAAAGTTTTTTTTTTACAAAAAAAAGCCTCCAAGAAAATGTTCGAGGAAAAATTTCGATAATTTGAAAAGCAGCAGTAGATATTTCACTTAAAAAACTCTTTACCGAAATTTTCAACATTGAAGATATCTCAAACATTTTTTCTTGTAACATTTTCAGTTAACATTTTATCATACTCAAGCCTACAAACAAAAATTTTCCATTTGTCATAGGCCACAGCTTCT
The DNA here is from genome assembly GCA_037575425.1 of Anastrepha fraterculus. NCBI lineage: Eukaryota > Metazoa > Arthropoda > Insecta > Diptera > Tephritidae > Anastrepha > Anastrepha fraterculus. The sequence continues at coordinate 172,318 of JAYXIM010000731.1, read as the reverse complement.
GTTAAATAATTTCCACGACATTCGCATTATTTCAACCCAAATTTTCAGTGCAACTTTGCAAAGTCGATATTTATATCAAAGTGCTTTGATTTTCGACATTCGATTTAAATATTCCGGGCCTTTGATGAAGCAAAAAGTCCCGCATTTTATGAAAGGCTAACTATAATCTAAATTTGTGCCACAGGCATTATTTTACCTTTACTTTTTAAAAGGAAACACAACAACAAGCTGAATGGCCCACCCTGTACAAAAACTAACAATCATTATACCATAAATAGCACTACCAACGGGTGGCTTTGATCAGTTCTTTGTTTGCATTGCAGTCTTTCGAAGAAAATGTGTTGTTCCAATCGAATTTCTCTCTTACTTTGTGTAGCGATATTATCCGCGCCGCGTTCGTTTGGTCAACGTGTCGCCTCCACCACCAAATCTGGCGGACAAACAAAAACTCTATTTTGGCTAAGTCTTCTGCCACTTGCTAATCGAATTCAGGCGGATGAAATCGCAGCCTCAGCAAACAATAATACGAGTATAGCATCCACTCTAGCAGACCTTTACAATTCGAATGACGCGATTGCCGCTGACGAAATCGCACAAGCACAACCAGATTTGTATCCCTTATTGTTGTCGCTTTACCAGCCGCCATATGCAGCTCCGTACGCTCCCATAGGTTTAAGACAGCCTTATCTCTCCGACGAGGCAGATGCGGATACTGTTATACGCACCGAATTCATCAAAGGCGTTTTGCAGGGCCTACAAAGTGGTAACGGTGCGACATCTGCCATTGCAGCGGACATGGCAACAAGTAATTCGAACGATTTGGAAAGAAATAAACTTTTGAGAATTAGCTCGCGAAAGTTAAGTGAAAGCTCCGCAAGTGGTAAAAAACACAAGCGAAGAAAGCTGTCATTTGTTTTACTAGATGATGCGAAGTTTGACCGCAAAGATAGTGAAGCAAAGAAACAGTTTGCTATTAACACTGAGCGCGATTATAATATCTTTGAAATTCATGTTGTTTAAATAAAGCGAAATTGTGTATTTTATTGGAAAACTATAACGGGTTTGTGCATTTTCTGTTTGTTGTTGTTGTTGTTGAAGTGGTTCAATATTTCCACTGAAATACTCCTAATTAGTGACCAGCACCGTTTAACTACCACCGTCCCCGTGTGATGATGGTTGGTTTTGTGTTTTTTTTTTTTTTTTTTTTTTTGTTTTGTTTTTTGTTCTACGTCAGATCCAATTAGTGAGGTCCAAGTAAAGCAGCAAATTCATTATCTCGACGTCTGAGATCTTATTAATTTGCTGCAAAAAAGGCTTACCGAAGAAGTGGAGTCGTGCCCTGGCTAGCCCTGGACATTCACATAAGAAGTGGAAAAGACTTTCCTTCGCTCCTTCGGCTTGACAGCTTCTGCAGATGGGATTGAAGGGGAGGTTGAGTCTGGCTGCATGATCCCCTACTTTCCAATGACCTGTAAGGATTGTAGCGATTCATGAGATGTTTGGCCCAGAACATCCTATCAGATCATTCGTCCTTTGGATTTTGTATGTTTTTTGTTGTAATCCATGTAGTTAGTTGCTTCCATCTTCTTTCGGCTAAAGCAAGATAGTGTGAAGCAATGGATGCGTTTAATGTGGTGAGTGGGGTGGAGACTGCCACCGCCTCTGCTATTTCTAGGGTTGAACCTTTTCTTGCTAGCTCATCCGCTATCTCATTACCCCGTACGTTCCTGTGACCGGGAACCCATAGAGTGATTTCAAGCCAATGACTAAGAATTTCCAGCTCCTCTCTACACTGTAAAACCAGTTTGGATAAAATGGAGTTGGAGTCAAAGGCCTATATAGCCGCTTAACTGTCTGAGAAGATAGCTACTCTTGCACCAATCGCCTTGTAGAGTTTTAGTGATTTGCATGCTTCTCTGATCGCTAATAGTTCTGCCTGGTACTCGTTGGCATAGTCAGGAAGAAGAATTGACTGATATAGGTTGAGCGGCTCCGAATGGAAGCCAGCTCCCACACCACAGTTCATCTTAGAATCATCGGTATAGATTTCGATATCGTATCTTCCAATCACCTACCCTTTGCTCCATTCGGTTCTCTGTGGAAAACGTACCGTAAAGGCTTTCTTGAAGTTAAGATCAGGGACTGTGTAGTCTGATCTGTTTTTGAGCAGCGAACGTCCCTATGGGTGGATTTTACTGTGACCGTACGACCTTGTTGCCCAGCTTCCTATGTACATGAGGATGAATGCAATTTTTCTGTCAAATAAAAAAATTATGAAAACTGAACGGAATTTTTGCGTAATTTTTCTCGGATTGCAGTAGAAATAAATCAACTTTAACGAAAAGAAAAAAAGAAACACATACGATTTGCTTGCGCATGCTGGCTTTCAGAGAGTCAGTTGTTTCTGATTTATTAGTGTAGATCTTTTACTTTAAGTAGCCCAAGTCCGACGCTGTCAAATCGGCAGAGAACCCCCTCTACCAGTCCAAATGAGAAATTTTTTCGGAAATCGACACAAATATGAGCCTCCTGATTTGAAAAGTGATACAAGTCAAAAATTTTAAAAATCTAGTTATTCAGTTATTTCATATCAAACCCTAATTAAATAACATAATCTGAAGAGATTAGCAATATGCCATGAAAGTTAAATCGATAATATGTGTTTATTTTTTGGTTGGTAAACAAAATATGGTTACAGTTTTTTTGATAATGGTATAAGTCAGTCTGTTCACAAAGTTTGGCAAAATAATTAGTATATAGGTATCTTCAGATAACGGTTTAGGTATCATGAAGTAATCCTTTTAATGTAAAAACCTACTATTTATAGTTAATCTGGGGATATTATATGGTGAAGAAGTATACCATAAGTAATGCTCCCATGAAATGGAAACGATTAAGACTACTATCGTCTTCAGATGAATCAGTTCATACTTTAAAAGTGAATTCAGGACCCTTACAAATGGAAGAAGGCAACATGAAATCAACGTAATTATGCGTAAAATATAAGAAAAATGAAGCGAAAAAGTGGAGAGGAATATAAAACAAAAGAGTCTAAGCATATGAGTGGTAAACTTTTCGAAAATAATTGCATTTGTTCCAAAAAAATGTATAAATGGAATCGGATATGAAGACAGGAAAGCTAATTTTGATTCTTTTTGGAAATTAGCAAGTTTCGAAATACAGAAATTTTTTCTATATGGTTTGGCTCGAAAACAATCAATAAAACAAAGGCGACCCAGAAATTATGAAGGATATATGAGAAAATATAGTTTTAAGTTTCATCTAAATGTACGGAATTCAGAAGTTTCTGTTTGCAAAACTTTTTTTTTGGATGCTTTCAAAATATCTAACGAAAGATTAAGCCGTGTCGTAAATGCTAAAATACCTGAAATGGATGGTCATTTCGGCAGAACAACGAAAATAATCAATGAATAATAGAAAGAAAAACACCATTGGGGAAGCTGTGTCGTGGCTAAAAATACTATGGGTCAGATTTCTAAAAAATGCTCCATATAAGATGTTTTATAAAACGTCATTGGATGACAATTCCGAATTCAAAGTATTAGATCTCTCACCTAAAAGAGGAAGACCTAGAATATACGAAAATAGTGGTTTTCTTACATTATACACAACCATTAGACCAATAACAGAAGAAAAACGTAAAGATATGATGAACTTACAACCCTTTATTCCACCAATTTTTCACAAACACTTTATTTCTCTAATACTAATTAATAATTTACTTAGTTACAATGAAATTAGTTCGAATAAAATGTTAATTACTAACAAAAATGTTTCCTTGATGGTATAAGTCTTTTATAAAGTCATGTAGTTAATTTTGAAAGTGGTATAAGTCATTTCAACCTCTCCTTTGAAAAATGGTTATAAATTTCACAATCATAATAAATACTTGTTTGTTGGCACTACTTTACTGTCGAAAAATCATATTCCATAATACAAAAATATTTTTTTATCCTTTAAAATGCTAAACTCTAAATATCTCGAAACAAGGAAAATATGACTTTTACCACTTTCAAAATCAATCTTAAATCTTAAAACATTCTGTACACAAAATTCGAGCAATTAAATTTAATCTTTAACTGTGACTTTAACTTTGCTTTAAAAAAGTGATCTGCTCATGATGTACCTTCAGGGTTACGTTGCTTCTTTTCTGTTCCAAAAATATGAACATTAGACTTTTTATCTATTAATTAATTTGTTTCACGAGTTTCTGCTAGTAAAATGTTTACTATAAGAAATCTTAAATCTTCTCCTTGCTTTGCCTGTTTTTTTTTGGTTTCTTTTGTCGGCAAGAAACTATTTTTTTTTAATGAATAAATTATGTAAATTTACATAAGCGAAACGAATTTATTTTAAATGTAACAAAATTATCAACAATTTAAGTAAAAAAAAATGTATTATTACAAACAAAACTGGATCAATTTAGTTATATTGCAGAAGAAGAACCAGAACTCGCTAGGTAGCTGAAATAAAAGCGGGGATGCTTTGAAATAAAATAAAAATAACAAAAACTATAAATAAATGAATTCATTTGAAAGCAAGCCACGGCAATTCATAACTAAAAGGGCTGACTAGTCGCAGCTACGCAGTAACGAAAAAACTACTTAGAAGTTAGCTGTGCCGAAGAAGACCCGCATATATTCGTTAAAAACTTAATCGAGCAAAATAAGACTGTCCGAAGAAAACAAAAACAATGTAGCAGAAATTTTTGTAAGCCTTCTGTTGGCACTAATCGCCACCAACATAGCATCGAAAGCGTTAGAAATAGACTACAGCGGGCCAATTACGCACGACGAGGCAACGCAGCCGCTCGAAATTTCAAAGCTCAGTGATGTGTCTGATGTTTTTCCAAATATTATTGAGGAATCGCCAAGCGGACATCAGCATTTCTCACTATTGCTACCGTCCGTGGCCCCAATAACAGCCATATTATCCGCCGAATCCATATTACGACAATTTCGATGATGGCTCAAGGCCCAACTATTACAGTCACACCCATTATCTATATTATTCACCTTATAATGATCCTTCAAATAGTTACGATTACGGCTATCCGCAGGGCAGTGCAAATCGATGAGTACGCAAATTTAAGTAATAAAATTGGCTTTAGAGCTTCAATTGAGTTACGAAGCGCGGGTGCGTAGCAGAGATCTAAAATAAAAGCTGATAACGAAATGCATTTAAAGGGTGGTTAAATTTCAAGGGTCAATTTTGACTGTGAACCACACCTAAACGTCAACGACATCGTTGGACTTCTTTCTTTGAGGTTATTTGAAAGAAAAGGTGTACGTCGATAAGCCAGCAACAATTCAAGAGCTAAAGGATGAGATAATTCGGCACATTTACGGCATAGAACCTCAATTATGCCTCAGCGTCATCGAAAATTTGGATCATCAGATGGAAGTATGCCGCCGAGGCCACGGTGACCATTTGGCCGATACTTTGTTTTGTATGTAATTGAGCTGTACAAATATTATCATAATTAAGAAAAACGATAATAATTTCCTAAAAAACTTATATTTTATTCAAAATCTACACCGGCCCTTGAAACTTAACCACCTTTTATTGAAGAAAATTTTAATTTAAATTTTTTTGAATTTTTCACTAAATTATTTAGAAATTTCATCCGTCAAGTATAGAATGTACAATATTATAATAGCTAATTAGAGTACATTTTAAATAAATTATGTAATCGATTCCTTTTGACAGGCTTGATTATTGCTCATTTTCGACTAATTTTCGTTTTATTTCATACGCAGAAACGTAGCAGGTATTGAATTTACAGTCAAACAGTGGAAGCTAATGTAATATGAAACCCTTTCGCGCGCACATATTTGAAACATACGCTTACATTTATATACCAATAAATACATATATACCCTGTAATCCACAGTGAGATAGTAAAATTTCAGCTTTACGTAGCAGCTTCAGTTATCGCTTCACTCACCGATTGACGTACGTGACGAGCTGAAGTTGATCGCGACTGCTTCGCTGCGCCAGACAGTTTCTTTACGACTTTTGAGTGGATGCGGTATATAAATTTAATGCCAACATGAAAATTTGCTTTTATTGACAGGTATTCCGAGTCTGATTTCTTAGATAAATTATGCTTTTGGCAGTTGTTGTTGCTGTGCCATTAAATATGATATTGTGCCTGTGAGTTAGTAAGTAGTTATTTTCGCCATAAGTTCCACTACATGTTTTCCAAGACAATGGATTATTAAAATTTCAAATTGAAGGTTCACATTAAACCCTCTTTTTTTCAAAACTATTTTGTTCAATATATTCTTCAAATCAGTTTGGTTTAGGATTTCACGTTAATAGACAAAGAAAACCACGTGATTGTATTGTATTTTTAAATCAATGGCTTCTTAAGGGGTTAGGGGTAGTCGGATGTACGAAAAAATTATGATTTTCAATAATTTTGGAAGTGAAACTCCTTAGGGTGCGTGCATGTCAGAGCTGTGATAAGCGATAAGAGCGTCGATAAGAGCGAAGCGTAGAAAATTAATGCATGTATTTTAATAGAAGTGTGCATGTCGGAGCAGCGCGCTAACTCACTCTTCGCTCGCTATCATCGATAAGAGCGTAGAAATTGTAGGTTAGTAATTTCTTCGCTATTATCGATGATGGACACAGAAGATTTTATAAGTGCAGTATTTTTAAAAACTGCAATTTGGGATCAAAAAGATTCAAATCACCACAACAGGTTCATTTTGGATAAATTGTGGCAAAGTATTGTAGCTGACACATGAACTGGTTAATAAATCAATACCTATTTATATTGAATGTAGCACTGAAAACACCACGGCTAGATGTGATGACAATGCACAAAACAATGAATATCCGATTTAGATTCACAATATTCTAAATGTTTATAATGTTTCATTTTTTTTGTTATTTTCTCCAATAAAATTATTCGTACGTATGTACCTTATTGTAAGCATGAATCGCTCCTCTTGCAAGATTGGTCTGTTGTGGCAGTTTTGCCAATTATGCTGCAGTCGATCCGAAATTTTAGACAGAATATAATCGAATGTATGGCTTGTCATTCTCATATATTCGAACAACTTTTTTGGATCCTGTCTCAAACTATTATAGAGATGGTGAAATTCTCCGAGTTCTAGTCTTGCTTGGTTTAGAGGATGCGCCGAAAACTGACGTTTTTCCCTTACAGTATTATGTAGATGATAATATGCAGCAGTAGGCGTCAACAACAACATATTTTCTTCCTCTGAATCACTCATTATTATAAATATTATAGCTCTTCACTTTTCAAAACTTAAATTGCAAATGCAACTAACGCTCTTATCGCAGCTCTGTTATATGCACCACACAAAACTAAAGCTTGACGCTATGCTTTTGTCGCTGCTCTTATCGACGCTCTTATCGCTTATCACAGCTCTGACATGCACGCACCCTTAGGCGTCGATGGACGAGCGAGAATAGAGAGTAAAATTTCAAGGCCATGAAACGTTTTGGGCATTTTCGTTCCGCGAGAGAGAAACAAGATATAACGTGGAGGAGAAGGAGAGAGAGAGCTATACCTTATATAATATATATCTTAGATACACTTTAGGCTATTTTTCCTGAGTTTTTGCTTGTGGTTGCTAATTTCTAGTGAGAAATAACACTGCCTACTTTTTGGCGCTTGTTTGTTGGTGCAAACTTGTACGAAATATATTTTTCGTGCCTACTTTTTGGTGTTATATTTCCTTGGTGCCTGCTGTTTGGGGCATTTTTTGGTCCCAATTTCTTGGCGTTTTTTTTTTGTGCTTACTTTTTGGCGCTTAATCCGTTTCCTGCCTAGGGCTTGTGCGTACTATAAAGTGCTACCCCTTCCGGCGCCGGATTTATTGGTATTGCCTTGCGGTAATTTGTGCCGTTGCTGCTAGTCAGTGTCTTTATTTTACAAAAATAAAAACACAGCATTAATACATCATATTTCGACTTAACTTTAGCAAAATTTCAATGAAAATAATAATAATAATTGTTAAAGTTATCGCTGTTTGTGTGGAGCCCGTTTCTCCAGAAGTCCCTTAATTTAAAAAAAAAACGATATTTTTGAAAGAAAATCCTTCGATCCGGCACGAGTTTAAGTGTTTCAACAGCAGTATAAATTTTATTGAAATCCATAAAGCGGTTTTTAAGGTACAGTAATCACCTGTTCAAAAAACCTAGTTTTGAAGAAAACGCATTTAACGAACCGGAGCGCCAGATAACACTTTGTTAATTGTTGATCAACTCGAAAATTATTTGCTGGGTTCACTTCAAATTTTTACGCAGTATTTTTAAGATATTGTACTTTAAGAAGATGCAAAAAAAATCAAATTTTTGAAAATTCTGACTACCCCTAACCTCTTAAGCACTTTTTGTTTGATGCCCATGCTGTAATATTTTATATATTTTTTTAATTTTTTTGGGAAAATGTACCTTTTAGGTGCTCCAGGAGCATATTTTCACCGGTAGTGTTTGCTCTAACTATTTGTTGAATTTTGTTAAGACTTTTAGTTGAATTCCGTATTGATTGAAAACTAATTGATTAAGAAGCGACCACCTCGGCTCCTTGGCACCACAAGATCTACTCAGATTTCTTCGGAGGTCGAGTAGATTTAAAGAAAATTAAAAAGGGAGCCCAAGTGCAGTACAATGCACCTAATTGTGTCTGAGTGCTGTACTCGCTTGTCTGTCCCGACAAAAAAAAACAAAAATCCCACTACTGGACAGAGGAGTTCAGCTTATCTGAAAATTATAGGTAGTATCAGTGATCATCGAGTGACGCTTTTGAAAAATTGTGCTCCTGGCATGAACCAACGCAACCAGATGAATTAAATTTACTTGGAATGGCAAATCGAAATTTTGCATTTCTAACGCCAAAGCCACTTTTTTTGATATTGCATATATTAACCCTACTAAAGCATTTGTGTGAATACTTAAAAAATTCCAATCCTATTTAAATATCTACTTTAAAGATCCCATTTCGGTTCTGCCAATCCATTCAAGTGCAACCGCAATGCCACTCGTACCACACTCCGCATCATTTTTATCGTACATGTGAGCCATGCACATACGCTTCGAGCTTCTTAACTTTTCACTACTCTCACCACGCTTAATCAACCCGCATTCTAAGCGTATGCTGGCACATAGCACACAACACACAACTCACTGCAGTGGCGAAGGGTATCGGAGCGTGCAAATCCAGGCTGACTCATTCTGCTGCGTCGGCTACATACAGCAGCCGAGCTACTTGACTTGTTATGTAGTTGTCACCATGTAACAAATTTTTCTGCTTATTTAGTCATCTGTTTGTTGTTGTTGTCGTCTTCTTTTAGCTGTTGACATTTTCGCTGAGTGCATTAAGATGCAGAAAAGAACACAAGTTGAGGCTGATTGACATGTTAGATAGTCGCAAATTGAAGTGGATTGGATTGATGATTTTGCGAAAATTGGAATAGAAATCTTTCCAAAGAGATAAATGTGGTGGAAATATGTTAACAGAGTTTGAGGTATAAAGAAAAAGTGGAAAAACTGAATATCGGTAGCTTAAAATCACGCAAAATTTTAAAGTTTCACAATTATTTGATCCTCTCACGCATTTGATCCATAAAAATGGTAGAATATTATTGAAAAATTCTTAGAAAATTGCGCGCACAAAAAGCTTATTACCAAGGAAAAAGAAAAATATATTTGTTTTGTGCTCGCTAACTAACTTTTTACTACACACAAGTCCTGTTATTTGATTGTGCTCTCACCTCTGCCAAGCCCCTCTCAAGTGCGCCTGTGCGTATGATCAACCTGTAATTAGTGAAAGCTACGCTCATTGAACTCTAATTTGTCATAATTAAATTAGACAAACAATATCCAAATATACGACAACCTGTCGAGTGCCTAGACTCCCTTAATATTCACGGAAATCTCTGCAAATGTAATTTGCTCTTGAAAACCCTGCAGCAGTAAAGATTCACCCCTACGCTGTGTATCAAGCGGAATTTCAACTCTCAATTAATACCTACTATTCATTTTTCTTAATTTTCTTGGCTTTGCTTAGTTTGCACATAGCAACAAGCAAGCAAATAAATGCCAAAGTGTAGCGTAAAAAATGTTGTAATTTCATTAGGCAAAATCGTCGGCGGAGCAATTACAGTTTAATTGCCCAAATCGGAAATTATCTTGTCAATTCATTTAATCTGCTACAACGTAATTTCATTTTGATTCATTTACTCTGCTGTGACCCTCATCAATTCAACGCCAATGCAAGTACTCCAAAACACCAACGTCGTCATAGAAATCAAGGGTTTGCTCATCAGCGCCGATTTGGATAGTCAAAAAAGCGCGTAATTAACGTAAATTAAAACTCTTGGGCACCTACTGAAATAGTGAGAATGAGCAGCACCGAGGCATCTCTGGGCAATCGTAGTGGTTTTTTTTTTTGATTTTTCTGATATTCTACACTCTGATATTTCATGCTCAATTGGCCAGATTGGTAAGCAAGGGAATACAGAGTTGCAATGAATTTATTTTCTTGAGTTCATTGACTATTCGAATTTTTGTTTATTTATTTTGATTGAAAGCATTAATTTGTAGTAGGAGGATTATGTACACCCCATGACACAACAATAGCACAAGAACAAATTTACCAGTTTTTAACTCTATATTTATGTTTTCTTAGCCATAAGTGTTTTTTTTTTTTGAAAGTATTTTTTCTTTTATAAAAAAATGGAAAAATTCTCATCCAAATAACATTTTAAATTATTTAATTTTTTTTTTTTTTTTAATTTTTTCATTGTTTTTTTATCAAATTATTCCTCATTGTGGAACAAAAATCACATAAGGTAGGTAGGTAAAATGGTTCAAGTGCACTTGACACTCCTCAAGTAGCACCAAAGCGCCTTTTTGATGTCATTATGAGACCTCCAACAGCCAGATATCTACAACCAGCAAGAGCTGTTGATATAATAGAGAAGATTCATCGGATTTAGGTGGGCGCACTGCCCCAGGCTGTCGAAGAAAGCAGCTCCCAGTGACCTTAGTCGTCTAACTGGCAAACCCGGACATTTAGAGAGAAAAAGCGCTCAACAGTCTTCTTCTCCACAGCTTCTGGAATGGGGGTTAAATGGTAAGCCCACCATTTCTGCACGAGTGCCGGTCATCCAGTGAGCGGTAAACACAATTACCAGTTTGGAAATTGAATTGCGAGGAGTCCAAAGAACTTTCTGAGTATATATTTGTATATCGTATTTGGGCCAAAGGGTTTTCGAAATCGCATATGAAGTAATGGAGCTCCATCTTTTCGGCGCTTTCTTGAGAAATTATTTGTGCAGTTTCCCTGTAACAACTATCAAGGGGATGCCAATGATCGGGTAGGAGGCCTCTGGGGCCAATTCAGTCCCTTTCTTGGCAAGCTCATCAGCAAGTTCATTTCCCTATGTCCTGGAACACAGATCAGAGAAATGTTACCTGCACACCCAAGAGATTTGATCTCTTCTTTGCAGGAGTTTACTAATTTCGTTCTGCACCATGGTGTTGTCAGAGCCTTAATCGCGGCTCCACTGTCGCAGAAAATGTTAATATCTTCCTCGCTCACGCGTTCCCTAAGCACTTTGCATGCCTGGAAGACCGCAAAGACTTCTGCCTAAAAAACACTCTGAGTATTCGGCAGTTTAAAGGAGACAGATAAATTCGCTGATTTGGAGAAAACCGCTGATCCGACTCTCGACTCCATCTTGGAACCGTCAGTGAAGGCAGAGGTGCAAAATCACAAAAATTCATATTTGAACTTTTATTCAAAAATTGGAAAAAGTCAATTCCATGAATTTCAATACTATTTTTTTTAGGAATATATTATTCTTTGTTGAATATTTCTTCTTCTTCTTAATTGGCGCGATAACCGCTTACGCGATTTTGGCCGAGATTAACAAAGCGCGCCAGTCGTTTCTTTCTCGTGCTAACCGGCGCCAATTGGACACACCAAGTGAAGCCAAGTCCTTCTCCACCTGATCTTTCCAACGCAGAGGAGGCCTTCCTCTTCCTCTGCTACCACCAGCTGGTACCGCATCGAATACTTTCAAAGCCGGAGCGTTTGTATCCATTCGGACGACATGACCCAGCCAACGTAGCCGCTGGATCTTTATTCGCTGCGCTATGTCTATGTCGTAGTAAAGCTCATATGGCTCATCGTTCCATCGTCTACGATATTCGCCGTTGCCAACGTGCAAAGGTCCAAAAATCTTACGCAGAATCTTTCTCTCGAACACTCCAAGCGTCGCTTCATCGGATGCTGTCATCGTCCAAGCTTCTGCGCCATACGTTAGGACGGGCATGATGAGAGTCTTGTAGAGTGTTAGTTTTGTTCGTCGAGAGAGGAATTTACTACTCAATTGCCTACTTAGTCCAAAGTAGCACTTGTTGGCAAGAGAGATTCTACGTTGGATTTCAAGGCTGACATTATTATGATAATTTAGATAAGTACATAAATATTTTTATTTTTAAAATCAATTTCAATTTGCTCTATTTGTCTCTTCAAGAAGTATTTTTTCTTTCACTTAATTTTTCGCTTCTTTTCTTTTTTCTTGGCATTCAAGTGAGTTTTACCTATTGCTTCTTTCTATATATTTCTTTCGTGACTCTTTCTTGCGTTCCGTCATGGATCTGGTCGGTACATTCTTATGCCTAGGCATGGTTTTCTACTTTCTGCAATTCTTTCTCGAACGGATTTTATGGCTGCACTGGTTCGAACGACGCGGGGATGACCGCAACTTTTTCTGTCTCTCACTTCAGACGTTTGGGAAAAACGATTGATCGTGTGGCAAACAAACATTCTCGAAATATTAAGTTTTTTCAGCAATTTGTAAATCTCACTTGCCCTTTTACCCCACTTCTGTAATGCGATCACTGTAATACGATTTTTCTTAGCCCCCACTTCATTGTTAGTAAGCGAAATTGGCCACGAAACTGAGTACAATTTACGAGTAGACAATGCATACAAACAAAGCAAAAATAACGGAACATTTTTCTTCGAATTTGTTCTCGCCGTATGGAATGTAAAATTTGTCACAGAATTTATGGCTAGACATTAAACCAATCAGCCGCCATACGAAAAAAAGTTGTAAAGGTGCACTCCAGTTTCTTGAGCTGGTATTGAGTGGATGACGGCAAATGTTTTTTATTTGGCTTTTTTATTTGGCTTTTTTATTTTTTTATTCCTCTAAAATCGAAATGTTTCCTTTCACAATAACTTGCTCACTTTGCATCCAGTTTTGAGACAAGGTAGTTAGAACCATCCTCCGTGACTGGTAACCGGACAACCGGATCTGAAACAAACAACTCCTTGATCGAAGCAGACAAAAACCAATAGACATTCAAATACTACAGAAAAAATGGAAATGTATTGGCCGTACACTGTGCAAAGCAGCCACCGAGTAGAATGGCGCTGGACTGAAACCCAAAAGGAGCGCGCCGCAGGGAATGCCCTAAGCGATCTTGACGACATAGCCTCAATGAGGAATTTTTAGAAATTGGCGAATCTACCCACGTATTCAAGTAAAGACAATACCGAGAAGTAAATAACATTGGCAAATATTTGTTTTTTTTGTTTGTTCACTCCACTCGGGAGCATAGGGCCTCGACAAGACTCAGTCGTGCGTTGGTTTCGTTAATCTGTTTTGCTTTCTGGCAGGGTAGATCATTAGCCTGCCACTACCAGTCCTAAATACTGGGATTGCCCACCTGTTGTTGCCTAGGAAGAACGCCTTCTTATTGCTTAGAGCGCCATCTGTGTTTAACATTTTTCTGCCAGAAGGATCACATAGATGGTTTAGAACTTCGCTAAATTTGGTGTGACTGTGCTATTACCGTGATTGCCCACTTCCTCTTGCTGGAGCCACTACCGCCACTGACAAATATTTAATAATAACATTATTTTTTCAACTCCTCCTTTCAGACTTCCTAGTCTCGCCGGCGACAAGCAAATTGTGGCTGGTGCTACGTTTTGATGAATGCTGGTTATTAGACTTGCAAGTTAAGCTACAAAGCATATGAAATCTACTAACATACACTTTTTTAATAAATTCTTCTTAGCTTGCGCTACATCCGCTCTTACCAAATAGCGGGCAGTCCATAGACATGCAAATCATAGTTTTATCAAAATGATCTAAAGAGTTTGAAAATGTGTTGTTCAAATTTGGGGCTAGCAAATTGTACCTATTATCGTTGTGCTAATATTCGTTTTTCTACCACAGCTAAAATGGACATAAAAAGAGTCAAAAACACGCAGTAAAGAAATATTTGCATTCCATCAAAATGCAATCAAACGAAACGCAAATAAGCAAACAGGCAGGCAAACAGGCCAGCAGGCCAACAAGCTAACAGGCCAAAAGCGAATAAAGCAAACAGCGAACTTTGAAAACAAACGGGATAAATAGCCAAAATCAGCACTCAACAACATCAGAGCCAAATAAACGAAATATCGAAAGGTCAGGGTAAATAGTTGCAGAAAAGTAGGAATTTGTAGCAAACAGTAAACAAAAGAGAGGAATTTCAGTGGTAGAAGAAAATTATGGTGAATAGGAAGCGGTTAAGTAGCTCGAAAAAAGCTACTTGGCGAGGGGGACCTGAGTGAGATAAGTAGAGAGGCGGTCACTGGCTTAATGAACAGCTAAGCGTTGTAACAAAAGTTGATTTCGTGTAACAAAAAAAAAACTCAAACACACACACACACACACAAACGCGACTACAAAAATGCTTCGACGAAGGTGTTTTTCCTACACAGTGGAAATTGCTACGACTTGTGTTGATACCAAAAGGAAAAGGAGCAGCCGATGATCCGTCCTCATACCGGGCGTTCTGCCTACTGGACACAACAGGCAAAATAGTCGAGCGTATTATTTGCAATAGACTATTGCCTATACTAGAGGGGAAGGGAGCATTGAGTACCATGCAGTTTGGCTTCCGGAGATACCATTCGCTGATTGATGCAATTACTACGGTTGTCAAAACGGCTACTAAGGCAATAGAAGGAAAGCGGTGGCGTTGGGGCACCAAGGAATACTATGCTGTAACCACATTGGATGTCAAAAATCCTTTCATTCGGCAAGTTGGTCGCACATCTGGAATAGCCTGTATGAAATTGGCATTCCGCCGTGTCTTCTCAGGATACTAAGGAGTTACTTCTCTGATAGAGAACTGATGTATGAGAGCAGTGCTGGAACAAAAACGTACAAAGTTACTGCTGGCGTGCCGCAGGGATCGGTCCTAGGTCCTGTCGGTCCTCTGGAATATCATGTACGATAAAGTTCTTCGCTTAACGGTATCCAGAGAGGTAAGAATAATAGGCTTTGCGGATGATATAGCAATAGCGACGGTAGCTAAGCACATACAGGAAGTGGAACAGATTACAAATGGAGCGATAAAACAAGTGAAAGATTGGCTCGAACAGGTGGAACTCAAATTGGCAGAGCAAAAAACGGAGGCGGTTCAGATAACAAGTCGGAAAAAAGTCGAGCGTATGAGAATCAGAGTGGGAGAGCAAATTGTTCACTCACAACCGGCTCTGAAATACCTAGGAGTTATGATCGATTGTAGGTTAAATTTTAAGGCCCATATTGACTACGCGGTAGAGAAAACCGCTAGCATACAAGCGGCACTCTCAAGGATCTTACCTAACATAGGTGGTCCTAAGTCAACTAGGGGAAAATTGCTAGCAAATGTGGCCCTTTCAGTTCTCTTGTATGCAGCCCCAGTTTGGGCAAATGCGTCGAAACTGAAGGATAACAAAGGGAAGCTATTGTAAGGGCATGTTGCAGCTACAGAACAATATCGGATGACGCGGCGTTTGTCATAGCTGGCATGATACCAGCGGATATAATCGCGAGCGAAAAGAAGCGAGTATACGACAGATGTGCCGATGATGCCGAAATAAATAAAAAAGCGATGAGAGAAGAGGAAAGACTTGTCTTACAAACAAGGTGGCAAGATCAATGGAACACCTGCAATTAAGGGCGATGGACTTATGGTATAAACTGGTTCCTGAGTCAAGACCATGACTTAACGGTAGCTTTGATGATACAACCTATCACAAGACACATTTCCTTTCTGGGCACGGAGGTCTTAGAAAATACCTTTATAGGGTTGAACACGACGATAGCCTCTACTGCCCTGTATGCATCAGTATTGAGGAAGACGCGGAACATGTCAGTTTCCTATGTCCGCAGTTCACGGCAAAAAGTAGACTTCCAAAGCCAACTATGTCGGGCTACATGATGAAATCGGAGGAGGGAGGAAGTAGCTGCATTCGTTGCAAGAACTCAGAGGGAGCTAAGATATATTGAACACACTAGAGGACACAATAGACCAAATTCACGAAGCTATATAGCTAACAAGCCCTGCGAAGTAAAATGTTGAAGCAGTACTGCAGGGGGAAAGTGGTGGAGGAGACGGAGTTCAAGGGTTTAGTACGTAGGTGTACTGTTTTGGAAGTCCAGCACAGTAAGATAATTACTGACTGGGCATGCTCCCGAATGAGGTGTATTTTACTAAGTAGTATAAATCGTAGTATAAGTACAACTGTGCAAGAATATATGCATTTGGCAGCAATATTTATTCATAGTTAGCATAGCGCAAACGAAATAAAATAAAACTTAGAGTCTAGCCGTAAATCCTCAACAAAATCTCGCCGGTAATGCCATTTTCATGTTATCTTTTCGCTTTTTATTGGATTTCGCCATTGTTTTGTTATTTTATTGAGCTTTGGTTTCAACGACTTCGATTTTGCTTTTCATTCGACTTTATTATTTCTTTCTGTTGCTGTTCTCTCTTTTTTTTTTTGTGCCAAATGTTTATAGCTTTGTGAAATGATACTTTTCATTACTTTCCAACGAGCATTGGCAATTCCCTGAACTCTTAATTCTCTCTATTGGTACTGCTTTTAAGTGTGTATTAGTGGATGAGTGTATGAGGGCGCGCGTGTGTAGGTGTGTAGGTGTGCATGTGCAATAAACTAGAATGATTTTTTGAGATTTCCTATAGACGATACGGTAGCTAAAATATATGAGGGAACACTTGTATACAACAACACCAACTTCCATGAGGGAGAAAATAAAAAAACAGCAAAACAGAAATAGCAAAAAATCATTTCCACATGAAGCTCTTGATTAAACAAACGAAATATGGCAACAGCATAGCGGCACAGAAAATGGTGAAAGGCACAAATGACGTAAGCACTCGACATTGTTATGAGATTAGATGAGGACTTCTTTTGCAGAACAACTATTTTAAACTGCTGCCCAGACAGATTTTACTGGTCGTGTAGCCAAATTATTGCGTTTCTTATTTTATTTCACGTGACTATTTACAATAACGTCTGTAAGAGGTGTCTAAAATAACTGTTATTAGGTTTTCTGCTGATTTCTTTTTTTCAGTTTTTTTATCTTCTATGCGTTACTATTTTTAATATTATTTATAGAACCAATATTGAATTGCAATTAAGTGCGAAAAATGAATAATTGCTGAATGCAAGTGTCGGTAATTCTTAGAAAAAAAAAAAAAAATATTATATAAAAAAAATTTGTTTTTTAATTAAAAAAAAAATGACTGCAAGCGTCAGTAATTCTAAGAAAAAATTAAAAAAAAATTCAAAAAAGAATTGTCTAGTTTTTTTTTTAATTTTAGCGTCGGTAATTCTCAGAAAAAGTTAAAAAAAAATTTAAACAAAAAAATTTTTAATTTTAAAAAATTGTTTTCTTAATAAAAAAAAATGACTGCAAGCGTCGGTAATTCTTAGAAAAAATTTAAAAAAAATTAGTTAAAAAAATGTTTAAATTGAAAAAAAAAAAAGGTTTTTGAAGTTTCAAAAACAAAATTTAAAAAATTTTTTAAAAATTACAAAAAAAAAATTTTTTAAGCACTTGTTTCTTTTTTTTTTAATTAATTTTTTTTTTAATTTTTTCCAAGAATTACCAACGCTCAAAAAAATTTTGTTTTTAAGTTTTTAAATTTTTCAAAAACTTTAAAAAAAAACAAAACAAAAAAAAGTTTTAAGCATTGGTAACTCTTAGAAAAAAAAATGAATTAAAAACAAAAAATTTTAATATTTTTGAAAATTTTGTTTTAGTTTTTTCTAAGAATTACCGACGCTTGCATTAAACTTTTTTGTTTAATGAAAATAAATATTATTTAAACTTATTTAAATAAAGTTGTGTTAAAACTTCAAATTAATATAATTATTGTATCACCTTTAAAAATATGTTTAAAAATGACCGATTTTGTTTTTTAATTTTTTTACACTTTGTTTTTCATCTTTTTCTAGTATTTTTCTAATTTTTTAAGTGATAAAAAAAATAAGAAAAATATTTTTTTTTGTTTGTCGGTAATTCTTAGAAAAACTTACAATACATTTTCTTTTTAATTAAAAAATTTTTTTTTAATTTTTTTTTCAAATTTTGTATAAGAATTAAGAGTTACCGACGCTTGCATTCATTTTTTTAATTAAGAAATACTGAATTTAAGCATCGCTAGTTCTCAAAAAAATTAAAAAAAAAGTATTTTTAAAACTAAAAATTATAATTAACTATAGAGGTCTACAAATTTCCTTTTTTTGTGTTAATTTTTTTTTCTTTTTTTGCTTAACATCAGACGAGTTCCCGATATATATTTGCGTGCCGAATACAACTATGTGGTCCAAAAGTGCCTACAATGTGATGCTTTGAGAAAACTGAGCGTGAAAATACTTTCCACCATTACTTTTCTTGATTGCTGACCAGCTGCAGAGCTCAACCCTTAGTCTAATTAAACCTTCAATCTTACACTATCACACCATATCCACAATCAGATGTTTACATTCTGAGATGGCTGTGCATCATGATAATAAGACCAATGGTGACATATGGAGCTGTCGCTTGGGCATCGATATTCACTCTCTCGACGGTGTGGGCAGCGCTAACTAAGCTTCAGCGCTTAGCAGGCGTGGAGAATGTTGAGACATCTTGGTCAATTGCATTCAGATGACCAACTCGACCCAGCTCTATCCTGAGTTTAATAAAGGAACTGGATCTGGATGAGGTACTGTGATGAGTAAAGGGCACAAATGATCATGAGGTCGAAGTGCAGGCCTCTATCTTTCTATCTATCTATCCGTAATCACATCTTTGACACTTAGAAGTCTGTACCTCCAAAATACGCTGTTTAAAGGCTTCAGCTGCTTTTTCAGGCATTGAAAAACGTAAACCTCGCATTTTATTTTCGATGTTCGGGCGCAAAAATAGTTCACTAGGTACTAAATTATTGCTGTAAAGCAGATGACCAATTACTTTGATTTTTGTGAGCACAAAAGCTCTCAGAAAGTACCGGGAATGTTTAACTTAAACGAACTGAGCACGTGGGAACCGGTAAATATTTTTTTCTTTTGTTGGTAGGACTGTAAGACATACATCTGTCACTTTTTAGCGCCATCGGATCCTCAGTGACTGCCTGTATGTCGCAAACGGTCGGATATGTGGGCAAACAATTCTTCAATTTTCCATGATGATAACGCGCTATCGCATCGAGCCCAAATTGTGGTGGATTATTACCATCGTTCAAGCACCGAATTCACCTGATATGGCTGCGTGCGACTTCTTTTTGGTTACCAAGTTGAAGTTACCACTTCGTAGAAGGAGATTTCAGTCGATAGAGGAAATGAAATAGAATGCGGCGAAGGAGCTGAAGGTCATTCAGGGGCGGCCTACCAGGGGTGCATGGAGGACTGGGTTAAACGTTGGCACATTTGTGTTGCTTCAGACGGGTCATATTCTGAAGGAGATAAAAGAAATTTGCCAGAAATTTAAATCTGTTTCTTTTTTTATTTAAACATACCCGGTACTTTCAGATCATAGGGTGTATCTCCGATTGCTGTTTTTTTTTGCGTCTCATATGCATTCATTCAAGGCTCCGTCATCTGTAACGTTGTCATAGACGTGCTTTGAACCACAGCAGCCGATTTTCTTCAACATTTTTTCACACCAATCGACTCGAGTAATTTTTTGTGCAAATGTCAAACTATCCGAGAAAAAAATCGTCTTGACGACCAGGTGTTCTTTCAATATTGAATGGATTCTGATTCCACTAAACCCCAAGAACGCCTCTATCTCGCGATATATCCCATGACGATCTTGAGTTTTCAATTGATGCACAGCGTCGATTGTTTCTGCCACAACACCCATTTTGGGAAGATCTCCACGAATTTCCTCTTGCAAGGTTCAACAACTACCTTGGAACTCGTTGTGCCACCGCTTCACAGTGACCCAATGTGTTGCTTCAACGCCAAGAATCGAAGTAATTTGATCTGTCTCCTCTGCACTCCCGTCTCAATAATTCAACTCGAAAATCTTAATAAATTCTCGCAAAGAAATGATCACTAATTAATTCCATATTTGGCGCCAGATGAATTTTTCAATTCACTGAAAAGGGTACAAACAAAGCTCGTAAATGAAAATGTTATATTTAATTTTATGCTAAAAATAGCAAACATTTGGATAAAAGCACCAAATTACAGCTCATCGCACGTAGTGTTGCAAGTTCGCAAAGTATAGCAGTCAACCCTCGTACTTGGGTAGTCGAAAAAGTCTTTTCGTATTTTGTCAATAGATGTCGTTGGAGTCATCTATCACCAGTGCAAGAAAGGTGACAATTTAAGCTTCATTTAACCAAAAACAAAATTAAATTCGCAGAAGTTGAAAAAAAGTTATAGCTGTTCAAAAATGAGTGAAAATAATGAAGAAATTCGCTATATTTTGAAATTTTTGTATAAAAAAGGGAAGAGCGCACGCAAGCCACCAATGAAATTTGTAAAGTTTACGGAGACGATGCTGTATCAGTTCGTGTAGCACAACAATGGTTCGCTCGCTTCCGTTCTGGAAATTTCGATGTGGAAGATGCACCTCGCTCCGGTCGACCTATCGTTAAAAAAGTCGATGAAATTATGGAAAAGATTGAGCAGGACCGTCACATAAGCTGCCATGACATCGCCAAGGCACTAAAAATTCATCATCAAACGGTTTTGAACCATTTAAAAAAGGCTGGTTACAAACAGAAGCTCGATGTTTGGGTACCACATGAATTGTCTGTGAAAAATTTAATGCACCGAATTAACATCTGCGATTCTTTGCTGAAACGAAATGAAATCGAACCATTTCTGAAGCGAATGGTAACAGGAGACGTAAAGTGGATCGAATACCACAATAATGTGCGAAAAAGATCATGTTGCAAGGGTGGTGAAGCTCAACAAATGGTCGCAAAGCCAGGATTGACGCCTCGAAAGGTTATGCTGTGTGTTTTTGGTGGGATTGGAAAGGAATCATCCACTATGAGCTGCTCCAGCCTGCTCGAACGATTAGTTCTACACTTTACTGTCAACAACTGATGAGATTGAAGCAAGCAATCGAAAAAAAATGGCCAGAACTGATCAGTAGAAAGGGCGTCGTCTTCCATCAGGACAACGCTAGGCCACATACATCTTTGATGACTCGGCAAAAACTGGGCGAGCTTGGCTGGGAAGTTTTGATGCATCCACCATATAGCCCTGACCTTGCACCATCGGACTACCATTTGTTTCGGTCAATGCAGAACTCCCTTAATGGAGCAAAGTTGGTTTCAAGAGAAGCCTGTGAAAATTACCTGACGTAGTTTTCGCCGAGAAACCTCAAAAGTTTCTCACTGATGGAATAATGTTTCTAGAAGAAAAATGACAAAAGGTGGTCGACCAAAATGGTATATATTTGGTTTAATAAAGATCATTATAAATATAAAAAAAATGATTTGAAGTTTGCTTAGAAATACGAAAAGACTTTTTCGACTACCCAATATTATCGAAATTTTACCTTTTCAACCTTATCATCACACTCCAAATGCAGTTCTTCCCCAAGCTTTCTTTTTCCCTGTCTCTCTCTAACCTCTAATCTGTCATAAAATCCACATATCCCACGGCCTTTCTTATATTCCTTTCATTTGTGATTTTGCGTTGTTGCTATTTCGCTTCATTTAATTTTATTTCGCGCATCCTCTATCTGCTTTTATGATTCCGATTATTTATTCGTATCAGCTAGTAAATTAGTGTCAGTTCATGTCTCTCAGCGCAAATAAACTTGAACTTTCACACAATGCGCCTAAAACTGTGCTCCATCTATGTGACATAGTTCAGCTCTGACCATTATTTTATTGCGAAAACATGCCCGGCATTTGCCTTCCCTTCACCACTCATTTCGCTGCGCTCTTGCCATGTCATTTATATACTTTTTCAGACTTTCAGGCGCCGCTAATTAAATACCCAGACTTATAGTCTTTAAAAGTTTCACTTTTGCTGGTCGCTATTGTTGTGCTATTTTGCTTTTTTATTATTTATTTGGTTTATCGTTGTCCACTGCCATTGCTGCTACTTGTCACATTATTGTTGTTTTCATGTTTGTCACAGTGATTTTCGTTTTAATAGGCCAGCTCGTAAATATCAGTTGAGTTACAAAGAAAAAACAATTTTTTTTCATCATATAAATAAATTGCGTAACAGAGCGCAAAAGGAAGGCGAGAATTTCAGTAAATCACCAATGAGTATGTTTTGAAATAGCAAAAGCAAAGATTCACATTTCTTTATCCCTTCACTGTATATCCTGTTGTGTTTGATGTGGAAGACAGAAGAAACTTTGCATGTGCCGACAGTTAACACAAGTATTTTGTCCATTTCGTTTAAGTCCCTTCAATCTGAAATCGCTTTAATAGAAATAGAAAAAATGGTATACAAAGTGCATTTGTTGCAAGCACGTGTTGAAACCTTTATATTTCGAATGTGCAACGACGATGGAAGCCATGATCTCTTAAATTTATTTACATATAGGGTGCGCCATCTTTTATGTCGGTATGACAACATGGAATAACTTTGAAAAAAAAAACTGATTTGTATAAGTGCGACATTTTTATTTGGTGTGGTTATTTACAATCTATTAGAACTATTTTTTGAATACAATATCAATCAAACGGCTACCTTTATTAGCAATCACGAACTGCGATCTTTTTTCTGCGTTTGGCGTCACCTTGTCAAGCATTTCGAGTTTTATAGCATCGATTTCGGCACGAATGTTTGCCTTAAGCTGGTCAATAGTGTGCGACTTATTGGCGTAAACCTTACTTTTCAGATAACCCCACAAAAAGAAGTCTGGGGGGGTTAAGTCAGGTGATCTGGGGGGCCAGTTGTTGTTGTTATTGTAGCAGCATAAACATTCCCCATATTTACATACGGGGATTGCTGCTGGAGTGACAGTCTTTGGCCGGATATAAATCCGGGTCGTTTCGGTAACGTAGAACCGATTGTCGTGGAAACGTGGGGGGCCAATCGCCGGGAATTTTCATTGCAGAAATTCAGTTGTTGCATTCGCAGTGTAGTATGGCGCACCGTCTTGTTAAAACCAGTAACCGTCTAAACCTTTCTCACGCATTTGCCGGCAGACATAATGAGCCAACATCCATTGATATCGGTTTTCAACAACCGTTTCGTTTTCTCGGTAAAAATATGGTTTTGGCGCAAATGACGACCCAAAGAGTTACTTTCCGGTCATGCAATGGCGTTTCATGGATCATGCGTGGTTTCTGAGTTCCCCAAATGCGGCAGTTTTGTTTATTCACGCTGCCAGAGCGGTTAAAATGTGACTCGTCAGCCATTAAAATTTGCTTCCATAAATTGGGTTCAGTGTCACCCAGTCAACGAGCGACTGTTTGGCCGTATTCCAAGCGCCGTGAATGGTGGTCTGTCGGCAATATTCTCTGTGTCAATTGCAATTTATACGGAAACAAATTTAAATCATCCTTTAAAATGCGCTGCATTGTGGTTTCACTGACACCAAAATGCTGAGCGCGACGACGATACGACATTGTTGGCTCCTGGGCAACGCTCTCCCTTCAACGCTTCAAGAAGTTCACTAGAACGTCTTGGTCGTTGATGAACGGCATGTTGACGATCTCCTACTGTCCCGTGCTCAAAAAATTCGACACCAAACGACGAATAGTATTGTCAGACGCTGCCTGTTTGCCGCCATACTTTTTGCGATATGCGCGTTGAGTTAGAAGAATAGAACGACTATTTTCGATGTCTAGTGTCACTATTTCAGCGCATTGTTTCGGTGTTAAGCGATCCATGGTTCAAATTGTACTGAATTGACGTATCGAAAACATGTATGTTAAAGTCAATCGGTTGGTAAATTACAAAGGTATTCAGCGTTTACATACCGGCATAAAAGATGGTGCACCCTATATATTCTTAAGTAGATATACCGGGCTTGACCCTAATTGATTCAAATAAAAACCGCTAAAGCTAAAAACCGCATACAGTAAAAAATTCCTTGACAAACGATGAGTGTCCGCCTATGGGAGGTATAACTGTCGCTTCTAAAATAAGCTACCCTGAACTTGAGCGAAGACCTCTCTTGGGCGGACAAAACTTGACTGACGGTGAGTGTCCGCGCAAGAGAGGTGTCGACTCAAGGGGAAGGTAGCTCATTTTAGAATTTTTTTATTTTTTTTTATTCTCTTATTATTTCCAATGGTTCCAGGGAGAAACAAAGAGCCACAACAAGTTCCTTCCATTCAGATCTGTTCTGCGTCGGTATCTTAGCTTCGTTCGAGGCTAAATTCATGGTGCGGGTTGTCAAAGCCAACCATCATTTCCAAGAGTTCGATGGCCTACCTTGTCTACGAAGCACGTGTCCAATCCAATCCTATTTTCCTCTAAAAATCTCTAGCAATATTGGGGTTTACTGGGTTATTATCCACAGATCAGCATTTGTGATTGTGTTTGACCATAAAATTTTCAGAATTTTGGCAAAGGAAAGATCATTTCACATTAGAATCTATTTCGTTTCCCATAATGCCTTTACGACCAGGTACCCAATAGCTACACCTTCTGCTTGTAGCTAGCCTTTCTATGGCCTCCCTGCTCCGTCGAACATTTTTGGACTTAATACAATATGAGCTTATTGCTTTTATTGCTGCTTTACTATCCACGTATATATTCATTGTTGAGTTCTTTCTTGCTCTTTTGTAGGCTAGCTCCGCGGCTTTCTCCACAGCAAAAACTTCCACTTAGAAAATACTCCTCTGGTCTGGCAGCTTGATAGACCGTCTAAACCCTAGTTTTGAGCAGTAAATGCCTGAAGTTTTAGGGTCAGGCTTCAAGGCTTTGTGTCATCCCTCCTCTTCAATTGTAGTACGAAACCTTCTCTCCCAATTAAAGTACGGAGTCATGTAGTCCGTGCCACCTGAGCTCCACTTTCCTATTGAACTATGTCCAAAGGTTCAACAGGCGAATACTCCAGCAGCCACTAACCCCCGCGGATTTCGCTGCCTGATCAATAGGTGGCATGCCGAATATCATTTCCAGCGTCGCTTCTGTTATGCACAGAGCAGCGAGTCGTTGAATCCTTTCCAGTGGCATTAAGTATGCCAGTTTTCTTGTCGCACTCCGCCATACTAAGGCGCCATACATCAATATCGGTCTAACTACTGCCGATAGACCCCAAATAACGTCCGAAATCGAAAAAAATTTCGAAATAAAATTAATCTATTTTCTTAAAAATTGAACGTTGAGTATCTACGATTAAACGCTTGAGCCAGCGTATTGCTGTGCTGTGCAACAAAGGCAATTTTCTTTTCCGAAATAAAGTGTGAAAATAATTATATATCCAGAATTCATTCATTATACTCCAGTTAAATATCACGAAATATCTTCAAGTAGATATATAATATTTATTATTTGTTTATTATTATTGTGACCGAATATTATGACGCATACCACAAACTGGAGGTGCAGCTCGCTTATACAACCAATAAGGGATATACGTGCCAATTATGAGTTTTTATTATCATCGATCACTTATTTACATTCATTCGCTCAAAGTTTCTTTTTTGAGAATTTTTCTCCGCGTGGTAGCCTTTGCATATTAAATTTTATACGACCTGTAATCCTCCTAAGCATTGAAACTCTACTTTTATGGCAAGCGCTCATATATACATACCCACAAATAGCTTTTGATGCTTTGAAATGCTTACATATCTATGTATGTACACATATAAATAATAGACATATACAAGCAGACCTTTAAAAGGTGTTTGGACGCGCTTCTCAACCAATTTCTAAATTGCCACTTGATTTTGTTCTACACGTGGGCGCTGTTTACTTTCATGCTGTCTTCAAAAAACAAATTTTTCATGGCGGATATATACCTGGAGCCTTGCCATTACCTGCCGCGAAGTGAATAAAACATTTCTCCATCACCTGATATTTTACGTCCACAACGAGCATAGTGAAGTCCGGAGTAAACTGAATGGTAGTATCGCTCAACTGCGGCGGGCGCTATGATTAATGCGTTATGTGTATACATGTTAGGGTGGCCCGAAAAAAAAATTATTTGAGGATCCCTATGAAAAGTTGCAATTCTAAATATTTTTGTTTTATTTATTCAATTAATAATCTAAAAAATACAGTATTTCTTTAAGACTATGAAAACAGATTAATGCTAAATAAATTAATCGAAGTAAAATTAAAATTATAATTAACTTGTTTCAATTGTAATGAGTGAAAGTAAAAGATAACATTTCTTATAAATTACTGAGGAAGATTATTAGGTAATACTAAGAATTTAGTTCAACAATTCATTTAGAACCAATTTGAACTGGTTGTTTGTTGAATAAAAATCCAGGCCAGTATAATTTAAAACCGAATAAAATTCTCCCAGAGTTCTAGAAATCGGAGCATTGGAAGCATACTTAGTTCTTACCATCTCTAAGCTGAAAAAATCATGAATTTTGCTAAGGAATATTGGAATTGATTTTCTCGAGGTGCAGTGGGGAGTCAATGACCCCATTTATCAAATCGAAAAGGAAAGTAATGGAGAGAATAGTCTTTCTAATATCTAGCGATATTAGATTAATGAGCAAGCATCGACTTTTATAGGATGGAATTGGGTCAGTGAAATTTAAAGAACGCAAAGCATAATGTACAAAAGCTTTCTGGACACGTTCAAGCCTACTAATATAACAAGCATAATGCGGCCTCTCAATAAAGATGGCGTAATCCAACTTCGAACGCACCAGAGACGTATATAACAACTTTAGAGTATATGGATCAACAAACTCCGAACTGAAACGTCGAATGCACTCAAGTCCTTAATAAGACTTTGAAATGATGTAATTTAAATGTTTTTGAAAACAGAATTTAGAATCAAATACCATACCTAGATCAGTAATTTCACTTCGATTGGATAAACTACATCCACAAATGTTGCAGGAAGTGGGTATAAGAGAACAAAATTTAAAATAAGAAATATAAAAACATTTGCTTATATTTAAATCTGATTTATACACCAGGCAACTACTTTTACACCAAGCAACACGGGTATCTAAATCACATTGAAGGTTTAAAAAGTTCACTGAACTTGCCTTCCCTGAGTATATCATTAAATCATAGGCATGCAAGAGAAAATTTGCGCTATTAAAACAACTAAAAATGTTATTAAGCAAAATTACAAAAAGTAGGGGGCCCAGTATACTTCCCTGAGGTATACCAAACGACGCAATAAAAGAAATAGATGACGGTCGATCAACGTTGGTGATACATTTCCGAGATGAGAGATAGGATTAAATCCATTTTAAAAGAGTGGAATGGAATCCTACATCACTCACTTTGGAAATTAAAACCCTGTGATTAACCTTATCAAATGCGTTTGAAAAGTCTGTGTAAACAGTGTCAACTTGAGTTTATTTTTTAACGATGATATACAATTTTCAGAGCACACTGCAAGATTTCAAATAGTAAATCTACCTCTCATGAAGCCGTGTTGGTCTGCCGAAATATAACAATTAACAATTAAATATAACGAAATATAACATAATTGGCAGTTGATCTGTAATTGGCAATATAACTTTTATTTCCACTTTTGAATACTGGATTAATAGTTGTCACTTTCCAGGCATCTATGAATTCTCCTCGTTCAAGGGATTTGTTAAACATTCACAAAAGTGGATAAGTGATTGCGGAGCAGTTTTTAAGAAGATACAAAGATAATTCATCTAGGTATATCAGATTTTGTGATGTTTTGAGTTGCCGAATTTCATCTTCAAAATCAGAAAGCATTAAAATTAACGAACCAAAATTGAATGAAGAATTCGTGTTCGAGTGACATTCATGAATTAAAGCAGAGTCTACTTGAATATTTGCCAAAAAAATCTGCAAAAAAAGAGGTTGTCTGTAAAGTCGGTTAAGTGAAGATAGTTTAACGCGCCAACGTCATAAGAAAATACCGATGGGATGGTTGCATTTTTCAAAAGAAAATTTTAATTTTATTTGTTTGATAGATATTTTGTATGGATATAGAGAAGGAGGTAAGATAACATAACATAACATAACATAACATAACATAACATAACATAACATAACATAACATAACATAACATAACATAACATAACATAACATAACATAACATAACATAACATAACATAACATAACATAACATAACATAACATAACATAACATAACATAACATAACATAACATAACATAACATAACATAACATAACATAACATAACATAACATAACATAACATAACATAACATAACATAACATAACATAACATAACATAACATAACATAACATAACATAACATAACATAACATAACATAACATAACATAACATAACATAATATATTATAACATAACATAACATAACATAACATAACATAACATAACATAACATAACATAACATAACATAACATAACATAACATAACATAACATAACATAACATAACATAACATAACATAACATAACATAACATAACATAACATAACATAACATAACATAACATAACATAACATAACATAACATAACATAACATAACATAACATAACATAACATAACATAACATAACATAACATAACATAACATAACATAACATAACATAACATAACATAACATAACATAACATAACATAACATAACATAACATAACATAACATAACATAACATAACATAACATAACATAACATAACATAACATAACATAACATAACATAACATAACATAACATAACATAACATAACATAACATAACATAACATAACATAACATAACATAACATAACATAACATAACATAACATAACATAACATGAAGTTCAAGCAAGGTAACGACGCATGAGCAAGATAACGACGCATGAGCAAGATAACGACGCATTTTTTGTGCGTGCAGCGGGCTACATCGAAATATAAGACGTTAGCACGTCAAAAGATTGGCTGCATCTATAGAAGTTTCGTTATGGAAGGCAACAGAAGGAATACGGGAGCATGATTTCCTGGATTTAACATATCGGCAGAAGGAACTAGGATTTAATTGTATGTACGATTCGAACTTAAGAATACAATGTCACTTTAAATTTCTATCCAAAGATGTAAGTTCTCTAGAGAAATGTAGATATTTATCTTTAGCTGTAATAGAGTGAGAAAACTTAAACTTTTTGAAGTATTTATTTCCCAAATTTTTAAATTGTCTCAGTTCTCTTGGTACGCCACGGTACTCTATAACTAGTCTTTTTTATCACAGGTGTATTATTTTTACAGATATCATTTATGTTATGCTTGAAAATATCCTTACAATTGGCAACTTCAACCCCAGTAAATAAAGAGTCCCAATCTAAAATATCAACTGCCAAATTAATTATATTAAAATCAAGGTGTCGAAAACAAAAATTAGTAGTCACATTATCATAATACAAGCCATTAAACTCATAGAATTCTATATGAAGGATAAGTGGTACATGATGCAGACCGTGAGTAGACAGCAAAGCATAGAATCTGATTTTCTAGACATTTGTTAGGGAGCATTAACCTATTTATTTATATCTAAGTCAGTGAACAAAGCACACATTGACTATTTAAACCTGATTTTAGCAGCTATGTTATTATAAAATGAAGAAAAATAGAATAATAAGAAGAAAAATATAAAAATGACGTTAGCTTCAAAATCAGTTTTCAGCAAATTGGGTAAAGCCTCTAAAGCGGAGATTGAGTAATAGCACTCTATATATATTTTACGGAAGAGTAGAATGAATTTGATGCTACCCCATCAAAAAAAACAAGAATTGTGTTTTGGCCACCTTAATCCCCACATATCTGTTACATTTTATATAGTTTTGTTTATTTTTTTCGAAACACTCTTCTTGTTCATATAAGGGAAAAAGGAATGTGGCAAAGTAAAACGAAAAGCGTTCAGCTTTCATATTCGATTGCGTAAATTTAAGCAGCGCGCACTTTCATAATCTATACCCTCCCCTCTATACGTATCGTCCGCGGAGAACTATTAACTGCCGACGCTCAGTAGGCATAACAAATACACATATTTTTGTTTGTGTAAGCTACCTACACCAAAGTCACAACGAATTTAGTATGCCACTGTTGTTTACATATGCCTCTTCACATGTGTATATACAAATGCATATACATGTATGTGTATGTGTGTACATGTGTGTGTATGTTCCCGTGTGTTTTTTCCCTGAGTTTGCCGCTGGTTGTAATTCAATAAAAGGAAACAGGCAGTATGCAATAAATATTCCCGACTTAAGTCGGCCATCGCATGTTTACATAAGTATGCGCATGTGTGTGTGTGTATACTCTTCCACAACAGCAACCTAAAAGGTACAGCTGTTTGGAAAGTAATTTATGCATAAACTGGTACACTTCGTGGTTTCGCCGCGCGAAGGATTGTCTTGCATAAATATTTTTTTTTTTTTTTTTTGTATTTCTGCAAGCGCAACAACCAAACCTGCAAACAAAGTCTGTGAAAAGTATTTATGATTTGAAAACCATTTCTTTTAAAAATTTTTTTTTTAGTTAGGACTAACTCATCTCGCAAGCCGCTTTCTGGTAATAAATTTAAAGTCAAAACCTTAAATTCCTAAAATAAATTTACTGGGACGCATTGGTGACAATAAGCTATGACCTATTTATTACTGGGTTTAATACTGATGCATATTAGCATGCATCATACGCCATGGCACACTGCATAACAAATAATTTAGGCTTCTTTTCTATTCATGCCTCATACGCAGTGGTGTCCTATGGTAATGCTCATTAGAATAAGTTTTAGTAAAAGTGAGCAAAATTGCAAATTAAGAATTGTTGAAGGCACTAACTTGCCAAAAATAATGCCCCTTTTATTGCTAAAAATCTTTTAAAAGTCAATAAATTTATTGTTATCTGTCACTTTGCATACAATACGCGTCTCGGTACACTCTGCTCATTCATAATTGTAATAATTTTAAAGAAATTTTAAGACCCAAACTTAAAATTCCAATCAAATATTTATTAGGAAGCGATAAAAGTAATAACTTCAAAGACATGAGTTTGTTTACACCCATAAATTAAAAAAAATTAGGCTGTGCTTGAGAGATTAACTTTCGATTAGCATGCCTCATACGCCATGGCACACTGTGACTGGAATAACTCGCCCTCAGCGGGCATGCAGTATACGCCATGGCGCACTGAGGTAGTCCTAATTATAATTTTGTTTTCATCAAAACTGAAATGAAAAATGTTAAGTTCCAGTAGAAAGTTAGTTAAAAAGTGCTTGAAAAAATCACTTCAAAGGCAATGGCGTCACTATAAATTATTGATTATTACAAATCTGCTTTACAACAGAGGGGCGAAGCCTAAAAATGGCTTAGCCGCAGTCAACTTTTATAAATCTTAAAGGCATTCGGCTACTGTACTTGCAAAAAAAAAAACTTAGTTTTTATGTCTACTGGAAAAGTGGAGGACAACCTTCATTACTAAAGCTGCTTTAGAGCTGCTTAGTGTCTTAGGGTACTGAGAATATTTCACTTGGCTTTTATAGCATTTTGGCGTCGCCTATTTAAGTTAAAAATCTATACTATAGAGGTAAATGCCTGTACGTTGTCCGCGCATCACTACGAAACGACAACACCAAATGAAAAAATAAAAATTTGTATACATTCATATTTTCCCCAGATGAAGGTTATAGGCATGTTCTTATGATGGAACTCCCTTACCACAGCCCACAGGCCGCGCCACCACTCTCATTCGTCACTAATAATCGAATATTTGCTTGAATTTAACCTAAAAAATCTTAGTTTTTCCTATTCCCCACTATTTATAGCACACTCTAGACTTCATAACCCGCATAAGCTGTTCAACTATGACCCAAATGCAAAGTTCAAAAACAGTTTGAGATAGAAAATTAATAAAAATAATTTTGCTTGATATTTTTCTGGTTGGTTGTTTTGATTTTATTCAACGAGGCATAGCAACGGATGCCGGGTATTGTAATATTATGGTTATTAATAAAAAAATATTTTCTATGAGATTATTGTTTGTAATTCTTTTACATACATATCCTAAATCCCTCAAACCTACTCCTACGCGAGCGGGGCCGCGGGTTAAAGCTAGTAAATAAATAATTGGCGCGTACATTTCTGTTAGGTGTGTGGCCGAGCTCCTCCTCCTCCTCCTATTCCTGGTGTACGTCATGAGGTTGTTCCACAAACGGATAGACCAGCAATTTCAAGCCGACTCCAAACGGCTGACGGTTTTTATGAGTAGCTTTTTTATGGTGGAAATACACTCGGAGGATTGCCATTGCGCGCCGAGTGGCGACCGCTATTAGAAAAACTGTGTATATTATTTGATGCTTATGCATGGAGAGTCGGGCCTACACACGGTCAAACTGTAATCACGCACCAACCAATTCGGTTAGAGCGACTATTTAAATTAGGTGAAGTAAAAAGTATGATGCGTTTTTTGGTTTATTTTGATTATGAGAACTTCTTAGATTTTCGTATTCAGCTACCGCGTTTACCCAAGAATTGGCTGGTGTGCATCCTGTGCTTGCTGGTTGTATACTGATATAATGCCTCAATCAGAGATCAGAGACAGACAGTCATGTTGCGAAATACAACAGAAGTAGTAGAGCCTGATATTCGCAAGGTCGCCAGAATTTTGAAGAATTTTTTTCTGGCAGCGATTGCGTAAATGTATGTATGGACTCTCCTTTTCATAATGCTTTTGATTTCAAATGGCAGTCGAATTTCTAAACATTATTTTTCACATTTATTATTTTCATATTTATTTACTGATTTTTTTCATTTTTTTTCTTATTATTTTATTTATTTAATAATAAATGAAAAATGTACTATAAATCTATCCACTGATAAACAGCACCTATGACTTTAGTTTTCCAATAATATTTCGGAAAAATTCGAGCTTGATATCTCTGACATTAAGGGGTAACACCACTGTAGAAATTTCAAAAAATTGATTTTTTTTTTATAAGCTTAAAAAATTCTTTGAACCTTTTAAAATACAGAAAAAAAAGTTTTATACGTTACCGAAGTTTATTTCATAAATATTTTATGCTTTTAACCAAGCGTTAGTGACTGCTACCTAACGACTTCTCTAAATTTCCAAACTTTAAACGCGTTTTTCTCAAAACACGTTTTCTGAAATTGGCACGCAGCATAACTCAAACAATTTTAAATATTTTTAATCAGGTTTTTCACTACGTCTGTATAATAACCTTTTTAAGAGAAGAGCGTAGGGGATTTTCGATAGATTAATTTAAACGATTGTTATAATTGTTTAAGTGCCGTTTTTTTAGTCCAAAATAGAGTTTTTTCCTTCAAATGTTTGCTAACTCCACAAAAATAAATATTTTTTAAATCCCCTACGTGTTTCTCTAGCTATTCTTATCTAGATTAAGAAAAAAAATGTTTCTTTGTTCCAGATTAAAATTTGCACCCTCAGTGCTGCGTGCCGCGGAGCTCCTTCAGGAGAAACCACATTACAAAAATGTCTCCATTGCCGCCATTTTGTAAAATTTTTCGATCAAACTTTGTAGTTTTGTATTTTAGTATATAAGTAATAACTTCCCAAATCAGAGTGATTGTTTTCCCTTTCCTTCTATACAAAAAAAATCTTTAAAAATCGTGCTTATTTTACGCGTGTACAGTGGTGTTACCCCTTAATGAGTTCGTTCAAGGTTCCCGCAAAGGGCGCACTCATAGCATAACTGAATTTGTTCAACTTCACATGAATCATATTAAAATGGCGCACGCAGTCGCTATGAGAGCGGAAGAAGTTGCTTAGTGTTACTAGTGAAGGAATTACAAGCGCATTCGAAGCAAAAAATTAGGGAATTACCTGCTGAAAGTCAGTGTGCAAGTGCAAGTTAAGCAGCTGGAAGTGGACACTACCTACACCGACTTTTCTAAGGCATTTGACAGCGTCAGTCACTCACTCTTGGATGTGAAACTAACTAGGCTGTGCTTTTATTCATTTTTTTTAACTTGGATGAAATCGTATCTCTCCCGGCGTAACTTTGTAGTCGTTGTATGTAATACTTCATCATATTTTTCTGCAGCTGCATTGGTGCGCCGCACACTGGGGATTTAGCGGAAGAAAGTCAAATTTGCAACATACCACCTACGCAATGTTTAATGGTATTTCTAAATTCCAGAATAGAACCAATAATAAAATCAAAAAGAATTACTAAACTCCGACTTACAGTTTTTTTTTTATAGATATGTCAAAAGTATAATTTTTTTATAGTACTGAACTGACTAAGAAAAAACTTCAAAGCCCAAGGTGGTTTTTTT
The DNA here is from genome assembly GCA_037575425.1 of Anastrepha fraterculus. Taxonomy (NCBI): domain Eukaryota; kingdom Metazoa; phylum Arthropoda; class Insecta; order Diptera; family Tephritidae; genus Anastrepha; species Anastrepha fraterculus. The sequence continues at coordinate 137,631 of JAYXIM010000731.1, read as the reverse complement.
TCCTTTTGCTTGAGCCGACTTCCAATTTTTTATTTTTCATTTAGGGTACGAAATTTTTATATATTTTAGCCGGAAGAACAAAGGCTGTGAAGCATTTGATTATCTATTTATAATTAATTTTACGAAAAAAAAAATAAATCATATTCCTTCATATTCTTGGATCTGCAAGTTGAGCTACATTTACCTACGGTCAGAAACTAGTATCAACGTGTTGCTTAATAGCGTCTCTTTCAGTTTTAATCAATTGCAGGTGCCACCAGGCACCACTGATTATTTTTTGGCAATGATAATAACTAAACGCTTTCTAGTGTGTGCATAATGATAACGAAACACTTTTAATTTTGTTTTGACATTTTGAGGGTAATTCAGAATTATGAACTTACATGTATCCTGTGCGTAAATATTTGCTGGCTTATATTAATAAAAAAAAAAATTTAAATTTATGAATTTTAAAAAACATTGTTTTTTTAAATTTTTTTAAAAATAGTTTTTAAACATGTTCTTTTCATACACAAATATATACAACTTCGTTAGTAGTAAAAATTTAAATATTTTTTGGGATGTATACTTTTTTCCGCATCTCTGTACAAAAATCCCCAGTGTGCGGCGCAGTGTATAGTTTGAGGGCCTTATTTTTCGTTATTTTTTTTTAATGATATTCGAGAATGCTTTACATATTAAAATTATCTTTTATATGAGGATGACCGGAAAATCTATTCTACCATTTCTAGTGCATCCGATTTATTTAACTCCAAATTGATATTAACAAATTTATTCTCTGGTGTCAAAAAATGTCTATAAATTAATATAATTAATTTTGTTTTTTTTTCTCCTTGTTCACTCCTCTCGGGAGCATAGGTCCTCCACAAGACTCAGTCTTGGGTTGGTTTCATTAATCTATATGATTTCTGACAGGGTAGGTGATTAGCCTGCCGCTATCAGTCCTAAGTAGAGGGAAGGCCCACCTATCGTTGCTTAGAAACAACGTCTTCTGACTGCTTGGAGCGCCATCTGTGTTTCACATGTTTCTGGCAGAAGGATCTCACAGATGGTTGAGGACTTCGCTAAATTTTTGGTGTGTCTGCGCTATTACGGTGGTTGCCGGCTTCCTCTTGCTGGCGCCACTGATGCAATGTGTAACTGTGTGTTTTTCTTTGTTCTTTGCTTGTTTTAGCAGTCACAGTGCAAATAATGCGCAGACTATTATGTGGAACAACATCAATACGCTCACCACAAATAGGAGGAGGGGCTCGGCCAAACACCCAAAAAGGCTGTACGCGCCAATTATATATATATATATATTGTGCGGGAGTAAGGATGGAAAGGATAAGTTTTTCGGGTTGAGGAATAGAATTGGAACTTTTTTTTTTTTTAGACCCAGAGAAAATAGGTAAATTTGGAAAAGTGCAAGGACCGTACTTTCATTGGACTCGAACCCACAGTCTCTGAGATGGCAGGCTAATGCATTTACCTAAGACTATCGAGGCCGCTTAAGGGCACTTGCGCTGTACTACAGAGGCCGCTTAATATAATTAAATATTTCTATGTATTTTTTTCACTTTCATCCACTTTCCCTGCTTCCTACTGTATTAGCTATCACTAAGATCTCCGACCTAGGTGTTACTTTTGAATCAAATGTATTTTTGACTAAAACATGATACGAAGAAAGATTAGGTGGGTAGGTACACTTTTGTGACAATAAAAACCGCGAGCGAGCAAAGAGTTCCCTATCTTCGCGGTGACATAGGTTTAGGTGACAGGGAATCAGTATTCTCCAACCACTCCAGCCAGCTTAAGTCTTCTAAAGAAATGATACGGTTATCCAAAATCCAGTCGTAAGTCATCAAATGTGCCAATCTCTGATGCATTCTCAGATCTAAATTGGTGGCTTTAACTATATAAAAAAAAGAGGTTGTCTGTAAAGTCGGTTCACTGACGATAGTTTAACGTGATAACGTCATAAGAAAATACTGATTGAATGGTTGCATTTTTCAAAAGAAAATTTTAATTTTATTTGTTTGATAGATATTTTGTATGGATATAGAGAATGAGTTAACATTAACATAACATAATATAACATAACATAACATAACATAACTTAACATAACATAACATAACATAACATAACATAACATAACATAACATAACATAACATAACATAACATAACATAACATAACATAACATAACATAACATAACATAACATAACATAACATAACATAACATAACATAACATAACATAACATAACATAACATAACATAACATAACATAACATAACATAACATAACATAACATAACATAACATAACATAACATAACATAACATAACATAACATAACATAACATAACATAACATAACATAACATAACATAACATAACATAATATAACATAACATAACATAACATAACATAACATAACATAACATAACATAACATAACATAATATAATATAACATAACATAATATAACATAACATAACATAACATAATATAACATAATATAACATAATATAACATAACATAATATAATATAACATAATATAATATAACATAATATAATATAACATAATATAATATAATATAATATAATATAACATAACATAATATAATATAATATAATATAATATAATATAATATAATATAATATAACATAATATAATATAACATAATATAACATAATATAACATAATATAATATAATATAATATAATATAACATAACATAACATAACATAATATAACATAACATAACATAATATAATATAATATAATATAACATAATATAACATAACATAACATAACATAATATAATATAACATAATATAATATAATATAATATAATATAACATAACATAACATAACATAATATAATATAACATAATATAATATAATATAACATAACATAATATAATATAACATAATATAACATAATATAATATAATATAATATAACATAATATAATATAATATAACATAATATAATATAATATAATATAATATAATATTTCATAATATAATATAATATAATATAACATAATATAATATAACATAATATAATATAATATAATATAATATAATATAATATAATATAATATAATATAATATAATATAATATAACATAACATAACATAACATAATATAATATAACATAATATAATATAATATAACATAATATAATATAACATAATATAACATAATATAATATAATATAACATAACATAATATAACATAATATAACATAATATAACATAACATAACATAACATAACATAACATAACATAACATAACATAACATAACATAATATAACATAACATAACATAACATAACATAACATAACATAACATAACATAACATAATATAACATAACATAACATAATATAACATAACATAACATAATATAACATAACATAACATAACATAACATAACATAACATAACATAACATAACATAACATAACATAACATAACATAACATAACATAACATAACATAACATAACATAACATAACATAACATAACATAACATAACATAACATAACATAACATAACATAACATAACATAACATAACATAACATAACATAACATAACATAACATAACATAACATAACATAACATAACATAACATAACATAACATAACATAACATAACATAACATAACATAACATAACATAACATAACATAACATAACATAACATGACATATCGTAAAGCATTCACCAACAGCTTTCATTTGATACCCATATTATACATACACGTCCGAAGGTTGCCCGGGTCCACGTTTTGACTTATATCTCGAGACCCTATCTACCAATAGGTATTCAAACTATACGGAAATCATCTTCAATACCTACTTAACAATGTGTGTAAGTTTGGTTTAATTCCGTTCAAAGACACGGCGGGTCCACGTTTTGGCATATATTTCGAGACCCTAGTCATCAATAGGTATGAAAATTACCCCGTATTAAAGCACTTATCAACAGCTTTCATTTGATATCCATATTGTACAAACACATTCTAGGGTCCACGTTTTGGTCTCTATCTCGAGACCCTAGTCACGGAGCGGATGGAAATACTCTGAACTAAAGCATTCACCAACAGCTTCCATTTGATACCCATATTGTACATACACATCCGAAGGTTGCCCGGGTCCACGTTTTGACTTATATCTCGAGACCCTATCTACCAATAGGTATTCAAACTATACGGAAATCATCTTCAATACCTCCTTAACAATGTGTGTAAGTTTGGTTTAATTCGGTGCAAAGACACGGCGGGTCCACGTTTTGACATATATTTCCAGACCCTAGTCACCAATAGGTATGAAAATTACCCCATATTAAAGCACTTATCAACAGCTTTCATTTGATACCCATATTGTACATACACAACCAAAGATTACCCGGGTCCACGTTTTGTTCTATATCTCGAGACCCCAGTCACGGAGCGGCATGAAAAATACTCTGTACTAAAGCATTCACCAACAGCTTCAATTTGATATCTATATTGTACAAACACATTCTAGGGTCCACGTTTTGGTCTCTATCTCGAGACCCTAGTCACGGAGCAGCATGAAAAATACTCTGGACTAAAGCATTCACCAACAACTTCAATTTGATATCCATATTGTACAAACACATTCTAGGGTCCACGTTTTGGTCTCTATCTCGAGACCCTAGTCACGGAGCAGCATGAAAAATACTCTGTACTAAAGCATTCACCAACAGCTTCAATTTGATATCCATATTGTACAAACACATTCTAGGGTCCACGTTTTGGTCTCTATCTCGAGACCCTAGTCACGGAGCAGCATGAAAAATACTCTGGACTAAAGCATTCACCAACAGCTTCCATTTGATACCCATATTGTACATACACATCCGAAGGTTACCCGGGTCCACGTTTTGACCTATATCTCGACCCCTATTTCTAAAATAAAATATAATCCATGTTACTCGTGGATGATGTAGCTTTCGAATGGTGAAAGAATTTTTAAAATCGGTCCAGTAGTTTTGAGCCTATTCATTACAAACAAACAAAGTTTTCCTCTTTATAATATTAGTATAGACAACATATCTTATAAGGTATATGGTAAATATTACCATACATTTTTTCCTTCATATATAATAAAAGAATTAATAATTATAACATTAAAACAACAGGTATTATTAACAAACTTGGTTTTATTTTAAATTCTTCAAGTGAATCAAATTAATAATAATCAATAAGAAGGCATATGCAAATACAAATACGAGAATTTATATATGTACATTTGCGCATATACATACATACATATATACGCTCACTTAAGTAGGAGAGAGCAAGATATCGAACGTTGCCGTTCGTTTGCTTTGTTTGCTTTGTCGTTCGTTCCGCCCTTTCGCTTGCAGTTCATTCAATGCAATGAGCAAGGTAACACTAATATGAGCAAGGTAACACTAATGAGCAAGGTAACACTAATGAGCAAGGTAACACTAATATGAGCAAGGTAACACTAATATGAGCAAGGTAACACTAATATGAGCAAGGTAACACTAATATGAGCAAGGTAACACTAATGAGCAAGGTAACTACATATGAACAGTAATGAGCAAGGTAACGACACATTTTTTCGTGCGTGCAGCCTGTTAAATCGAATTATAAGACGTTATCACGTCAAAATGCAGAACAACATTTCACTGTAAAACATTCTAATCGGCGTCAGTTTGCCCATTTGAGAAAATCAGCTGACACTTAGCCTTTTGGCCTTGACTACGAACTCTACTTTTAAACTTCTATGAAAAGATGTTGTGACAAGAATGTAAAATTTGCAATAATGTATGAAAGAAAATATGTGCGAATAAAATCAAAAGCAGTAAATTCAATGAAATATATGTATGTCAGTTTAAAGCCAGCAGCCAAGCAGTATGTCAAACACATATTAAGATAAATCAGGCACCCATACAATATGAAATAGTCGTGTATGTAATAGCCGCAGCAGCACCATAAAAACCAAGAATCTGCATTACTACTTTCCCATACTCCATGGCACGAAGCAATTCCGTAAGAATTCTAACTCATCGCGACATTCTGCCCTTGTCGGATGATAAATTATGCGAGTACGCTGGCAAAAGTACAAGTATTCCGCATGCAGTATCGCATATGTATGTGCGTAGGTATGTGTGCGAATGCATAAGCATATCATCGGGAATGAGTGAGAAAGCATTACAAGCGGATGACACTTTTTAGGAAGCTAATATTTGCTTACAAGTGAAAACATATCTTCTTGGAGAGGAACCACATATACATACATACATACATACTACTTGTGTGAGTGTACAGCTTGACCAAAAAGTTCCCGGAACAACCGCAAGCTGACTCACTAAGTGAACTGATTTGAGATCATTTTTTTGTTAGGTTGCCGCATCTGTGATTAACATTCCTACCAAAATTTTATCGCTATTGATACTTGAAAGAAAACAGCCGTTTACCAGTAGAAGAGAGCGAGGATAACAAATGTAGTCGATATCAAAAACTGATAAAGGCATCAATAAATTGAAAGAAAGTTGGATCAATAACCACAAATTAACTATCAGGGAGCTGTAGAGCTGGTAGAGGACTTTAACATTGCTTATTGATCCATTCTGTATATTGCAGGTAATGATTTGGGTTCCAAAAGATCTGCATTTTATGCAAAAAAACCGCGTTGATATCGAATAGCGCTAAAGGCATGATTTTTAAAGCTGTGTATAATCACGCGTCTCAACATTCATCAAACGAATCACGAAACTGTAGATGAGATGTGGACAATCCAGATACTAGATGAGGGAGTGTAGAGCCCAAAACGAACGATGGCCAAAAATCGCATTGTTCGCCGTCAAAAAAGAAAACGAATCTCAAGATACGTTACAGTTAATGAGAAGTACTTTGAAGGCGATACTATACATTTTGAGAAATAAATTTATTTTTTGAATTTTCTGAAAAATATCCGTGAACTTTTTGATCAAAGTGTTGTTCTGCATGCTGAGGAATAGAAAAAATGGACCGGGAAAGCATCCGGCCGGACTTTTCGGAACGTAGTTCTTAAATCATACCGTATTTCGCATGCAATTTTCGGTGAAAAAATCAACTTCAGATCTTAGAAGAGGTTAGTCATGAAGAGGTAGGCATGAAAAAGGCAGATAATTGCTTAGTTGTCTACGGAGCTGAAAGTATATGGGTGCCTAAAGATATACTGCACGATCGGCAGTAAGAAATGTTAAAAATTTTTTTTGTTTGTTTTTAAACTAGGCAGAGGAAGTGCGGAAATGTGGCCAGTGTAGTTCTTCTTCTTTCTTGATTGGCGCATTAACCGCTTAAGCGATTTTGGCCAAGTTCAAAAAAGCGCGCCAGTTGTTTCTTTCCCCTGCTAACCGGCGGCACTTGGACACACCAAGTGAAATCTGGTGCTTCTCCGACCGAGGTCTCCAACTCCAAGGAGACTTTCCTCTACCTCAGCCGCCACCAGTTGGTGCCGCATAGAGCACTTTCAGAGTCGAAACGTTTTTATCCATTCGGATGACATAATTCAGCCAACGTAGCCGCTGGATCTTTATTCGCTGGGCTATGTCTATGTCGTCATAAAGCTCATACAGCGCATTGATCCCTCACTTAAGATACACACCGTGGCAATGTATTTCCTAGTCCTTAATGCAGAAGAACAATTCTGCTGTATTTTACGATATTTTGGCACTCCTAGCGCTGAGCATCTACCTTAGAGGTTCTGCTTCGTGCTTTACCGAGCAGTGACTTCGATTAGCGACCGATCGGGCGTTATTCAGACGGTTGTATATTGAGAGAGGCATTTTATTCATTCCAAGTGTTTTGACTATTTACTTATTAATTTTTTTTTTTAATTTTATTGTTTTTATTAAATTTTTTAATTTTATTAATTGATTTCATAAATCACTAGGAATATTAATCTCTATGCAATTTAACCCTCGATTGGGCCAGACCTCTTTCGATTTTGGACGTGACATCAGAATTCGTTTTAGAGGTCTGGTTCCTTCGGCAAAGTTTCTTATTTTGTTCCCTAGAATATGATTTTCACAGAGCAATGCCTCCCCACAAATCGACCCGGCCTAGTGCATATGTATGACATATAAACACATACACACATACACACAAACACCTAGCCACATACACGAGTCACGACCGCACGCGCGCTTCCAGCAAATCCCAGCCAATAAAAGTTTATGCATTCCGTTGCAATGAAAAGGACACCACCTCAGCAATTCCTCAAAGTCGCTATGCAAATTCATACGCGAGTAAAACTGTATTGTTCGCTTTTTTGGCTTTTTTGTTTTTTGTTTGGTTGTTTTTTTTTGGCTTTTCCTTGTAAGCACAGTCATTGTTATTCCAAAGATTTTGTTGTTGTCGAGTTTGCTTTTACGTGCACTGCACCACGGCTGCTTGGCACACCAAGTTGCAGGAGCAAAAATTACCAACTGCTTGTGTGATAAATAGTATCAAAGGTGAAAAACGGTGGCACACTTTTTGGCGCGGAACAAACACCGGTGTTGACACTGCGAGTACGGCAAAGAAATAGCAGCCAGCGAGAAAAACACGTAACGGAGTGAACCATACGACGAAAGCAGCCAAACAAACAATTTCACGTGCAAATTAAGTTCCAATAAACTTGCAACAGTAGTCAATAAATTTCTAAAAATAAATAAATGTAAAGCAAGAAATGGGAATGCATAAAATTGTTGCAAGCGAGGTAAGAAAAAAAGTGCAAATAAATGGAGGTGTGTGAGGTGGACTTCACTGGAGTGAACGGACTTGTAAATTTAATGGCTGGTCAATGTGCCGGCGACAGTTCGAAAGTTGCTAGTGTGGCAAGTTGCGAGTAGCGCCTGCCTATGTGAGTTGTTTGTACCTTATTTTTGGGCATAGCTATGGAATTGGCACAAATATACTGTGTAAGGTGTTTTGGCCAAGCCTTTTCTGCAATTCGTGGCCTCAAGGTGCTACTGTTAGAGCACCTGCTGTTTTATATTGCCGTCAAGGGGCAGCTAGATTTTAGGAGAAGAAGGAGAAGAAAGAACATTTCTATGCCTTCGTCGGTTTGAAATTGTCCGAAGGTATTCGAATATGGCAATTTTCCTACCTCGGGGTAATAAAATCTCTTCCAAAGTGATGGACAACTGCTAAGGTAGCCATGAAATATCACACATCTCTTAATGAGACGGCTGAGTTATTCTACAAAAAGTAGCGATGGTAGCGTATCTGGATGGTACTTAGACATCTTAGGCGACTTAGACACTAAGTACTCCTATACCACAGGACAGATGGACACGGTATTCCTTACAGAAGTCTATGCCATCTTGACCGAGGCATACTGGATAATTGAGAAAAAGTGGCAGGGTAGCGAAATTGAATTGGAATTTGAACAGGTCGAGCCAAGGAGCACTAGGAGATGTGGTGGCTCCTAAAACACTTAGGCTGAAAAGCCCATTGTATTTAAATCTCTGGAAAGGGGGTGGATAGTCAAGGAGGGAAGGAGAAAAGTATCAGAGAAAGAGGTAGGAAAGAATAGAGGCAGAGATAGAGATAGTTAGTCCTGTGAGAATTTTCTAGATTCTTTGGCAAATCTGTAAATATCCTCCAGTTTTAGCGAACGAATATTACTCATTCTCATGACATCGGAACCCAATAATCTTAGCCTTGCTCTATCAAAGGCAGGACACTCATAGAGAAAGTGCTCGGTGCTATCCGCCTCCTCCAAGCATAACAGGCACACCGGGTCCTCAATGATTCCAATGGTGGTCATATGCTGACCCCATGGGTTATGCCCTGCAATAATACCCACCATCAACCGAATGTCTTTCCTTCTAAGTTTTAGTAGAAAGTTTGACAGTTTTCTATTCGGACTTGTCACAAAACACTTTGCAGTTTTGGAGCGTTCTAGACCGGACCATCGCTCTTTATGTAGATTGCCTACATAATCGCTGATCCACTTCATGAGTCCTGCGGAACTGATTCCGATTATTGACTCTAGACTTTGTCGGGGAACCGCTGATCCACGGTTGGCCAATTCGTCGGCAATTTCGTTTTCTTGAACACCGGAGTGTCCCGGAACCCATATAAGTATAAGCCTGTTTCGTCTTGCGACAGACTTGAGCTTCTACTTACATTTTTCAACAATCTTAGAGGTTTGCTTCGCGTTCTTCAGGGCCTTCAATGCAGCCTGACTGTCACTGAAAACTCCAATCTGTTTCCCGCTCCTTCTTCTCTCGATTATCCATTCGGCTTCTTTCAGGATGGCAAAAACTTCTGTTTAGAAAACAGTTGCCATTTCGCCCATAGCATAGGGATACTTATTACTATCGTTTAAGTACCATCCGGTAAGTAATATCCATCAAACCTTCCTGCATACATTCTGGATTGCTCCATTGTTCACTCAATGGAAATCTGACATCAAATTTCCTTCCAAATGAAACTGTGGGTATCAGGTCGTCTTTTACTGTTCCTCTTCCATCGTCAATGAATCCAAGAGATTTGTGGAAGAGTGACCACAAAGTAATTTATTCATCTTACCACCCACATTTTATCTTTCCTATCTCTCTATTCTTTCTACTGAAATCATTCCGGGTGTAGTACAATGGTCTCCTGACTAAGTGCTTGGATTTGTCCAATCCAATACTTTTAAGTAATTTCGGTGACTTCACTCGGCCACGGCTTGTATGGCTCTACTCGTAAGCGTTACGCACCAGTTCTAGCCCAGTCCTTGACTTCATATGATCCTAGCAGACGATTGGTGGCACCATATTTTCTAGTACGGTGAATAGTTCGCTCGTACTATTTCTGGACTTCGTCGATGTAATCACGGCGATTTGATTCGCTATGCTACCCCATTTCATGTTAGACGCATGAATATTGAATCTAAACTTCTTCTTCTTTTTTATTTTAGTATTTAGTTCTGTTCTTCAACAAGTTTTGTACAAGAGATGCAACTTGTTTGGATTATATTTTATGTAAAAAAATTTTATTAATCGATAGAACTCCATAACCAACACTCATTCCAACGTTTGGTAAGGCCTCCGGGTGGCCTTGTAATGGTAATAGTTGTACGGGTAAGGCTTAAGCCTTTATGCACTGCGACCAAACTGATCTATTGTGCGCCCCTAATTAGGTTAGGTTAAGTTAGGTTGAAGCGATTGCTCTGTGGGACGCACTCAGGCTCATACCCCATTGTGATGCCGCGTGAGGAGCTTTCCCTATTTCTCCTAAAACCAGTGTGTGCTTTTCAAAAATTTTAGAATACCTCCTATTTCTGCATTTCGTGCGCTCCTAATTACTTCATTATCATTATTTCGTATACCGAAGAATCCATCCAGCTCCTTAGGAGGTAGAAATTGTAGGTCTTCCTCCTCTAGTAGGTACGAGCCAAGGATTCTGAGTCTCCTGTGGCCTAATGCCTCACAGTTGGTGATTCAGTGTTCCATAGACTCCTTTTCATCACAGCAGAACCTGGATGATCTTGTACTAGATAATACTTAAAGTGTTTATTACAGGCGAAGTGACCTGTAAGTACTTCAAAGAGTAATCCGAGGCCCTTTTTATCTTAGGTTAGAGCAGATTTTGCTCTGTTGGCATTGAAGTTCGAAAACTTTTTGGAGTGATTAAAGGCGCTTGCGCCGTTCGAGTGTTCCCTGATTTTAATTTGGTTCCATTTTTTAATTTCCTGTTTTATACATTTTTTTGTTAAATCCAAAAAATGGCATTGGTCCAATAAATAGCCCGTCTGCCCTTTTTTTGTCATAAAAGTCTGCCTTCTCGTTTCCTTCGTGTCTCTCATGTCCTGGTATTCAAATCAGTGAGACCTGATTATGAGTGGCCAGGACTTTTAACTTGAATGTGAAGCTATTCAAGGCTTTGAGAATCGATCGGCTGTCCGAAAGTATTTTAGTTTTTACTTTCTCGAACCCTGTGTTTTTAGATATGATTTCCACTGTTTCCATTATGGCGAAGAGCTCCCCACGGAAAATCGCGGTATCTGTACTTAGTATTAAGGATTTGTGTGCTCTAGGCCCCTCGTAATAAAATCTGGCATTACTGATTTAGCCAACCTATTGTCGGGTATGCGTAGCACATGAATTTTTCATTCCCTTTCTCGTTGTTCATTCTCTTTTTCGTCGTTTATTCCCCGGCCGAATTGGTTGGTGCGTGACTACCCTCCGAATGTTAGGATAGGTTCGAGTCTTCAAGCAATGGGTAATGGCAAGCCGTCGAGTGTATATCTGCCATGAAAATCCTCTTCTTAAAAACCATTTGCCATTCCAAGTTGGTTTAAAAACTGTAGGTCGCTTGTAGGAGAAGAAGCTCGGTCAAATACCTAACAGAAGTGTACGCGCCAGTTATTTATTTTATTTATTTCTGCGCCTTCGGCTCCATTTAACAATGTCTTGGCTGTCGCATATCCCTCTTATCTCTTCGTTCCACAAAAGATCTCTACAATTATGCCCTGTGATTGATCGTAATGTTGACATCTGAATCTTGGTCATTGCTTGTTGTGTTGTAGTCTTAACGCCATAGGTGAGTACTGGTCGAACGCATGTTTTACAAATGCGGACTTTGCTTTTCAAGCTTAAATGCTTATTTCGCCATTTTACATCGCTTAAGCAGCCAGAAATTCGTGCTGCTTTATTCTTTATTTATAAAGTGGGTTTAGAGGGGCATGTGAGCAGGTGATTAGTGTCGTGAGGGGTGCCTTCACATGCAGGACATATGTTTGTTATGTCGGGATCATTTCTGGATAAGTAGGATAAACTCCTACTACAATATCCAGAACGTAATTGTGCCAGTGTTACGTGCTGTAGGTGGTAGTTGGACTCCGATTACGGCATTCGGTAGTCCGAAGCTTAAGAAAGTTGTGATGCTCTCCCGATGTATGTCGTTGATTGTCTGTCTAAACACTGTATGGTCCAATAGATGTCTGTTCGTTTAGTCTTGGATCTCGTCGGCATAATTGAGGAGGTGTCTCCTGACGTGCCTGGGAGGTGGCTGTGGCCCAAGCAGGTGTCTTCAAGGGTGAAACCTGCGGTAGCCTCCAAGCAGAAACTGTTTTCTGAGTAGTGTATTGTGGTCCTTTACTGAAAGGCAACCCGTCGCTGTTCGAATAGCAGTATTTTTGCAAGTCTGGGGCTTTATCCATTGCGTGTCACCAGTTCCAGGCGACCAGACAGGTGCAGTATAGTTTAGAAGCTCCAGTAAACTAGCCCTGTCTAGTGAATCGTTTATTATATTATCTTGCTCTTCGGTTTGGCTTCGGATATCTGCATATTTAGTGCAGCTTTCTCGAAGGCATACAAGATCCGCTAAAGGTCGTCCTCGTTGTCCGTCTTTATAACTGTGTCATTGGCGTATCAGATTATTTTGACTGCATTTTCCTCTTGTGCGTGTAGATTTTGCAGCACATATTATCTTGTGCCTTATCAGATTGTATAGAATAGGACTTAAGCTTAACTGTCCTCTTGTCGCATGCCTGCTGCCACTGGTACTGAGGTTGACACTTCATTATCAGCCTTGACGGAAGTGGTGTTTTCGGTGTTGAGATTTCCCATTACTGCCAAAATATTGTTGTCAGTATTGCATTTTTCGGCCTCGGTAGTCTAGCGTAAGGGCACTGGCCTGCCATCTCAGAGGTTGTGGGTTCGAATCCCGCGTAAAGCACGATCCTCGCACTTTTCCAGATTTACCTACTCTTTCTAATAATTTTCCCAAATTTCCCAAACACATTTCCAAAACTCACTCCGCAAACCCAAACTTGTCCTTTCTATATTCACTCCCGCACAATGGTCAGCGATCCTTCTGCCAAAAAAATGTGAAAAACAGATGGCGTTCCAAGCAGCAAGAAGGCGTTGTTTCTAAGCAACGACAGCTCGGCATTCCCTCATTCCCGAAACATTTCAATTGATGAAAAAAGTTAATGGCGAAGATTGTCTATTTCGTGGTAGAGCTCATGAGTGGTTTAACGTTTGAGAGATGAATGTACAGACATAAATGACAATGAACTTACATTTAACTGATCTTTTGGGCTTTCGAAAGGTGTACGCACGTTTTATTCCGCACAAGTTAACTGAGGTCCAAAAATTGCTCAGAATTCAACATTCGAAAGACCTCATTAAAGAGGCGAGAAAAGACGAGAACTTCCTTTACGAAATGTTTCCAACATCAACCTGAAACTAAGCATCAAAGTGCCGAATGGAAGGCCCCAGACGAGCAACCCCCCAAAAAATTGCGTTTGGAGAAGTCAAAAATCAAGTCGATGCTCATTTGTTTTTACGATTCCAAGAGAATTGTCCACTAGGAGATCGAGTCAATGGGTCAATCCGTCAAAGCTAATTTCTTTCTCGGCGTTTTAAAGCGGTTATTGTATCTCATTCGTCGAATTAGCCCTGAATACCGCGTAGGAGGAAGCTGGCGCTTATTGCATGATAATGCACCATCTCATCGATCCATTCTTGAGTCTGATTTTTTGACTAGAAATCGCATTTTAGCCATCAATCACTCACCGTATTCGCCTGATAGGGTCCCCTGTGACTTCTACCTATTCGGAGAATTGCATTTGGTCATGAAATGGAAACGTTTTGCTTCCTTAGAGGCCATCCAAAAGGTTTCTACCGGAATCCTCAAGGGCATTCCGGTCAATGGCCTGAAACACTCTTTCGAAAAGCCTTTAGATCGCGCAAAACAGTGTGTCGAGGCCAGAGAGGACTATTTTGAATAAATAAGCTCGAAGTTATCAGAACAAAGCTCCTGTCGTTTCTATTTTTGCTCAGTCTTGTTTATTTTGGACTTCACCTTGTATTTTATATGCCCATAGAACAACAATTGCCTCGGATAATCTAAACTAATTGAGATTTATTTTCCAATAAAATATTTTTTCTAAAAGGTTAAATAACATCAACACTCAATTGAAAATTTAAAACCTCACTGCCTTGAAACCCCGTGAAACAAACCTCATGGCTGTATTAAGTTCAGTGCGCATCGAACTCGGCACCAACCGCAGTGGCAGTCACGCACAATTCTACTACGGCCGCTGGCTGTGTTATAACCAAATAAAAAACAAATTAAATAATGCAGCTATTTTTTACTGCATGCAAAGTGGCAAGTGGTGGCGTCGAAAGGTGCACGATTATAGCATACTTTTGAGCGCAAAATGTTTTTCAAGTCGTAGAACTTTTAAGAAGCCATATTCGCTGCTTTTTAATTAGTTTTCGGTTGTTTACGTGGAAAATTATTGTATTGCAATTTGTGATGTTTTCTGTTTTTGTTTTTGTTTTTGTAGTGTTTTGCAACGCTTTGGCCTGAAAGCGTCGGTCATGCGACAGTTCATAGGAAATACGACCAACTCGGAAATTGGCATTCAAAGCTCTCGAGTATTTAGCTTTAATTAGTGAGCATTGCATGTTTACTTGTTTTTCAATTTGCTTATTCAAATACCTTTTAGCAGCGAAACTATTTTGTAGTTTTCTCGAAGCTCTTGCAATTTCCGCATTCGGACACTTTGACCACTGCCAGGTAATTTTTATATATTTTATTTTCAATAAGTTTTACTAAAGCTTAGGTCAACGAAATATTTTTTTGGTTCTTTTTGCTCTGGAAGCTCTTCAATGAAGTATTGTGTATTTTTAAATCATTTCAGTTAGGTGGGGCTAAAGTTTTCTTTACTATTTCCCCTATATTTTTGCAGGTTCAAGAATCAGTGTATGGAGAAGCAGCAGTAGTGATCAAGGAAAGTATTATCATGTAATGCAAGTGGTGGTCGCTCATCGCAGGATTCATGCAATAAGTCGAAGGGCTTCTGTCATGAGACATCTTGACAGCTACATTTTCATACAAAGGGTGGTTAAATTTCAAGGACCGATGTTGAATGTGAACCACACCTAAACGTCAGCGACACCGTTGGACTTCTTTCTTTGGGGTTATTTGAAAGAAAATGTGTACATCGATAAGCCAGCAACAATTCAAGAGCTAAAGGATGAAATAATTCGGCCTATTAACGGCATAGAACCTCAATTATGACTCAGCGTCATCGAAAATTTAGACCATCGGATAGGTGTGCCGCCGAGGCCATGGCGGCCATTTGGCCGATATTTTATTTCATGTTCAATTGAACCATACTAATATTATCATAATAAAGAGAAATAATAATAATTTCTTAAAAAAATTGTATTTTATTCAAAATCAACACCGGCCCTTGAAACTTGACCACACATTACATGAAATTTTTGTAGTGACTAGATTATAAAATCAAAGGAATAATTTAATAAAGAGGCTCTTTTAGTCGAAAATGTAATAAGGTTTTCTTCGGAATTTTTTAATGAACAATTATGCCCACATTGCACAGTTGCTTCTCGACGACCATTTTCCAGCAAATCCTTGCTCGAGCAATACCAGCTGGGGTAGCGTGCAAAACATTCATCGCATCCGAGCTGCTTTCTGGATAAGGGCTGCCTGTCTTGGGCGATTGACTCTTCCAAGCATTTCAAGTCTTCTGGCCCCGACGGCATCGTACCTCCTCAACTACAGAAATCTGCGGAGCTATTTTTTCGTTGGCTGCTCCGTATTTATCCGAGCTGCCATCCACCCGGATCTTGGAAGTCTATGAGAGGTGCTTAGTAGCATATCTAAGGCAGGTACAACTTCACATGTATCGCTTAAGGAAATTAAGATCAATCAGTCTCTTATCGTACTTGCCGAAGATCCTTGGGAGTCCAATTGATCTGCACATAAGGTGTGAAATTCCGCGAGAACATTTATTGTTTACCCAACATGCCTGCTGTAAGGGCAGATCGGTTTCATCTACCTTGCATATTATTACTAAAGATATTGAAGTGTCACTTTCTTGGAAAGCATTCACAGTAGTCTCCCTCCTCGACATTGAGGGGGTTTTAAACAATGTCCTACCAGAGGTAATCACTAGGTGTGTAGATAATCTAGAGGTCACAACCGACCTAATTCGATTTATCCACAGAATGCTGAGCGTTAGAACGGTCGTGGTAGAGTAGGATGGCGTCTCGCTCCCACTGCAGGTAAGCAGAGTAATGGCGAGTTGGCTCTGGGTTGCTGCTTGACGTCTTTCTGCAGGAGCTGAAGAAGAGATGCTGCAAAGTGGTTGCCTACGCGGTTGACGTGGCACTTATTATTCAAGGGAAGTTTCTAGATAGTCTGATGGAATTGATGTAGGGTTAACTAATCCACATAGAAGCAAAGCGAACATACCTATACCTTTAGCAACTTGTAAAATGCTCATAGATAAGCACACTATCAGTGCTGCCAACAGGCTATGGTCTCAGTCCCTGACCAGTGCAACTAGTAGAATGACGTTGCCGAAATGGAGTGTGGGCCGCAAAACCGACTGTTGCAACTAAGCAGGAACAATATGAGAAATCTGCTCGGGGTCCTAACAGGGCACTATCTGATTGGTAGACATGTAAGTAGACTGGGAGCACCCTATAACGACTATTGCAGAAGAAGAAGAGGCCATAGAACACTTTCTATGCGGGTGCATGGCTCTGGATAGAAGAAGATTTAATATTTTAGGAAAAAGTTCCCTGAATAACTTGGCAGAAGTAGCCAATATAAAAATAACAAGTCTTGTTAGATTTATCAAAGCCACAGGTTGGCTCAATGAGGACAATGTAGAGTGAGGAGAGGGCACAGCCCTGGTGGTATTGTAATGGGGGTACAGCAGGCCTAGGTGTGTCAACTGACAACCACTATACCTACCTACCTACCTACTGATACCACCAAGCGGCGGTCAGAAACAATTGGCACGCCATTTGGGATTCGACCAACCAATATGCGATTATAGCGCCACCGAAGTAAGTAAGTATGCAAGTATACATGTGGGCAAAAAGTAAGGTGAAATTGGTTGTAAAATGAAAAATCTTTATTTATTCTTGTAAATCAATTTCATCCCGCCAGAAGTCACACGGAGCCAAATCAGGCGAATACGGTTGTTGCGGAACGATATGCGTGGAATTTTTGGCGAAATGGTCACGAAGAACGAGTGCAGTGTGAGACGGTGCATTATCGTGATACAAAAATCAAGAGTTGTTGGCCCATAATTCTGGTCTTTTTAGGCGAATTGCTTCACGTAAACGACGCATACCGCTGAAATAATATTCCTTATTAACAGTTTGGCCAGGTGGAAGGTATTCATAGTGCACCACACAACGAAAATCGAAAAAAACTGTCATTATGACCTTTATTTTTGAACGACTTTGACGTGCTCTTTTCGGTCTGCCCTCGCCTTTAGCACGATATTCGCTTGATTGGACGGTTGTTTCAGGGTCGTAAGCATAAATCCAAGTCTCATCGCACGTAATGATGCATTTGAGCTTTTCCTGATAGTCTGAAAGCATTGTTTCACACACATCAACGCGACGACTTTTTCCAAGAAATTGAGAGTTTTCGATACCAAACGAGATTTGACTCTTCGTAGGCCCAAATGGTGTTTCAAAATGGTTTTCACAGATCCTTCTGATATTCCGATCATATCAGTAAGGTCTTTAATAGTCAAGCGACGATTTTTGAGCACTAACTCCTTCACTTTATTGACGTGTTGGTCATCTGTTGACGTCGATGGTCGTCCGGAGCGCTCCAAGTCATCAGCACGTTCTCGACCCTCTTTGAAGTCTTTGTAGCACTTATAAACAATTTTCTGTGACACGGTCGAACCACCAACATGCTAAACGTTTCCGCAGCCGAAATTTCATTCCACAAACAAAATTTGATGGCACTTCTCTGCTCAATCAAATCAGACATTGTAAAAATCGAAAAATGCACTCTTGGTCGTTTGGTAAACACAAGCGTAAATATATTACTGATAATGACATTCACATCAAAGTTGGCCCAGATGTTATTAGCAGTGCTGCCAACTCATGAAAAAATAACTAGAGCGAAATTTTAATCCCGCGAGGTTTGACAAATAAATTCACCTTACTTTTTGCCCACAGTAGTAATAATTATATTTTTTTTTTTTGAGCAAAATTCTAAATTCTATCTTGTCTACTTAAGTAGCAGGTTTAGAAGGTTCTAAGAATGTCTAAAATGACAGCAATTCACCTGAAAATAAATAAAGAGCATAAGCATAATAATTATTCGAAGTGAAATTATTAAATAGCCAACAAAAGCTCCAAAAAAAAAAAAACACAAAAAGCGGCGCTTCAGAACTCAGTCAACAAAAGGCGCACAACAATGAGTCTGTGTGAATGAACTAAAGTGGCAGCGACATGAAAAAGAGCAACCGTAGCATAAAAAGAAAATGATGTTTCAGCAAAAAGAGGAATAGATAAAAAATCGCCATAAATAGAAAAATCACATAAAAAATTTAAATTCTTTTGCTAGTGAAAATACGAGTTGGGACAATTGAAAACGAGCTGCCACAACGTCTGCGCACATTTTGCCTTACGGCCAGCTGCCTCAACCTTTTATGTTTACAATATTTGCTCGATAGTTTATTTTTTAGTTTTTCATAAACGTCACTCTTACGATGGCAGACGATGACATAAGAGACTGGCCAACGAATGCTACAAGAGATTGAGAGAGAGGGAGAGAGAGGGGGAAAAGAGGCTGAAAAGGGGGCAGAAGGAGATACAGTGAGTTTGGGAGACACGCTCGGTTAACTGGTAATGCAAGATAGCAGACAATGAAAGGGGATAAGCAAATGTCGTTGAAAATAACAGAATTTTCCATAGATGCCACAACACAATAGAGCAGCCGAGCAGCCGGGCAGCAAATGTGGGTGGAGCAGGGCAATTTGAGATTGTTGATTGGCGTTGATCCTAAATGATGGTGGCGGTAAAGCGCACGAGTCTCAATCCAGTGTACATACTTTTGTTTCTATTATTCATTTACTCGGCTCCATTTTACATTCACCACCATTGTGCATTATGCAGGCTGACAATAAAATACCGATAATGCTTAGAAATATTACGAGTTAGCTGTGGCAGCCTGAGCAAACCGGCATTAAGGTAGGTATTTATTAGGCCGGGTAGATTTGTGGGGAGGCAAAAAAATCGCCTATTGCTCTGTGAAAATCATATTCTAGGGATCAGAATAAGAGACTTTGCCGAAGGAACCATACCTCTAAAACGAATTCTGATGCCCCCCAATTTGGGTCGAACTTTTTAGTTTCTTTTCTCATGTAAATGCCAAAAATGGTGATATTTTGAAATGATTGTATGGGGAACCTCCCAGGGGAGTTCCAGGGGTGTGCCACTGGCATGGGTGTATCGGCCGTCCAAAGTTAGTGGGGATCGGTCATACATTTTGACTCGATTGGAGCACTCTAAATGGGTCTAAGTGGGATTTTTCGTTCGACCCAAATTGGCGGGTATCAGAATTCGTTTTAGAGGTATGGTTCCTTCGGCAAAGTTTCTTATTCTGATCCCTAGAATACGATTTTCACAGAGCAATGAGCGATTTTTAAATCGACCCGCCCTAATATTCATTATTTTCTACTGTCTCATTTCAAACTAAATACAAATCTCTACAAACGCAAGCAGGCATACCTAGCGATGTTTCTCTTCTAATCTGCGTTCGCGTTAACCAAGCAAATGACTTTTTAATATTGGTAATTAAGTATAGAGTACGCAAATTGTCTCAATGTTTAAGGAAAGTCGGTCGTAGCATGCTTTTAGGCGTACAAAATTTATATTCATTAAAAAATTTAATTAGTCACATTTTTTGGGTTGTGCCTGCAGCAGTTTCCGCGCCGTTAAATCACACTTTATGGTATATGAAAAAGTTTTTAATTTTAATTAACTCACTAACACACACACACACGCGCACCCACACACATACAGACATACACCCACGCGCACTCCTACTCCTTGTAAGTGTGAGAGCAAGACGCTGCGCGCGCAAGGTAAGCGGTAAGCGGTAAGCGGCAAGAGGCGTTCCAGGTCACTTGCTTGCTATCTTCTGCTTATTTTCTATTATCAACTGGCTATTTGCATTGTCGTTGGGCAACCATAATTACCAGAAAACATTAATTCTTGTACGCCCAGCGAATACTCTTAAAAATAAGAAACACTACAGTCACATTCACAGTCACAGTCACAGTCACAGCCACAGCCGTTGGAAGTGAAAAAGCGCAAAACGTCGTTTGCTATTGAGCCTCAAATTGGTTTTCACTTCGATTTCCCAGCAATTCGTTGCTCCTTTCCTTGTTCACTGATATAGCAAACACAAAATTGCAGACATTTCTATATAAAAAAATATTTTCATAGTCAACATCGTCTCGCTGTGTCCAACAGCAACTGTTGTTTGCCTAGCATTCTAGTATTCATAGTATTCATGTCCTTTTTTCTTCCACAGCCGCTGCTTTTGCCTGTCGCGCCACTGATTGCCCACACAATTTAATGTCATGGTTTGTCTCGCCGATATTTTCTACCCCATCTCAGCCGCTAGCGTCACATCGTTCCATGGCTCGGCATTGGCGAAAAAATTATCACCATTTGGCCGAAATGGGCAAGAAAGCAGCGGTTATCGTATTGAGTTTCTGTTTTTTTTTTTTTTTTGGTTTTTGTTTGTTGGAACAGCACAACTTTATTTGTTTGCTTGCGGTCGCAGTCGCGTTCAACGTCGTCGCTGTAACGGCGTTATGTATCGCCGCGGTTGTGCTTTTGCCACATTGCTGATTCCTTTTGGGTGTCGGTTTGTGTGCTGCCATTTAAGTTTGGCCACATTGTTGGTGGCTCGCGGGCGTTACAAAGTGTGCTAGCTCGCCGGCAACCAAAGCGAATGCAGTCCCGCAATGCAGGGAGGAGGTAGAAGAGGAAAAAAATCGAAATAAGCATTACAGCGTGCAAAAGAAGTCAACAAGGCTAAAAAGGCCAGCAAACTTTTTATGCATCGAAGAGGCACTACGACCAAAGCACATATTTAGGCGGTCACCAAGGCACATATTGAGGCGGTCACAACTGCTGGATATATGAAAATTAAATTTTCGAGCTCAAAAATGTAAACTCCCAGGCTGATGCCTATTTGGTGTGGTGCTGTATATCCGCATTTTTCTGCTAATGCAAAGCATAAAATAATATGCCGAAGCCTCATTTAGGCGAATGACGGAGAACTGTGTTTACAAGAGTGATTGAGGGAGAAAATCCATTACAAAAACCCCGTGCAAAAAATGAAAAACCAAAAAAAAATAAATAAATTCCAGTACCACTCAACTTAGTGGATTGGTGAATGTTGTGTTAAAATGTTATGTAGTAAAGTTACAAACTTACGCTATATCCACCCAGAGAATGTTAATGGACACCAACCACTTAACAGCTGTGACGAGCTCTGTTAGTTTCTTAAAACAGCAAACATATCCACCACTACAGATTTAAAACAATTAACAGACTTTCACTAACATTGCAGGTTTGCTGGACAACAGAGCTGTATTTTTAATTTTTTATTATTTTTATTTTTATAAAGGGCCGATGTTGATTTTGAATAAAATACAATTTTTTTTAGGAAATTATTGTCATTTCTCTTTATTATGATAATATTGGTATGGCTCAATTACGTATGGAACAAAATATTGACCAAATGGTGGCGGCACACCTCCATCCGATGGTCCTGAGGAATATTTGAGGTTCTATGCCCTTAATGTGCCGAATTATCTCATCCTTTAGCTCTTGAATTGTTGCTGGTTTATCGATGTACACCTTTTCTCTCAAATAACCCCAAAGAAAGAAGTCCAACGGTATCGTTGACGTTTAGGTGGAGCTCACATTCAACATCGGCTCTTGAAATTTAACGACCCTTTAGAAAACGAGTCATGTGAGTAACTTTTATATCTTGATTAACTTTTTTAACCTCTCATATCTCCAAATACTGCCAGTGTTTACTTCATTAATTAAGGAAAATGTAAATGCAGTCTAGAAAAGAAAAGAAGAAGTGATACTCTGCATAAAACTTCTACCTCCCTAAACTCACCAAATGATCTCCTCTTATCTGTTTGATTCCGCTTCTGCCTACACCTGGAAGTATCTTCTAAAAGATGTTAACATTTCTAATACTCATTTCACTGTCAACATAACATTTTCTGTTAGACGGGAGAAATTGAGTAAAATCAGTTATGAATTTGATTTAACACACTTTCGTTAAACAACAATTTCATGGCTCGAGTGCAACATTTTATCAAATTCTTCTTAGCATCACACTCCTTGGTGAACCATTGCTTCATTCACAACCTTTCGCCACCCGTCTCTACCTAAGAATACTTCCTTCCACCGCCGCACGTTCAGCTTTACAAGGACATCTTCAACGTCTTCGAGCCATCTCTTTCTGAAGCGTCCTCTTCTTCGGCCTCCAACAGGGCACTCTTCAACTGCTTTTCGGGTTGTTCTTTCCTTGAGCATTTTGAAACCGTGTCCAAGCCATCTTATGAGATTTTATAAATCTTATCACAGTTTCGTGTTTGGCTAAAAAACAAAAGAAGTACCGTAGTGCAGTCCTTTTTTCCTTGTTCGCTCCTCTCGGGAGCATAGGGCCTCGACAAGACTCTTCCATCGTACACGGTTCTGTTGTGTTGTTTTTGCACCGTCCCATGAAATGTCGGCATCTGCTAGTTCGCGCAACATCGACCTTCTCCAAGCGTTTCTTGGTCGACCGCGGCCTCTTCTCCCTTGTGGGGAGCAGTTCAGTGCCATTCTCGGTTTTCTCAATGTGTGACCTATCCATCGCCACTTTCTGCGTTTGCTTTGCCTAAGGATGGGTTCCTCGTTCATTAATCTCCACAGTGCGTCATTACTGCCCTTGTTTTGCTTAGCCTGCAGTTTACATCTTCCCTTGCTGAACCAGAAGCTTTCGACAAGTTCCACCGGGCATCTGTCAACCAATATTTGCCTTGAGTTATTCTGGTTAACTCTCATAGCCTTGATCTTGGCGATGTTGACCTTCAGTCCGACAGTGCGTGCTAGCACGACTAGTATGTCCGCGTTCGCTTGCATGTCAGACAGTTTGTGATAGAGGAGGCAGATGTCATCGGCGAAGTCCAAGCCCTCAAGATGTATGGTGAAACTCCATACGATGCCTTTTTTGAGCAGGGCCAGTTGGCTCATGACGTCATCAAGGACGATGGCGAAGAGAAGGGGCAGCAGGGCATAATCTGGCTTTACGCCTGCGTTGGTACTGAATGGATCGCTGATATCGCCTTTGTAAAGCACTGCCAGTTCGGACTTCTCGTAGAGCTAAGCACAGGAATAACTTGTGAGACCGCAAACTCGTCTATCGAGCCTCGTTATATAGACGTCTCGAGTGGCGGAGTGGTAAGAGGAGCAATTCTCGGTCCCCACTTGTGGAACATTAGTTATGACGAGATATTAAATATAAAAATGTTCCATAGTACCTTTCTAATTGGATACACAGACGATATCGCGCAGTCATCACGGCATGAAACTCTGCAGAAGCTCGTAGGAAACTTAGCCAAGATATGATACGGACACAAACGTGGCGAGATTCACGTGGTCCTAAATTAGTCGCATAGTAACTGGAGCTAATACTTCTAACCAAGAAGGACATCCCGTTAGAAGTTAGTATGCAGGCTTTCTAAAATACGCTACCCATAAAAAAGGTTCTTAGGCACAAGACTGGACCCAAGACAAACCTTCGTGGGCTCAAATAGAACACGCAGTAGAGAGCCGCGAATATGAAATCCCTACTCAATAGACTGATGGCAAATATAGGAGGAGCAACCTGAAAGAAATGGAAAATAATGATGGCTACCATGCTCCCCGTTCTCTTATATGGAGCTGAACTGTGAGGAAATGCGCGAAAAGTAAAGAGCTGGCTCTTGCATCGGTACAACGAACAGCAGCTCTGAAAGTTGAGTCAGCCTACCGCACAGTATCAGGGCCAGCTTTTAAATACCGATAGATTTACTAACCTTTGAGAGAGAAAAAATTTGTAGGCATTAAAGAACGAAAGGATTTAAAAAGGCATAAGCACACTTGCAGCGCGCGAGATGAGCGATGAAACGCTAAGGCTATGGCAAGACCGCTGGATTAACGAATCACGCGGCAGATGGACGGCTAGGCTTATAAAAGACGTCGCCATATGGAACAGCAGGGACTTCGGTGAAGTAAATTTTTTTACAACCTAAATTCTCTTGGAGCACCGGTATTTCCTAAAATACCTGTTCAAAATAGAGAAATGCGAACACTCCAAATGCGTATATGGGGATGCAGCCGAAGATGACGCCAAACACAACTTTTTCAAGAACGTCGAACGCTGCAGAATGCAGACATTCGCATAACCAGTGGAAATGTAATCGACAAGATGCTAAGCACCGAGCAAACGTAGGAAATCATCAGTGGATTCGCGGAAAAAATTCTCCAGATGAAAAGGCGAAACTGGGACGCAGGCGCACAAGCATAGGCCTTGTAATGAGGAAAATTGAACACCACACTGAAGTAATGCGAAGGCAGTGCCAGGGTGGGTGACGGTTCCAAACGAGGGGCTGTTTTTTAGTCTCCGGAGAAGGGGGATTTTTTAGTCTTTGATAATTCATTAGGCATTTTAAACCTCAAATTCATTCAAAAAAAAAAAAAAAAATGTCATCCCCATGCAGTAATGAGAGGTTTTCCCAGGCAAAACTCTTTTTTTTCATTAGAGTCGTAAAAAAGGCTTCTCTTTTTTGGTGTGAATCTATGGGCGATTGCTTTAAACTGGGTAAGCTGAGTGCTTATTTTCATCGAAAGCTCATAAACGTCCGTTTTAAAGGGCTGCTAGAACAAAAGTATTTGACAAATCAGTTAACACATTAGAGAGCGTGAGTGTGAGTGACAGAAGATGCAGTATGTTATATTTACCCTGGCACTGTCGTCTGTTCTAATATTTAGGCCCTTACTGTTCCATCCTCTTGTGTAGCATAGACACGAAATACTTATATGTTATGTCTCATGCTTTCCTTAAAGGCACTCTTGTAATAAAACACATTTGCTTTTGCATTAAGGCATTACACTTTGACTGGGCGCATTTACAGCCAAAGTGCATTAAAAATATCAAAAAAATAATCCATAAAATTTTGGCCTCCATACTAGCCTCCATACAACTTGTTTGCCATTTCAGTAGCTGACATGCACTGACCTACTTTTGGATTTTAAGCAAAATTAAAAAGTTCCTCACTGTAAACCGTCAATCGTATGCTTGTGTGTGTGTGTTTGTGTATGTATGCATCTTAGGCTGATGGTTGATGGTATTTGTGTGTCCATGTGGTTATTTTCAGGTTTGCTCACGATTTTTTATTTATTAACAAGTTTTATTGCTTCTTGACTTCTTCTCCACCCATTTGATTACGTAATTGAGTTTTATTAGATTTATTTTATCGCTGGTCATTGAAACGCGCAGCGGAACGCTCTGATGTTGTTCATTTTTGTGGCATTTTAAAGTGGTTTCCGAACAGTTTTTAATATATAACTTAATACTTAATTTGTTGCATTTTAAGCAGACTCTACAGTACCTGGCCATTGAATTATGACCGATGATAAAAATTACATATTTATGGCTTTGAGAGCGAATAAAAAGCAAACGGTTTTAAAGCATTTAAAACGGTTTACATATTTGTTTTTATTAAAAGCTTCTTGACATTTTTGCATTAAAAATATTTATCTGAAACTAATATTTAGTGACACCTCCCCTTGCTGTTGAGACGGCCGCAATTCGCTGAGGCATACTGGCTACGCACTGTGTTATCTTCATCTTAAGATTTTGGTCATTATACCACACATCTTCGATGTTTTCCTTAAGCTGCTGTATTATGATATTATTCCGCTGGTATACTGCCGATTTGAGGTATGCCTAACAATTTTCGATGGGATTAAGGTCGGGTGAATTGCCAGGCCATGGCAAAACCATTATTTCCATTGAATTCAGACAATTCATGCTCATTCTGGATGTGTGACATGGAGCTCCATCTTGCATAAAGGTGTATTCGTCTCTCGGTCATTTCAGGGTTTCTAAATATGGCAGCAAAACGTTTTCCAGGACCTCCACGTACTGGATACAGCGCATTGTTCCCTCAACAAAATGTAGCGGACCTGGTGCCTCTGAGGTTATACAGCCCCAAACCACAACACGGCGGGGGTGTTTGACCCTTGGAAGCACATAATCTGCAGAATATCGTTCTCCGGCTCTTCTGCGAACATAATTTGTTGTTTTTGTGACCACTTCCAAGCGGAATTCATCGCTGAAGATGATATGTAAGAGAAGAAAAATAAAACCACAAAAAAATGTGAATATTCACATCTTCTTACTACTGCTTTTTGTCAAAGGGAAAAAAGGGGTGTTTTAAATTTACTTTTCTCCAATATTCCTCGTCCAAGGCTCTGTGAAGTTGTGCCCAAAGTTTCCGCCGATTTCGCATACACGGTGTCAGTTTTGGCTTTTTTGCTGGTCATCCGCAAAAAAGTCCATTTTCGTATAAGCGTCGTCGTAACGTTCTTTCCGAAATATTTACTCCAGATTTCGGAACCTTCCTTAAAATCATCCGACTTGAAGCATTTCTCTTCCAGAGAACTGTTTGGACGATTTTGCGATCCTGCCTGGTTGAAGCGATGCGTTCTCGGCGACAATTTTAGCGATTATTTGAAGTTAGCGCTAAAACGTTGTTGGTATTTTCCCACTATTTTAGATCTACGAATATTCACAATTCAATTCGTTCAGTTGGTGGTGGGCTCCTCAACGAAATAAATGCACTTCTACCAACACAATATTTTAATATTCTTAAATCGTACCTATCGGATCGTTTCTTCCGTATAAAATAACCGACCTTAAGGAAATTAAAGCTGCCGTCCCACAGGGCAGCGTCCAGCACGCTCCCATTCTCCATATTCTTTTCACATGTGATTTTTCTAATGACACAAATTGCTCCACAGCAACTTTTGCTGACGACACGGCCATCTTGTCGGTAGAAGAAATCTATATTGACTCAATCAAAATTCTTCAAATTTATTTAAATAAAATCTCGAGAGTGGACCATTAAATGCCACTATACATCAACGGCGTGCAAATTTCGTATCACAACAACGCCAAATATCAAACTTAGGTATGAGACTAGATACCAAGCTTAGATGGAATGCTCACGTTGAAAAGAAAAAAGTACAGTTAAAAATCAGATTTAGAAATATGTACTGGCTTATGGGCAACCAATCAGCCTTATCCCTATGCAATAAAATTCTTTTATATAAGCAGATGCTCAAACCAATTTGGACCTATGGGATCCAGCTATGGGGCTGCTCAAGCTCGACCAATATAAAATCAATACAAAGATTCCAAAATAAGGTACTACGATGCGCTATTAATGCACCTTGGTACGTCCACAACACCGATATCGAACGCGACCTTGGCATCGAATCCGTTGCCATCTCGATTAACATAAACGCTAAGTCCCACATGGACAGACTACGCCACCATGTAAATAGCGAAGCCTCAGCCCTAATTGATCCCGGTAAATGGAAAGAAAGACTGAAGTGAAAAAAACCGCACCAACTCACGCAGTTGCCCACTTCTCTGCAAGCCTTGGGCAGAGCATTATTAAATTTACTTGTATTGCACAAAATTAAATCCAAATTGTTCGTTAGTTTATAATTTATTAGCTATCATAGTTACAATATACAGTCGATTCCCGATAATTCGAAATGGCCAGGATATCAGTTTTTTTTTTCGATTTACAGAGAAATTCAAATTATCGCGATTTCCATTAAACGAGGCTCAAAAAAGAAAAATTCAAATAAACGAGGTTTTTATATTTCATTATGTATACTTAATAAATTTAATTTAAAAAAATACTTAAATACATTCAATTGCACGTTTTTCATATAAAATCATAATTGAACAGTAAATAAAATTGTAATCACCAAATTCATAATATTTTAATAACGTAAAATTGGTTTTTAAAGAAGTGTGTTATTTTCGATTGTTTGACACTTTTTTCTTTACGTTTTTCTATTTCATTTTCCAACTAATAAGGCTATCAAAGGCACTGTCTCGAATATCATTTGTTGAAAGAAAATGTTTCAATCGATGAACTAACGCTATGGCTTTTATGGTTGTTAAAGTTGCATCTCCTTCGGCGACATCATCATCCTCGTCACTTTCATTACTGACATGCAAAACTTCTTCCAAAATGTCGTTATCTGTTACCATACCAGTTAAAGCAATGTCATTGTCAACGTTAACATATTCCTCGAAAGACCCGGCATTTTCAGAGTATTCAGATATGCATAGCATCCCACAGATAATCTATGTTTAATTGACTATCTTCTAAATAATCATCGTTTAATGTTTTATTGCAACCACAAGCACGGAAGCAGTTTTGAATGCACGAAATGCTTTTCCAAGCTTTGTAAGCAATTTGTGTAGCTGTTAACATTGTGCAACTAAACTTTTTCTTTTGATCAATGCTGTTAACTAGATTAATAACAACTTCCTTGCGGTATAAGGATTTAAAATCTTTCATAATGCCCATGTCAAGGGGCTGCAGCTTGGATGTGGTGTTAGGTGGCAAAAACGCAATCTTTACGTGGCTCAGATGAGAATTTACGCTATGCGCCGTACAGTTGTCTATAAATAACAATATCATTCGATTCTGTGTGTCATGGTGTCATTTAATATTTGAAGCCATTCGTTAAAAATTATTGATGCCATCCAGGCCTTTTTGTTATGCCAATAATGCATTGGAAAGTAAGAAATGTTTTTAAAGCACCTTGGTTTTGCTGACTTCCCAATAAGCAAGGGCTTAAGTTTTTCCGTGCCATCCATGTTTACGCAAAATAAGAAAGTCACTCTTTCCTTACAGTGCTTGCCCCCATGATATTTTTCTTTTTTAAAGCAGTAGTTTCGATCTGGTAAACACTCATAAAACAACACAGTTTCATCTGCATTAAATATATCCTTAGCTTCGTAGTTTTTAATCAGGTCACGCAACTTTTCCTTTCAGTCAGAACAAACGTCTTCATTAACAAACGCACTTTTGCCGCACATTTTTTTAAAGGAGATATTGTTTCGTTATTTAAAACGATCTAGCCAACCACTGCTTGCCTTAAAATCTGTTATGTTCATAGCTCTGGCAAAAAACAAAGATTTTTCTTTTAATAGTTCTCCGCCAATGGGAACATTACTCTCACGGCATTGCGTAAACCACAAGAGTACAGATTTTTCCACGTTTGGATGTTCAGCATGTTTGTGACGTTTCAGTTTAATATGAGATGATGTTTGCAGAATAAACTCTCTTTTATATAAAATTGATGTGATTGTTGATGGAGCGATATTAAATTGTTCTGCCACGTCAATTTTTTTTGTTGCATTATCAATGGCTGAAATAATATCTTGCTTTTGTGCGATTAATAAGGTCTTATGCGTACGTCTATTTGCCATTTGTAAGAAATGATGTTGCGCTTAGAATAAAACTCGACTAACTAAACGAAAACAGTGTGCGAAGCGCAAAATTCAACATGCACAGCGATATTAAGGCGTCATAGCTGTTTACAAAATGCAACGGTAATTTAACGACAAAAAGTTTCAAATTGCAATACGAATTATAAGAGGTTACGAAAACAAAATTTCAATTTATAAGAAAGAGGTTTAATATTCTATGAGTTGTGAAAAAAACTACGAATTAACGAGCGGACCAAATTGTACGGAATTTTTACAAATTAAGGAATTTTTTTCAAGGGGATAGCTTTTTTTTCGATTTATCACGATTTTCGATTTAGCGGGTTACAAATTCTCGAGACTCGACGTAATAAAAAAAAAGTTATTTTTGTGTAGAAGCAGAGGTTATTCGCTAACAAAATCGACATAAATCCACTCTTGAAATTGTATACAAAAATTAGAAAAATGGACAAACTTTTCACTCCAAATCACGATGTTTAACTACAATTTCTAGAAAGGTTTTTGGTGTGCGGTTTGAGGCTTATTAAAATTTAGTATCAAGTTTGAGTTGGATTAATTTTGTTCTAATTTTGTGTTTTACGCGGTGGCGCAGTTGCTCTGTCTTAAAAGGATTGTCCTGATGTATGTGTGAACGCAAGGGCAAGACTAGTTATTGTCGATTCATTTTCTCTCACGCGACGTGCTATAAAAAGCTAGACTAAATATGAACCAATCAGAATTTGCTGAAGTTTTCCCATTGAAGGCAATCATGGGTATTCGGGAATAAAATAATGTTCTTTTATTTGCTATCATGCAGATCTAGAAGTAATTGTAAAAGATCAACAAGAAAAATTTGCTATCAGTACAAAAATCCTGTTTGTGCCGAGCACAGTAAAAGACTAACCAAGTTCGATTTTATTTGAAATACAGGATGAAAAGCCTAATTATATGTCAGCTTTTTGCCGATCTTGTCACCCAGTTAAGTTGCAAACACCCAAAGGTCGCCTTAGCCGCTCCACCTGAATGCGAAAGCATTTGCTGAACAATGAGCATTTGCATTATGCTGCTGTTCCTTTTTTTAATTCTTATTTTTTATCAAATGAAAATTTGCCTATGCATTGTGTCGTTGCACGGCTTATGTTGCCTTTATGAGCCAGCGTGCATATGTGAGTGTGTGTTTGTTGAATAGTATTCATGCGTGAGTGACAACTGTGTTATGTGTTGCATGTTGCAGGTTTCATGTTGTCGAAGTAGCAGATTGCAAATGCAGGTAAACGCCAGTGTCAAAGCTGCTGTGTGGCATGTGCTCCAGTTGCCCCCTAAGTGCGAAAGTCAAAAATGCAAAGCATTTACATCGAGCATAAACTGGAAGTGGAAAATATTGCAGCAACAATAACTGTAAAATGCATAAATATGTACGGCAGCTGAAAAACGGCATAAATTTTGCCACATGAATTCACGGAAGTTGTGAGTTGGAGTTGGAGCTGGAAAAATGTGGCATGCTAGTTACTATTGTTACTGTTTTGATGTTTTTGTTGCAGCTTGTTTTAGCTGTTATTACTTTCTGCGTATTTTTGTGCCATCTCTTTTCGTCTACTCTTCGTCGTCGTCGTCGTCGTCATACTCATCCACATTTTCGGCTTATTTCTAGTGCTGCTGCTGGGCTGTTTCAAATATTTTTTGCACTCTTTTATGCGACAATTCTGCTCGAGCGACCCGAACTGATTGCACACACACACACATACATGTCTATCTACTTGATATATGCGTGTATGTCTGCGCTTGTTAGTGTCGGTGATTAATTGCTTTCATTTGCATCAGGTGCTCTGCCTTTCGTTGCGGAAGTGGAGCTGAGTTTTAATGTCGCAGTTTGGTTGATGCCAACGAACTCGACGACGGCCATAGTAGCAGCGATAATAAAACAAAAAAAGAAAAAAAAATGATTTTATTGTTTATATTTATGGTCGGACCTACTTCACGTGCACACGCACTCATATATATATATACACAGCCCCACGCACTCACAATTCAGTTATTTTTCTCTTTAATAACAAAAGGTTAATTTTTACTTGTCTTTCCCTCTGTTATTTCATTGTTTTTCTGCTCTTGATTTTATTTATTTTCCGCCTTTTACGATCTCTACATTCCGACACATTTTTCATGACTTGACACGTTTACATATCTACGCTTGTCAAGAGTGGTTGCAAAGCTCCCTTTGATAACTTTGTCAGTCACAAATATTCTACTGCATTCCCCAGGGAATTTTTTTTGTGAAGGTAGAAAAAAACAGTTAGTTTCGTTTGAAGGCATTCAGCTTAAATGGAATCGTCACTGCTTAAAATAATAATTGCAGAGTAAACAGAGTTTTAGAAATAAGAATTGCAAGAAAAATGTCTGCCAAAATAGACTTATTTTACTTTCATTTCTAGCTTCATAGGCTTTTCGTACATTTTTGGGGTATGCAAGAATGAGGCGTCTAAATCGCGCACCACTCAACTATTGACCAAATTCCCAGAATCACTCGTATCATCGAGAAGACATTTGAAGAAAAAAATGTCTGTTCTGCTGTATTTCTCGATGTCTCTAAAGCTTTCGATAAAGTATGTCATGCTGGCCTGCTGTCGAAAATAAAGAATGTACTGCCAATAAAATGTTTTAATATCTTAAGCGCTAATTTCGCGTCAGTACGAAAATGAGTTCTCTGAACTGAAAGAGATAAAAGCTGGTGTGCCGCAAGGAAGTCTGCTTGGTCCCCTTCTTTATCTACTATTTACTCACGACCTGCTGGGTCCAGCAGAAATTGCTTTACAGCAACATTTGCTGATGACACTGCAATACTAACCGTCGGAAAGGCTGAAATAGAGTCTACTACACAACTGCAGCTTGCTATCAGTAGCACGAAACAAAGTCTGTACACATCAATCAAAAACACCAACTACCTGCCAATATACATAAACAGCATTAAAGTACCATATACTCTAATACAGTAAAGTATCTAGGTATGACGCTCGTCTCGAAACTTAGGTGGAGTGCGCACGAGAAAAGGAAAAGAGAAGAACTGGACCTAAAATTCCAAAATATGCGTTGGCTAATGGGTAAGCAATCAGCTTTATCCGCACACAATAAGATACTGCTTTACAAACAAATTCTCAAACCTATCTGGGCCTATGGGATTTAGCTATGGGGATGGACCAGCTATAGTAACAGAGCGCATATACAAAGATTGCAGACTAAGGCACTCAAGCATGCAGTTTGTGCTCCATGGTATATTAGGACGCAAGATCTAGAACGTGACCTCAATATTGGTTCAGTTACGGTAACCATAAAGAAACTTGCAAAGTCGCACGCAGAGCGACTAAGCAAGCTTGTGAACAATGAAGCCTTGATTCTTAGCGATAATACAAAATGGAAACGAAGGCTCACACGTAAAAAACCTCTAGATTTAAACTAATAAATAAATAAAAATCAGTTAAAAGTATGAATCGTATATTCCTGAGGATTAACATAAATTATTTGTTGTACCAAAACTCCAAAAAAATTGCTCGTTAGTACATATATACATATATGTAATGTTATACTAGTTGCAATGAAAAAAAGCAAATGCATTCTTTTGAAAATAAAAAGTCACGCGGTGGTAAGCCAGACAAATTTGGAGGCAGCTTCCAGAGAAAACCGATTTTTATTTGTAAAGAAGTAAGAAATACGAGGAACAACTTTTAAAAAGTAAATACATTTTTTTCTTAGCTGACTATATCTGCTTTCGTTTGATTTCCATATAAATATCATAAAGCGAGTATACCTAAGAATTGTGGAGGATGGTTGCATATGTAGAAGTCCACGCAAGTGGGGAAAGTTACTGATCGCCATTAACTTGGGAGTGGCCAGGACGATTCTTCTGCATATGGTTCAAGCAGCTCACAACTTCCGAGATTAGCCCAAGGGAGCCCCTGGGTAGCTTCCGAACACCCGATCGAGAGTGAGCTAAAGTGAGAAGGCGAAGCATCCTAAGATAGTTGGTTGTGCGCTGGGTTTGGGACCCGCCGCGTAAAAGTCTCTCCCAAGGAAACAATGGCGACCTCTGCTCAGACAGTTAGGCAGTTATAAAAGCGCTAAAATCCAAAAATCTCTCATCACAAACAGTCATAAAATGTTTCAAACGTATCCCAATACTACAAAATACATCCTATTTGGGTGCCAGATGATAGGAACATAGCAGGAAACTGCAAAACAGATGAACTTCCTAGAATAAGTACAACTCTTGATATCCAACTGGATAAAACGTTGATAGCTATGCCCATAGCCACTTGTAAATTACTAATAGATAGGCAAACCATCAAGATGGTAAATACAATTTGGCAAAACCACACTACATGCGAACTAAGTATGCAGGCATAGCTGAAATGGAACAGCAGTTGCTTTAGAAAGCCTGTTGAGATTTATTAAAGAATTCAAAATGAAATGCCTTTTTGAAAGACATTTCCACTTTTTTTAAGGTTCAAAATGCCTTCGCCGCACTTACAGTGATCGTCTTCTATTTCGTCGTGTGGTGTGTCTACTTAAACAATCCCTCCTACTCTTCTGGGCAAACTCTCTTCCCGGAAGTACTTTCTGCATTATTTCGGGAGGCCCAGAACGATGTCCATAAATTGAACCAATTCTATTCATCCACGTCTGGGTCCACCATATTTGTAGCCAGATTCATGCTATAGGTTCGTCCTCTTATGACTTCTATGTAAGGCTACGCTTTGTTATAGCTATCTTTTTTCTCCGCAGACGTCTTTAACGTATCTTTTGATCGCACTCCATTTATCCTCGCATTCAAACAATCTGCTCCCTAACAGCATTTCTTTCCACGAGCCATCTGTCGCAATCAAAGATCGTGTGGTTGGCGTCATCGCTCGGTGCCTTTGCAATATATAATATGCACCTGCGGTCAGTTACCTTACCCATGCGGTATAGGTATTTCCGGAAGCAACTCTGAGTGCCGTTTTTCGTTGTGCAGCCTCCAGTGCTTTGCACTTTGTTTTTCAGTTTCGCGCATGTCCCCATATTAAGCCGATGTACAGGAGGATTGCGCTTTTACTCTGGGTTTTTTCAACCTTCTTCTACTCTGGGTTGGTCCACCAATGTTCGCCATTTGTCTGTTCAGCATTCCTGTGAGCTTCGCGTTCCGTATCTGGGCTCAGAACGTAAGCCTATGATCCAGTTTAATTCCCAGGTATTTTACCGCTTTTTGAGTCACTAGTGATGTGTCGCCTAGTTGCGTGCTGACATCGAGTGGCATGTGGTCTCGTGTCATCAGGGTTACTTCGCTCTTATGTTTGGCGAGCTCCAGGCTATAGTCTTCAAGCCAAAATTGGGTCCTTATCATGATTTGGTTCAGCTTCCTCCTGGCATTCTCGGTATCTCTCAGGATTACGTAACTTTATGTAGATATAATTCCTCAAATCTTGCGCAGAACCTAAGGCATGCTACCAGAAACAAAAAAAAAAAAATGTTGAGCACAATTCGATCATTGTTTTCAATTGGTCATCATTAGGTACTAACCAAATCTCAACCGAATCGGCGAAATGGCATGAAAGGTAAGCTTTTTAAACATAAAGGCTAAAGGTATCCGATTTTAAATTGAAATAAAACAACGAAAATTCTAATTTATTGAGAAATCTTTATTATTTTTATGCAGAACCATTCATGACATTTATTTTTTAAAGATAATCCCTTTCAAACTTTGGCCGCAACTGCGTCGTAATTCGGTCATCCGTAAACACCAATTTTGAATGTCTAGCTGGAGCGATTCGGTCGGTATCTCGTGACTAACTTTGGTAATATTGGCTGCCAATGCCGCAACGGAAGCTGGTTTCTCCACAAAGCATTTAGATTTTAAATACCCCCACAAATAAAAGTCCGAAGGTGTGATATCGCACGATCCACAGGTCCAATGGCCCGACACGAGAGATAAACTGCTCACCGAGACGACGACGCAGTCAATACATTGTTTAATGGGCTGCATGGCAAGTAGCGCCGTCCGCCGTCTTGTTGGCACCAAAGTTATGGAGATCACGGGCTTCACTCTAAGGTATCAAAAAGGCATATATCATGGCGCGAGAGCGCTCACCATTCACTGTTAAGTTGGCGTCCTCCACGTTTTTGAAGAAATATGGCCGATGATTTCTGCAGCCCAGAGGCCGTATGGAACGGTTGTTTTCAAGGGATATAATGACTGTTCTTGAATTGCTTCGAGTGGCTCTTAACCAATTTTCTTTATTAACGTTGCCATTAAGCTACAAATGAGCCTTATCGCTGGATACCATAAGTGAGCCTGAGCGCGCGATCAACACTTTTCACAGAGCGTCGATTTTCATAATATAATTTGGGATTTGTAAATGTTGTTGAGACGAAGGTCTTTTCATGATGAACTACAAATGAAAACTGAAAAAAAACATTTATTTAGTTTGAAAGTAGTCACGCGCGATTTGTTGACAAACCCCTATTGGGAAATGCATCTACAATATGGTCCCTTTATAATATGACGATAGGCAAGTAAATATTACAAATGTTTCATTTTCTTAAGGGGTCCCGGTGCCAGCTCCAGGAAAATTTGGGATATTTTCAGGAATTTTTTTTTTACAATAAACAAAATGAAAAACGATATTTAAATTTTTTAGGAACAAAGTTCCTTTTAATTTTAATAATTTTAAAAATGGCGCTGAGGTTCACCCTACCGAAAAATTGGACTTTGACGGTGTTGTCCATTTTGGCTCTTCTATCTATCTGAAACACAAAAGACAAAAAAGGTATTAAGCAGTATGACTGTAACTATGACAAAATGGCGCGGTTTTGAATTTGACACCCTAAAAATCGGGATTTTTCTAGTTTTTTAATAAAAAAATACGAAATAATTGAAATAATAATATGATTCTAGTACGGGCGATAGCCATTGATGTAGTGAATAACATATTAAAATTTCAGCTGATTCGGTTAAATAGTTTTTTTTTTTTTTGAGAACACCAGGCCGAAAAAAGTAGTTTTGAGATAATTGAGTTTACAGTTTTGAGAGTGGATACTTTCCATCGATGCCGCCGCATGACGAATCTGACTCTACCTACAAAAACGGCTGTAAAATCGAAAATACTGGGAATATCCTTCCAAAAATTTTACAGTATATTCTTTGAAACTATACTTTCGAATATCAAAAACAAAAATCGATTTTTTGAAAATTCTAGGCCACCGGTACCTCTTGATATGGATTTTTCACGTGTACAGCAATGTACACTTATTTAGCAACGCAATATTTTGACCAGTTTACCCTATTTCTATTTATTTATTATTATTTTTTTTTTATAATAAATAATTGTTTTTTATAAGAATAAAATTCATTCTGCTACAAATATCATACAAACAAAATTTTGAACAAAATTAAAAAATTTCTAAATTTTTTTTTCAAAATTTTCCTCAAAAGTTTCTTCCAAATTTTCCTCAAAAGTTTCTTCCAAATTTTCCTCAAAATTTCAAACTTTTAAATTACAATTTACAGAAAAAACTTAGGTACGCAATACTACAACCCATTAAGTTTTATTAAGTCGAAGTTTGAAATTGCAAAAATTCTATTTGATTTTTCCTAACAAACGCACGATATTTTTTTTATATGACGAACATGAAAAAAATTATGAAAAATCTACAAAACTTTTTAGGAACCTCAAGCTTGCTCTTTGTTAAATCCAAATTTAATGGGCTACTAAACTGCGTACTTGAAATTTTTTAATAAGTTTTGGATAAATTTTTTCATCAAAATTTTAGCAATTTTTCTAATTTCCGTGTTAAGTTTCATACTAGTGCTTGTATTGTTTTTGTTAGGCAATAAGCTAAATTTTTATAAGAAAAAAGTTAGATGAATAAAAATGGTTATCAAAACTGTTCCAAATTTTGATGTATCATACTATGGCGAGCTATGTGTAGGTAGGTAAGCACTACCTCATGATATTCAATTGCCTACCCCACTTTGCCCAGTAGCAAAGCACGTCACGGCTGGATTTCTGTTCACCCAAGATTTATTAGAAATTTACCTTAAATTAAACAATGCTCTTCCGATTTTATTGACTCTTCAAAGCGGTACTCTTTACAATCCTCCGCCTAACAGATTATTTATAGTACGTACAATGACCTAAGCACATTTGTCGGCTTTTACATTTATCATTTTTTATCACTCCCTAAATGTAGGCCATAAATTTGTGAAGCAACAAGGCGTTTTTAATATACTCGTTATAAAGTGCGTCAAAAATTTCCACTTCACAAACACATGCAAACATTAACTTACACTTACACCGCTGACACATGAAATAATTTTTCTCTTCACTTGCATTTTTGCTGTTCTTCTATCTTTTCGACTTTTAACGACTGGTGCGTTGCGGTTTTACGCCGCCAAGCATGTAGCGTAACGCAGAATCCGGCATGACGAATGACAGTAGTGGGGTATCTGCTGGATGGGCTATAAAGCGGCTTATACCCATTATAAGGTGATGGGCGGGCACAAAGGTGTGCTGCCATTTGGAGTGGGTAAAAATTTGTGGTGAGTGCGAAAAATACGATTTGCCGCTGGCGTTGGTAATAATTTTTCAATATACCTCACATAAATTATTTGATTTGCTAATGCCCAGAAGCATTTTATTCGGGATGTGTTGGAGTGTCGTGCTGGCTTGCTGTCTAAATTTTCACTTACAGGAATAGACGTATTTTCAGCTGAAAGAGAACTAAGTGTGCATATGGGGAAAATGAAATAAATGAGGAGAGGTACATATAGTATAAACAAGTATGTACCATCAGTATATGCAAGTTGCAAGCTTTGTTCAAAATGAAGGCTAGTTTTTTATTTTATTCGGAAGTACTTACTTTTTCATCGATATCTGTTTTGGTCCTCCATCAATCGTACAAAATGATTAAAAGGTATGAGAAGGTTAAAAAATTATATTATGAAAAAATTCAAAAATTAACTCAGGAACGGCTTGAACAATCTGACGACTTCACGGTTTGACCAGCCACGACTTAGGCGACTTCAGCTACTTTTCGACGGATGAAAGAAGAACCAATCTCGTTTCCAATTTTTTGCATATATTCGAATATTCGACGTGTACATTAAATTTCATAGTTTTGTCTGTTAAGACACTTAAATACATCATTCGGTCCACCTTCACAATAACAACATCATTTATTTTCAATTAGCTTTGACTGTTCGTATTTATTTATTTTTATTTATTGTTTCTGTTCGTTAAATTTTTTCGCATTCCATTTTTGCAAGTGTCGTCTGCGAACATTACTATTTCACAATGCTTAAAAATGTATTCAGTATCATTTATGTAAGTATTTAATATTTAGTAGAGCGCCTAGGATGGGCCCTTATGCGACTCCAATTTCTACTTTTCCGAATCCGCAGGCGCATCTACACACTTTGTTTCTTTCAGTCCTTTCAATTAGATAGGTAGACTACGAATGAGGTTTGCACTTCGGTCTCATGGTCTTTTGTGCCCTCTATTCATCACTTGACCTCATCCAAGTCCAGTTCCCTTGTTAAAATCAGGATAGAGCTGGGTTGGGTAGAGCATAAGTGCCCTCCTCTGACTGCAATTGGCCAAGATGTCTCAACCTTCTCCGCGCTATATCGCTGCATTGCAGGCGAAGGTACTTTGTAGTCTTCTGAGATTGATCGCAGAAGCGGCAAGAGTCCGTAGACCAAATCCCGATCATGTGCAGATGACTTTGCAGTCTGATATCCATGAGCATTCTAAGATTATCTTCGGGGAGGGTTATGAGTTTCTTAAACCTCTTTTGATTGTACCCATTTAGTAAAGATTTCGCCTGGCGCAGCTCTATAGTTTGGTGCCAGCAAGCCTCCCTTAGCCCTAGTTCTTCCCTTCCGAGCTTCTCTTTGATGGTGTGTTGTCCCAAATTAAGGAAGGGGAGGCCGCAGCCTCTCTCATCCATGCGTCCGCTACTTTGTTCCCCGTTATACCCCTGTGTCCTGGTACCCAAACTAGGCGGATGCCGTTGTGCATTTCTCGATACACTCAAAGACCATACGACGAAAGGCATCTATCCTTTTGACCACCTCTTTTCTATTACCGCGGGCTGTCAGCTACACCTTTTTACATGAGGTACATCTGTGCTAACCCTTTTCGCAATCTTCGAAAAGTTCGCTTCCGCAATGCAGTCTTGCCCCGCTCATCCGTGGAAAAGCTTCATCCTTTATACGCATAACTTTAATTCTATATTGAGAATTCATGATATATTACGCAATTGGAATCAAAGAAACCAGTGAGCACGCTCTTCAAAATTGATCGAACTTGGCGTATTTCCTTCTGGTGAACATTTCGTTCGCCTGACAAGAAGATGCAGGGACGGCTGTCGGGACGCCGAAATCCTTTTCTTAATCCCTCCCGAAATTTCGAGCCATAATTTCCAATCAATTTTTGCCAATTCTAAGAAATGTATGTTTCGGGGCAGCTGCCGGGATCCCGAGGAGGTTGGTTTTAATCCCGAAACTAGTCCCGGGACTAGCAATCGAACAGTACAAATAATTCTAAATACTGACATTTCTACTTAGCTTGTTGTTGTTGTTGTTTTACCCGCAATAGAAGGCCCGTCAGTGTAGGGTATATCGCCGGTCATCTTCGTCTGGTTCATCTAAAGGTAGGCCCAGGAAGCATGGTGTTTCGACCGGTTGGATCCAGAGGAAGGGGGTGTTAGAAGAAAAGGTTTTAAGGGGCATGCGAAAAGGTGGTTAGTGTCGTGCGGAGTGCCTTCACATGCAGGACATATGTTGGGTATATCGGAGTCAATTCTGGATAACTAGGAGTTTAACCTGCTACTGTATCCGGAACGTAATTGCGCCAGTGTTACGCGTGTCTCACGGGGAAGCAGGAGCTCTTTATCCGCTATAGCTGGTGGTTGAGCTCCGCTTACGGGACTCACAGGACGGGAGCTTAAGAAGGTGGTGACAGTCTCCCGGTGAATGTCGTTTATTGACTGTCTAAACACTGTCTTGGATCTCGTCGGCGTAGTTTAAAAGGTGTCTCCTGACGTGACAATGAGGCGGCTCTGGTTTAAGCAGGTGCCTGCAAGGATGAAACCTGCGGAAGTAACCTAGCAGGAACTGCTTGCTGAGCAAATTGTTGAGCTCCATTACTGGGAGCATTTGTGCCTCATTGTGAAGATATTGATTAGGGGACATCAGGAGGCAACCGATCGCTGTCCGAATGGCAGTATTTTGGCATGTCTGTAGGTTTATCCACTGCGTGTCACTAGATCCAGGCGACCAGACAGGCGCAGCATAATTTAGAATCGGCTGACCAATTGCCGTAATTGTCGATAGCAACAGTTCTTTGTCTTTGCCCCAAGTGGTGCCGGCAAGCGATTTGAGGACCTTGTTGCGATTTTCGATTTTAGTGGCAATTGCGGTTGTGTGCGCTGAGAAGGAGAGCAAACTGTTGAAGGTTACACCCAAAATTTCGGGATTGTTTACCGTCGAAGTTGGTGCGTCATCGACTTTTACCTTGAGGTGCAGTTTGATCTTCTTTGTCCAGGTGGTAAAGAGAATCGCCGTGGACTAAGTGGGGGAAAGTTGGAGATTCCTCGCAGTGAAAAAGCGAGAAAAGTCGGTGAGGTAGCTGTTCAATTTATAGCACGGACCATCGATGTCATGGCCCGACGCCATCATCACACGTGTGAGACCAGGGAGACTCCTCTGGTGGTTGGAGGAGCTTCGAGATGTAGAAGTTGAACAGCAAGGGTGAAAGGGCACCACCCGTTCACCTTGCTTAATCTCCCTCTGCTTTGCTGTTTGGTATCGAAAAATCACTGACGAGTGACGACCGCTCAGGTAGTTTGCGGACCACCTCTTCAGCCCTGGCGGGAGTGTCGACTGATAAATATCATCTAGTAGCGTGGAATGGCTGACTGTGTCGAAAGCCTTCTTCGGGTCCAACGCCAATAGGACAGTCCTCTCGCAGGGGCGGTTTTGGTTAAGCCCACGGTTTATCTGGGCGTTTATGGCGGTGAATGCAGGGGTGGTGCTATGCACTCGTCGGAAACTGTGCTAGTGTGGGGCTGGTGGTGAGGCTGGTGTTTCTTGAAGAGTGGAAGTAGAAGGGCTTCAAGTGTCTTCGCTACTGGGGAAAGGAGAGTTATCGGACAATAGGATTCCCCTTGGTTGGCGGATTACCCAGGTTTCAGTAGTGGAACCACTCTCTCTGCTTTCCACTTGTCAAGGATGATGCGAGTGGCCAAGGACAAATTGAAGACTCTTGTGAGAAATCCTACTACCAATGGTCCCAGGTGCTTCAACATCAATTATGGTGTCCGGTTTTAATGATTGCTATCTATTTTTAATTCCCAGTTACCAGTCAACGTGGAAATGCTTCTATGTAGTTTTAATGAGGAGGCAGTAAAAAGGACGAAACGAAGTTAATATGCGACTTTAAATTCAGATACAAGCAAATTGCGCTCACCCGCGCGAGGCCTATAGTCGGTTCTGACCCCCACAAATTACAAACTACAAATGAAGCATTATTTTTTAAATATTTTTTCACTTAAGTGCCTTTAAATACAACTTTTTGCTTATTTCACCTTCTCTCTTTTGGTTCCCTTACCTGTTGGGCTCGTAGTTTCACTAACACATTTTTCAGACCTTCAATGTTTTAACGCTGATAGCAGCCTCCACCTAATTTTTTTATTGCCGGTAGTTGGGCGCAAACGGTGAGCGTTGGCTGGCATAATTGGCTACTCTGACCCAGAGTCAATAACGTGCATCTAATGGGTACATAAATACGACCACCAACCAATCCACATTTTTCATTGCTAATGCCTGCAATCATAATTTGGCGTCTGCGGTTAAGTGCAGTACATGTTTGTGCATGTCTGTGTGTGGGTGTGTCTGTGTAGGGAGCAATGTACTTTCTGTTTTTATTGTTGTTACTTCCTCTGCAAATCGCTTGCACTTATTCAATAAGTACGAATAGCCTTTCGCCTGCAAGTGCACTCAAATAATTTTATGCGTGGCCACGAATCTGTTAGGTTCTGAATACAGCCGCATTGCTTTTTAGCCTCAATGTGCCAACAAGGAGTACAAGCTATGTTAG
The DNA here is from genome assembly GCA_037575425.1 of Anastrepha fraterculus. NCBI lineage: Eukaryota > Metazoa > Arthropoda > Insecta > Diptera > Tephritidae > Anastrepha > Anastrepha fraterculus. Next base: position 94,114 of record JAYXIM010000731.1, on the reverse strand, counting down.
GCGTGACTATTTTGCCACCATTAAAACAGCACTAAATCCATTTATCTGCTGCTCGAGGCTCAGTGCTTCTAATGACATGATGGTGAAGTAATAAGTGAATATTGTCCTGGCGTAAATGCTGAAATATGATTGTTTTACGTTTAGTAATAAAGTTTAAAATTCATGCAAATTATTACTCAATTTCACTGCTTTCATTTTCATGCGGCAAAAATTTAAAATAATCTTGGTAAACGCTAACTTTTAAAGGGCTTTCACTGGCAAGTAAACAAATTTCTGATCAACTTTAACGCTAAATAAAGGGTTTTTCAATTGGCGCGGGTCGATTTTGGCGCTCTGTGGCAGCCATTTTGTGTTGGTGACATCTGTCAAATCTTTTGTTTATTATTCAGTTGTTTATGCCAAATCATCATGTCAAGTTACACGATTGAACAGCACGTTTAAATGATAAAACTTTATTATCAAAATGAGTGTTCATTAACGCACACGTTGCGCGTATTACGCCCATTTTTCGGTTGACGTGGTGGCCCTTCAAAGTCGACTCTTCAACGTTTGGTGGCCAAATTTGAGACGACCGGGTCAGTAAACAATCAGCCAACACCCGTACGTTCAAGGAATGCAAGATCAGCCAAGAACATTGCCGCGGTCCGTGAAAGTGTACAGCAGAACCCGAGGCAGTCTATTCCTCGCCGTGCACAAGAACTTGACCTTTCGCAGACTTCAACTTGGCGAATTTTGCGTCGGGACTTGGGCCTCCACCCGCACAAGATCCAACTGACCCAGGAGCTCAAAGTTGCTGACCATAGACAACGCCGTTTGTTCGCTGACTGGGCTTCGAATCGTTTGGAAGAGAACTCCAGTTTTGGGCGAAAAATCATCTTTAGTGACAAGGTGCATTTTTGGATGAATGGCTGTGTTAACAAACAAAATTGCCGTATATGAGACGACACCAATCCACACGAAGTTCACCAGGTGATAATGCATCCTCAAAAAGTTACCGTTTGGTGTGGATTTTGGGCCGGCGGCGTCATTGGTCTGTACTTTTTTGAAAACGACGTTGGTGAGGCGGTCACCGTCAACAGCGAGCGCTACACAAAGATGATAACCAACTCCTTATGGCCCATATTGAACCATATGGACCTAGACGACTTGTGATTCCAGCAGGACGGCACTACGTGCCACACAGCAAACGCCACGATTGACATTATGCATGAACGATTTGAGGGTAAGGTTATCTCTCGCAGGGGTGATATGAATTGGCCACCAAGGTCATGCGATTTGATCCCGCTAGACTTTTTCCTGTGGAGTTTCTTGTAGCCTCAGGTCTATGCAAATAAACCACAATCGACCGATGCTCTAAAGGTGAACATAACACAGGCCATCGCTCAAATTCAGCCGGATCTATGCGGAAGAGTCATTGAAAATTGGACCACTCGGATCCGTTCCACAGTAAGAAGCCGAGGCGGGCATTTGCATGATGTCATATTCCACACTTATTGGCATATATGCGCCTTTCAAATAAAGAAATAATTTTGTCAATAACTCACACACAGCTTGTTTTATTCCATTTCAACATCTACCTGCCCTTATTGAAAACCCCTTTATTTTTCTTTTCTGAAAAAAGTACTCCCCAGATGGCGCTGGCGTCGAAATATTTACAGAAACCATTTTTATAATCCAATTTGGCACAACATTTATTAGTTGAGCAAAAAGAAGAAGCAAATTCTTCTCAATATTAGCCCAATTGGTGGTGCTGGGATCAAGCCATTCTGTAACGCATTTGTGTGCATTTTTGCTAACATGGATGGCCATATCTCTTCATATATATTCTTCATATTTTATCCTAATTTTAATCAATCCTTAGGCTAAAAAGCGGACATGGCGCATCTAAAACTACCGAAGCTTTGCTCGTTTATTAAAGCTACCGGCTGGTTTAAAAAGTAACCCATAGCCCACCTCACCCTACCTACCTACCTAGGTTAAAAAACCAGTATAGTTAAAATATTTTGTAAAATTTCATTCGAGGCTCGCTTTGGATATAAAATCCTCCAAAATGCAATACAATTTCTGCGCTGCTTTCACTCTGATTATAAGCAGATCAAACTCTGTCTCTCTTGCCAACAAGCGCCACTTTGGTCTAAGTAGGCAATTGAGTATTAAAGTCCTCTCTCGACAAACAAAGCTAACAGTCTGAAAGTGACTAAAATAAGCCTTATAGAGGTTCTCATCATCCCCCTTCCTATCGTATGGCGCAGAAGCTTTGCACGTTGGCAGTGGCGCATATCGCAGGCGATGGAACGATGAGCTGTATGAGCTTTACGGAGACATAGACAAAGCGCAGCTAATAAAGATCCAGCGGTTGGATGGATTATTTCGTTCGATTGGAAGCAAATACTCCAGCTCTGAAAGTATTCGATGCGGTATCCGCTGGGGGTAGCAGAGGAACAGAAAGATCTAATCTGTTGGTGCAGAAGGACTTGGCTTCACTTGATGTGTCCAACTGACGCCGGTTGCCACGAGAAAGACACGACTGGCGCGCAATGTCGGTCAAAAGCGCAACTCGGTCAAAATCGCTTAGCCAATGAAGATGAAGAAAAAACCGTATATAAATGCAAAAAAAAATTTGGATCAATTCAACAAAAAAAATTTTAATCTCAACAAATCTTGCTCTTTATACGGCAAATTCGATTTATTCTCAAAATTCTGCAAACAAAATATCAATATAAGTATTGTCAAAGCGACCGTTGCCTTTTATATTTTGCATCCAATAACGAAGGCTCAGTAAAATAATAACAAAAATTGTTTTTCAAAATATTCTCCTTGGAAGCCAATACACTTCTGAACCCGCTTGAACCAATTTGTAAATCACTTTTGCCACTCAGAAGTGGATACATCCAAAAAGAGCTATTTAGAGGCTTCAACAGTTTCTTCAGGCATTGAAAAACGTTCACCTCGTTTTTTATTTTTGGTTGCAAAGAGGACTCATTGGAGGCCAAATCAGGCCTGTAAGGTGGACGACCCGTTACTTAGATCTTTTGAGTGCTCAAAAACTCTCTTGTGTGAGCCAATACGTGAGAGCCTTGTCTTGATGAATGAATTCTCCAGAAATATCTGGAAAACAAACTGTTGTGTACTACTCGGAATTGACTGGTTTAAGTTTGTATAGTGGAGCAATTGCGACACGACCGGTCAAGGCTCTGATGATACCTGGGTGCAGATCCAAGCTAGTCAACTCCTGTCAGGAGAAGATCAAATTTCTTGGGTGTGCATCTAACATTTCTCTAATCTGGGTTGCAAGACATAGAAGCATAGAGGGAACCGAAATTGCTGATGAGCTTGCGCGAAAGTGGTCGACTGAATTGGTTTCAGAGGTCTCCCGGTCATCAGCATCGTTCTGACTGTCCCTGAAGGGAATTACTTAACTAATTTCTCAGAAAGGCACAGATCAGGTCACGTTTCTTTGGCGTTCGAAATTAATCACCGAATGCCTGACTTCTCTCTTAAATCTAAATACTTCCATTTTCATTTGGGTCCCCGGTCACATTGACTAGCAGTAGAGTGCTGGGTTGATGAGTTGGCTAGTTTGTAGACCACCTTCGCGAACTTAATCCTGCAAGCGTAGACGTCTACGTTGGAGCTCATTGTACCAACGTTTCACAGTCACTAAGTGCGGTACTTCAAAACCAAATGTGAAAATTAGTTGCTCAATGTGCTCCTATCTCGATAATCCATGTCAAAAATTATCATTTCGTTTCAAATCAGATATATGAAGTGGATCATCGAAGAAGCCTAAGGCGACCAAATGTCATCCCCATGGATTGTGCCTCACAACAAGTTCAGTAAGGGCTCGTAGCCCACTTTTTCACTATCTGAGAAGGAGCTTTGTTGCCACTCTGTTAGGCCTTTTCAGAAAACACACAGATGGGCTAGTCGTTCCTGCCTCCTAGGCGCATTGACTGGTATCCCTAATGTAGAAGTGTAAACGTTTAACTAATTTAGCACTGCAATTAAATGCAGTGAATGATTTTCATGCAGCAGAATGCAAAATCTCGAACAGCAGGGGGTATTTTAATAATATAGCAGAGCTTTGCATGCATCAAATAGTGCAATACAAACTACATAAAAGCGGCATTTAAGTCACTCACATAACCAATGTAATTAAAAGCAAACTGGTTAAGTAAATAATATTACATCCTTCATCATATTCTACAATTTTATCAACATCACATTTATATACAATACGTATACCTACCACATGCAGAGGCGGTCACAATAATGGCACCGCAATAATTTGCTAAGTTTTTGTTTTATAAAATATAAAAAAAAAATACTTTCACTTATATCTCATATTGCTAGCATCGTTGCACATTGTAAGTACTTACAAATAAATGATGATGACAATTTCTTTCACATACGGCAGCTACCGTGGCTACTACCATTCAGAAGTGTACAGCTTCGAAACGCCGGGCATGAAACACCAAATGACTGAAAAAAAAATGTCTAATAACCGTCGCCCCTGGGCAGACATCGGCAAACCTCCGAATGTATGTCTGCCTTGAAAAATCTCCTCATAAAACACTATCTGCCGTTCAGAGTCAGCTTAAAACTGTACGTTTCTCCATTTGTGGAACAACATCACGAGGCACAACACAAATAGGAGAAGCAGCTCGGTTCAACACACTAAATGGTGGACATAAAACTAGTTTTGTCATCTCTAACGATGGCGCACTTGGTTAAAGAATCAAATTCAACCGTTGTGATGCCACACAGAGAGGAAAAAACAATACAAAATCCGAATAGAGGGAAAAAGAAAGAAGGAGGATGGTGACCAAACGGAGACTAATTACGTTAACCACTTCAATCTGCTGATGAAATTCACCAGGTGCGTTATGTTTAAATCTGCAAATAAGTTAGAACCAAGAAATATGAATCTTAGAATCAAGAAATATGAATCGAAGAGATCTAGTCTGCTGAGGAAACGGTGCTGAGATGATATCACCTCGTCTTCCAAACAGCTTCTACAGAAAGGACTTGAGCCAATCCGAAGTCACCCCGCATGGACAGCCAACGGATAATGACCGGGAGGGACACCCACCGAATTTGACAGCTGTGGCTTTGTTAGCTTTCGAAGTTCGCTTGAACGCCCCGGATCTACACGTGGCCAGAAGAATCTCGTGGCTTCGCCCAGCGCTCTCTGAGTCAACGTATGGTCCATCTTTGCAGGACCAGACCACTTGTTCTGAAGAGAACGCCAATTCTCTCATTTTGCGGTAAAACTATTTTGAGAGTCCCTCTTCTAGCCAACTCATCAGCCCAGCACTCCCCCGCTATGCCATTGTAACGGGAACCCAAATGAGCCTGGAAATATTCGGATTCAAAAGAGAAATGAGGCATTCTCCGATTTATTTCGAACACCCAAGCAACGAGTCCAAAGCATTAATTGCCGTCTAACTGTCGGAGAAGATATTTACCACCCTTAAAGTAATTGCAGCAACCAATCCACTGTTTCTTTATTTGCTGCTACCTCCACTTGGAAAACACTACAGTGGTCTGGTAGTTTAGATTTGAGCTTTGGGAGCTCATCATAGAATTCTCCCTCGCCAACACCTCCGTGCAACTTCGAGTTATCCGTAAACATGTTTGCTATGCTCTGTCTCCAAATTTTGTATCCCGCCCACTATATGTACTCATCCAGGTTTTCTTCGCTTTCAAAACGTTCTCCAATTTAGAGGATCGAAGAAAAATTGGAAAACAAGAAAAATGTATACGAGGAGTAACGATGCTTTTACCGCGAAAAGGCTCACTGGCGCGACGTACCAATAGAGATCGGCAAAAAATTAAAGACCACTGAGCTGGCCTCGTCGAGCAGGTAGTCGTAAAAACTCGATGAATGCAATTAAAAACAATAACAATAAAAACACCGCTGTGGGAAAAAGCTGGGCGAAAACCAACTCGCTGGGATCTCAAGGGTGGAAGTGTCACTGTATGGCACCATCTTCAATGAACCAACTACCAGCCATGGGATCTCAGCCCTAGATGCTGAGAGATCGAGTGGGTTAGTTACTACAACCTCAGCATGAAAGAGAGAAAAGCGAGGAGATTCTCGATGATCTCTAAACAAGCAATGTTAATTTTTAATTATTTGACCGGAATTGTGAATACCAGCCTTCATACTGCAAAAAAAAATCGCAGAATATCAAGGTTTCATTTTGCACAAGATAAAATTCCTGGTAATTTTATTTTCATAAAATTTTTGGAAAATCTCTGGGTATGCAGTTTTACAGCTCATTTATTTCTACTATACTTAAATACAATTTGGGCAAGTTAGGTGTTCTGTTAGGTGTTTGGCCGAGCTTCTCCTCCTATTTGTGGTGTGCGTCTTCATGTTGTTCCACAAATGGAGGGACCTACAGTTTCAAGCCGACTCCGAATGGCAGATATATTTATGAGGAGCTCTTTCATGGCAGAAATACACTCGGAGGTTTGCCATTGCCTGCCGAGGGGCGACCGCTATTGGAAAAACACTTTTTCTTAATTTTTGATCTTTCACCGAGATTCGAACCGACGTTCTCTCTGTGAATTCCGAATGGTAATCACGCACCAACCCATTAGACTGCGGCGGCCGCCGTTTGGGCAAGTTAGTTTAGGTTAAAAACGTAAAAGCTCGCATTGTTTTTGTGCTTCTCATTTTCTTCATTTAGAACAGTGTGGGAGCATTCCTTGAGTTACATATAAGTAGCTCTTATTGCAGTACAATTTGTCATCATCATCATCTTCAGTCAGCGCTACAAACCTGAGTGGGTTGCATAGAATAGTGGAGTTCTTCCAGGCTCCTTTATGATTTGCTAGCGACCGTCGATGTTTCACACCAATTGTTTTCTGATCAACTTCAACGCAGTCTAACCATATTTGGCACGATCCTCTCCATTTCTCTCCTCTAGCGTATAGTTCGCAATGTTTTTTTGGGCGCAAGTGCTTTCCATTCTTGTAACGTATCCCAGCCATCTTATCTTCTGCGATGTAATGAACTTGACCATATCTGCTTCGTTTATTAGACTCAGCATTTCCGAGTTGCATCGTAGAGGGTACTCCCATTTTGCTTCGGGCCGAAGATTTTGCGCAGTATTTTCCTTTCGAATACTTTAAGTATCTCTTCTACTAAACTTCTCATACACCAGATTTCGGAGCCTTAGGTTGCTATTGGCCGGACTATTGTTCCCTACAACTGCATCTTACTTGCGTTAGATAAAAATTTTGGCTTTACTATTTTTGATTGGCTGTTTGTGCACTGCGACCTGAAGAGATCTATTGTACAGCCATGTAGCCTACTTGAACAGTTTTAGGCTGTTAATAAATCTTTAAACTGCTGTAGGCTTAATTTCCACCAGGAGGTTTGGATTCATAGCCCCATTACGCAGGTTATTTAGTCTGCGTCGTGCCACTGCTGGGCTGTCGCAAAGAACATGTTCTGTTGCTTCTTGTGCCGCTTGGGCCACCATACCAGAGAGGCATAGATGATCATTAGCACTATTATTGTCTTACAAGACCATGCCATCATCTTTGGTCGCAGACCTCTTGTTTTACCGTAAAGCCTTTGGCAGATGTACATATATTTTGCCCTCAAGGCCTTATTTGTGATGTATGGTAAGTGATTTTTCCAGGTCAAGGTTTTATCAAGGATTACTCCCAGATATTTCATGTCCCCAGATAGAGCTAAGTCGTGTCCCCTAGTTTAAGGGTCCCTAGATTTAATTTTATTCTTCGGATAGTGGGCGCCACACATTTTTTGTTCAGATTTAATGAAAGTCCTTTCTCTCGACACCAGTTTTGCGTAATGTCGAGAGCTAGTTGCATGCGATCAGTTATAGTAGGGACAAATTTGTCCCTATGCTTAGCAAAGCTCTGAACTTCGTATCCAAGATCATCGAGAGTCTGTAGGAGCTCGTCAATGATCAATAGCCAAAGGAGCGATGATAAAACGCATCCTTTGGGGCATCCCTTGGTTGACTTGACTTAAACAGATTCCTGTGAGTATAATATGCTTTGTTTGCTGCGCGTTGACGCTCTTGAATATATTCCATTGTGCTGTTGTCGATTGTTAGACTAGGACTTTAAATTTATCTAAGACTTCAAAAATGTATTCGTTTATATCCAAACTTAATTTGTACTTTTATAAAAAAAATTAAGAAAAAAAGGAAATAGCCCAAAATATGCCAAACTCAGGTGTACTATTATTGTGACCACCTCTGTATGTAAATGTTCCATAAAAGCGTAATTAAGCAGCATTCATCTCATTGCGGCTGAACAATTAAATTTTATTCAAATAGTTTAAACACAATTTCTCAGCAAAACAGATTGAAGCTAAACGTATTATGCATGCCTATGTAAGCATATTCAGGCAAATTTCAAACATTTATTGCATTAATTAAAACAAATGAAAATTTCGAAGATCTTCAAAGTGCTCGTTGAACCTTTGCAAGAGAATCAAACGCTTGCTGGAATATTAAACTTAGACACTCCCATTGAAATTCACATAACCCATGCACGCACGCACTCACACATATGCAAGCCAAGCAGGATGCTCCGTTGCTCTGTTAAAATATGCGTCTGCGTTTGTCGCGCGCGCATTTTGAATGCATAATTCGATGGCAAAGGCGGCGACATACAAATTAATGAATTACAAACAATAACAATAAAGCAACAAAAGGGACAAAAAGTTATAGGCGAAGAGGAAGAATAAATATAGGCAACAATTTACTAAATCCATGTCGGTTAGAAGGGAAACAAGCATGAGTGCGCGCCTAGAATTATGCAGTTATAAATAAATAAATTCAAGAGGCGCATCATATATGAGCACACACTCACACACATACACACATATATAAGCGCACAAACGGAAGCAAGTACGCAAAGGCCAGAGCAATGTACCGTTAAGTGCGTATGTGCCTACATGCTTTGTGAATGCGCGTGCGAATGAGAGAGTGTGGGCATGTGTGTGTGTGTGTGTGTGAAACACATTTGACTGCTTGTAGGAGCTCAGCTGGTTCGTATTGTTTTAGTTGAAGCACTGCCATTGTTAACTTTGTTGCATTTGCTCAATTCGCTTGTGATTTCGTTTTTGTTTTGCCTTTCTTGAAGTCAACGAATAATTCAAAAATTTAAATTACGAAACTCAGAAAAAAAGGCGACGCGACACCCACTCCAATACTCTTAGAGAGTGTGACGACGGCAAGGCAAACGGAGTAGAGAGAAATCCTATTGAGTTGAAACTCTGCTGAAACATAAAACGTGCGTCGGATGTGGCAACGGCAACAGCAGGAGCAGCAGCAGCTGCGAAGACCGAACAACAATTGCTGCTGTTGGTGATGACATTACTTCAACGCGCGCGCCCCCTCTTTGGCGCAAATTCGACTTGCCTCAAGGCGATATGTATGCATGTGTATGTGTTAGTGTGTGTGTGAGAGCTTGTGTTTGTACCATTTTCGGTGTTTATTAATGCCATGAAGCACAAATATGCTACGTAATTTCTGATATTAATAGAAACAAACAAGTAAACACCTAAATAACATAAAATCTAAGCGAAGGCAAGCGCTTGAAGACGGAAAATATTTTGAATGCTACAAAAAATCTAGATTATTGTTGTGTTAGCTGAAAAAGTTCACACAAAAGTAGGCAGGTGTAAACAAATTAAAAAAAAAAAAAAAAAAAAAACAAAAAAAAAACAAAAAAAAAAGAAAAAAAAACAAAGCAACAAACAGCAAATGTCTTGAATGCATCACTGAAGTCTGCAGTCTGCCACAAAGCCAACCAAACTCTTGAGCAGGCCAATATTGGTGAACAAAAGCAGTTGAAAAGCTAAACAGAAGGTAAAATTAATTTTAATAAATTTAGGCACTTTTTCATTGTTCACAGCACTTCAAAATTTTGCCAACTTCTCACAGTCATGCACGCGCACAAATGCACACACATAGATCCCAATGAGCGAAAAAAATGTATGCGAACTTAAAAGACTTCAGTGAAAAAGAAATTGGTAAACTAACACAAAAAGCAAGTAATTACTGGGGGTCATAAGAGAAAATATTATTTATTTATTTATTTATTTGGGACGTGAAATAATAATACAAATTTTCTTACACGTAAGAAAGTAACACTGGCTGCCAGGACCTTCCTTTCCACGACAGCCGGTTCTCCGTTACCGAAACGACCCGGATTTATATCCGGCCAAGGACTGTCACTCCAGCAGCATTCCCCGTACGAAGTGGTAACTGCGACGTGGAGGATGCCCCGCGCGCTGGTCGTCCTGAAGTCTTTAACTCCGACGTCTTGCTCGAACTCGTGGAAGCTGAGCCAAATTCGACAGTCGAAGTGATAGGTCAGAGGTTAAATTCATCGACTGGAACAGTTCACAGGCACATGGTTCAGTTCGAAAAGGTTTCAAAGCCGGGAAAATGGGTTCCGCATAGCTTTTCCGTCGCTAACCTTCAGCAGAGAGTGAATGTGTGTTCTCAGCTGCTGCAACGACTTGAAAATAAAAGTTTTTGACCCGTATCGTTACTGGTAACGAAAAATGGGTCCTTTAAAATAATCCTGTTCGCAAACGCCAATGGTTAGATAAAAGATGAAACACCAAAACCAACCCCTAGAGATGGCCTTCACCCCAAGAAGATTCTCCTGTCTATTTGGTGGGGTATGGTCGGTATTGTTTATTATTTATTCAACACCTCATACCGCAAGGCAAACATTAGACAAGCTGAACGAGCTCAGATGGGAGCTAATGCCGCATCCACCATACTCTCCGGATATTGCACCTTGCGATTATCACCTTTTCCGTGGACTTCAATCCCATATGAGTAAAAAGAACTACTCTTATACCTATTATCCTATTATCATCAAACATATGGGCTTCACTGTAACGGATTATAGCCGTACCCACCATATGCATCTATTGAATTTTGGTTTTCCTCCGTAACCGTAAACAGCTCTAAAATTCTGTACATTTGCCTTGATGTTTGCGATAAAAATTTGAATATTAGGAAGTAACGAGGAAAAATTGTTTGACTTCGTGGAAAATTGTCCGTCTTTTTATGACAAAATGCAAATGTCGTCATTAATTTAACTTCAATACCAGCTGTTTATGGTTATGGCATGACTAATCGACAAACTCTGTAGTGTGGCAGCTATGGTTATGGCTACGGCACCACTGATTGCAGCAACTAGTACTATTTGGAAACCTTGGAACTTTTATAAATTGCGCCCAACAAAGCAGCCAAAAAAAATTGTTTCCGAAAATTTTTAGCAAAAAAATAAATTTTTTTTTTCAAATATTTTTTTTTATTCATGTTTTGAAAACCTTGGATTTTTTATAATATGGCCCGTCAAGTCCACGTAAAAAATTGTTTCCAAAAATTTGTATCATACAATTTGTTTTTTTTAAACAATTTTTAACAAAATAACATAAGTAATCATAAAATAATAAAAGAAATAAAGAAATTTGTTGGAAAAATGTTTAAAAGAACTGAAGATATTTCACTTTAGAAAAGTTTTTATCAATAGGGACTGGCAGTATTGGCATCATAGGGATTGGCAGTATCGGTAAGGTTGTCCATTTCATTATGAATGCAGGCGTCGTGGCATTCCCGCAATTGGCCGCTCCTGCTGTCAACCACTTACAGCGTCGGCCCTTTTGGACCAGCAGTTCCAAGTGGGTCCTACCCGGACTGCGATTCGTTGCGGGACCGGATACGCGCGCTAGAGGGAGAACTAGCTCAAGCTAAACTAGAAAATCGCCAGCAATATGAGCAAATACACCAGCTCACTATTGAGCTTGAAAATGAAAAGGCCACCAACGACAATTTTGAGAGAGCTAACTCTGCTTTGCTACGTGTTAACGAGGAGGTTGAGAAGGAACTTGATAATTTGAATTTTAAAATGAGAGTCCCTCTCCACTTTTGTGAGACCTGGTTGCCGAAGATCAAGCAATTTCATTATCTTGGACAATGAACCATTGACCAGGATGGGCACATTGAGGGCAAAATGTTCGGATTTGTAGGATTTTTACCCACTGATGCAGTGCCCTTTTTGCAGCAATCCGTTAATGAGCAGAGGGTGTGGAATCGTCTAAGTGATTGGCTAGTAGCCTTACCTTTTTTAAAACTCAAAACACCGAGGCTCAGAAAGGTCTTGAAAACTATAAAACTTATGCACCTATCAAAGCTACACAATTTTTTTTTCTTTTAAAAAAATTTTAACAAAAAAAACTTAATTCTTTTAAACGCTTTTTGCTGTGCTATGTTTTTTACCAAAAAATTTTAGCAGAAAAAAATAAATCTTTTTTTTTTAAATAAGAAATTAAAAAAAAAAATTTAATTTACACAAAAACCAAAAAAATCGCAAAAAATAATTTTTTAAGAGTATATTTTATACCAGAAGAAATAAAAATTTTATTTGGAAAAAAAATTTAATTTTTTTCTCAAGAATTTTTTTTATGCTAAAATAAATAAAAAATCTGTTTGGAAAAGTGTTTCGAAAAATCGAAGTTATTTCACTTTTATGGCGTAATAGACATCCCTAAACCAAACACAGATGCTAAGCTAGATCATATGGACCAACCAGCCTGCTGCCGACAATTTCACAAATTTGTGACCCGTTTATTTTTGGCCGATTAACTGATTGAAGTCATACTGAGACAAATAAATTCAACACCTCAGCGCTAGTTTGGATAAAGATGTAACTACGACGATAGAACAAACCCAGAGAATGGTATATGTATGTGTGAGTATAAGAAAGTATAAGAAAGTATGTGTAACTGTACATCTTGACGTAGCAAAATCTTTAAACAAAGTTTGGCGTACAGCTCTGCTTTACCAGCTGAAAAACTGTTTGCCAATCTCCGCTACCCACCATTGAAGAGCTGTATCGAGGAAAGAAAGTTCTGAAGTGGAAGGAAGTCACTTACCTCGGCAGTGTTATCATGGCGAACGGAGGATCCAGTGCACATATTAAAGAACGAATAAGGAAAGCACAAATACCGTTCAGTAAACTAAGCCCGATATGGCACTCGCAACAGATAAGTAGGAATACTAAACTACGGATATTTGAGGCCAGCGTAAATTCGGTCCTCCTTTATGCCTGGGAAACGTGGAACTTGTTGCAAAAAGATGTGCAAACACTTCAAAGCTTGGCAAACCGCTGTTTGCGCAAAACCATGCACGTATTCTGACCAAATACAATTCAAAACACCGCGCTCTGGCAAGCAACAAAGCAAAAAACGATTGAAACTGAGATCACTAAACGTAAGAGGAACTTGCTTGGCCACTCCTTACCCAGATCAAACAACGACATCACCAGAAATGCAGTTGAGTGGAGCCCGCAGGGCAGCCTCCGCAGAGGAAGACGAATGATAGAGTTGGAGATGGAGAAGATGAATAAAACACGGAACGAAATTAAATTACTGATGCAAAATCGGGATCAGTGCAAGCAATTTGTTGAGGCCCTATGTGCCATATAGGAATAAAAGGATCGAATATATATGCCTCATATCCACAGGAGTCCATCATTACAAATTTGAGAAACACTATAGTCTCAATTTAAGCCCAAATTGAACTCAGACGAAATTGTTTGTTGGGTTGTGCTGTTTTTTTATTGTTTTCATAACTGTTAAATGCTACTTAAACGTGCCAAAAAATCTTCCACTCGCTTTTTCGTTCGCCACCGTTTCTTAATCAGACTTTTCGTTTTCTTTTTTCGGACTTTTTTGCGCTCGCGTTTTTATTTCAATTATATTTTTGTATTTTCTCTTTTCTTCTGCAACTTTTAGCTGCCAAACAAAGCTGTAACTCTGCGTAGGTGAAAACTTATTTACGTATTGAAAAAGTGCCTTAGAAAAAACAGCAAAATGGTTGAATAATTCCATACTCTTGATATATATGGGTATATGCATGTTTGTTTGTTTGTATGTGTTGCTACTTGGTTCCCAATTTTCCCTATTTAAGCTGTTTAGCTACATATTAATTGAAAATTTGCCGGTAACGCAGGCTATGCTCCAAGCATTCGTTCGGTTCAATGCTCCCTTCTTTAGAACTTCCATCTTCTCCTGCCTTGGGCCTCAGCTTGTTTTATGTGCTCTGCACCTGTGTTCTGCTGCCTTATTTACACTCACAATCGAAACTCTGTGTCCATTATTGGTTATTTAAATGGGAATACACATGCATACATAAGTGCGTACAAGGTGGCGCAAAATTAATCAGCCAACTTTGTTTTTAAATAACTTTTTAATTTTGCGTCCCAAAAAAATCTCCAATATATTATATGCAGTGACCGCAAATCAACAATCGAGGCTATTCTGAACTCAGCTAATAACTCTCCAGTAATCACAGAAATGCGCAACATGCTCACACAAAAAAAAAGGTTTAATCAAACTTATGTAACCAGTACCCGTCAAAATCATCATGTCGAAATATTAAGACCGTTGTTCGTCTGAGAATTGGCCCGGCAATTTCAACCCACTCGTATTTGCTAAATGGTTTGCCGAAACCCCCGAGCCCGTTTTTGTGGATTCAACGAGTTCACCGTGTCTCACTTCAAGAATCCAAAATATTAGATCATCGGTGTTTAAAAATATCAAACCATATGAACTTCTGAAGCAGAGAACGTACTATAAAATTAGTATCGTCAACCAATTCGGTTCTTGCTGTAAATTACAAAATTTAACTTCATAGGTTTCTACTCGTAAGTTGTCTGGTATGTATAGTAGTGGTTACTTCCACATTCCGTCGATTGTTCTATGTATTTTCATCTTCTCTCCAGTATAGGGATAATATATTATAGTCTTGCAGCTAGCATCTAGTAAACTTAGTATAATATTATATAATTATTTCCTTTTTTCTTTTTTATCTATATTACTAAACATTTAAAACAATAGCCGAAGACCTTAGCAGCCAGTGCTTGTTCCTTTTTTTCTTACCTTTTAAGTGGAATAACTATTTATAATTATTACTCTTTTCAATAAATAAATCAAATAAACTTTTTAACTATGTAAGTAGGAAAAATTATTTTGTGTGATGGAAATTTTTATTTTGACCTGTTTGCGCTCCAATGCATGTGTATTCGTATGCTTCAGCTGTTGAGTTCACAAGTGTGAAATATGAATGACGTTGATACAGCTATAAACCAACTAAATTCGCAAGAAGTAGACACTCCACTATGTGAATACGTGGATTAAGATTATGTTCAGGATCTTCTGCATGATGCACCACTAAGGAAATCTGCAGGGCATGATGACATAAAAAATATTATGCTCAGACACCTACCTAAAGAGGCCGTGATATATTTTACTTTTTTGATAAACTCTTGCATCAAATTGCAATATTTCCCTAATGCGTGGAAAACAGCTAAAATAATTCCAATTCGCAAGCCGGGCAAGCCAGCAAACGCAGCTGAGTCTTCTAAGCAGCTTAAGCAAGGTTTTTGAAAAAATTATCAAAAATAAAATATTCCTGTTCCTAGACACCCATAAGATTATACCAAACGAGCAATTTGGATTTAGACAACATCATAGTACGACTCATCAGACTGAACGAATCTATAATCACGTCAAATCTAACTTCGATCACAAGAAATCAACCGCTTTAATGCTTCTTGACGTTGAGAAAGGTTTTGATTCGATATGGCATGATGGACTTATTTACAAATTAATAAATTTCAAATTTCCGTTACCACTAGTAAAAATCATAAATTGCTTTTTAAAAAATTGTTACTTTTGCGTGTTTCCGAATGACGAATACTCTGACATGATCGAATTACCCGCTGGAGTTCCCCAGGGATCGGTACTTGGTCCTTTACTGTACATTATTTATTGCTCTGATTTTCCCAAATTAGCCAATTGTTCATATACTATGTATGAAGACGACATTGGCATATTTTATTCGCATGCGTTTGGTAACCAAATCGTAACCAAACTTCAAGATGCACTACAAAACATGGCAGACTACTTGTGTACTTGGAAAATAAAATTAAACATTGCGCCACGTTGTATAATCGTAGATATTTTTGAAACACTTCAAGTAGGGTGAGCGCTTATTTAATATTATTCTATAAATAGGCCTTTTAATGATTTATTATGTTAAGCTATTTACCACTGCCAGGCGATGACGATTTTTCTGTTCTTGGAAGAAAAAATTACCATTTCGATATTGACGGAATAAACTGCCTTTCGTCCTTAAAATTTTTAAAATTTCAATAACGTCAATCAATAAATTATTGCTTATTATTTTGCAGCTGAAGAATTTAAGAACTTGACGCTTGAAAAATGCTTGCATTTCTAGGTGTGGCATCAAAACAAAAATAAGCTGGATTTGATTCACCTGTCGGTTGGACTCAAGGAGTATAATCGTTGAGTTTATTGTTATTAGCACTATTTTGGAAATCAACTACAACCAATTTGTTGATTTAACCCTCCGTTGGACACTTTTTATAAAACCTTCGGTTGAGCACCTGGGTCAGGCCAGACTCTTATGTGCTTACGTGCATTTGTGTGGAAATACCAGATGTGTTAAAAAATAGGGTGAATTTTCATTTTTCTCAAAAAACATTTATTTAGTCATCGATTTCAATTTCATCTCCTTCAAAGTAGTCCACCTCACATACAATGCACTTGTGCTAGCGTTTTTTCCAATCCTCAAAACAGTTCTGATATGCACTTCTTGGTATGTCCCTGAGCTCTCTTAGCGATTCGGCTTTCATCTCCTCAATCGCCGCAAAACTTGGGTTCTGTAAAAAGTGTTCATCGCGCGCTTAGGCCAACTTATGGTGTGCATAACTGTTCTACCGACCGTACTATTCGACAAACCATTGGCAAAATTGAGAATACTTTTACATTATTGGATGATACTCGGCCCATAAGACAACATACAGCCCGGAGTGAGGAGAATATTGCGGCTGTAAATGAGAGATTTGCCGAAGAGCCGGGAGAATCGTTTCGGAAGTACTTGGGTGATTTTACGAAAAGATCTTGGTTTCAAAGCGTATGAAATACGAGCACAGTTAGTCCAAGACTTGAAGCCGGCCGATCTTCGAAAACGCCATAATATCAGTCGTTGAGCTCCTGAAAAGCGCGCAGAAGAGCCATATTTTGGGACTCGAGTTTTGTTCAGCGATGAGGCCCATTTTCGGCTTAACGGCTCATTCGGCTTACGTCAATAAGTTAAAATTGCCGTATTTGAACTATAGAGCAACCCGAAACCATTCAAGAACAACCAATACATCCATTCAAAACAATCCTTTGCTGTGGCCTATGAGCTGAAGGAATCATCGGCCAATATATCTTCAAACACAAAGCCGGCTTCAATGTAGCAGTGAATGGCGAATGCTATTACCCATGATAAACGACTTTTTGATACCGAGAAATGAAGTTCTTGATCTCCATAATATCTGGTTTCAACAAGACGGCGTACGGCGCTACTTGCCATGTAGCCCGTGAATCAATGGATTTATTGCATC
Organism: Anastrepha fraterculus; assembly: GCA_037575425.1. Taxonomy (NCBI): domain Eukaryota; kingdom Metazoa; phylum Arthropoda; class Insecta; order Diptera; family Tephritidae; genus Anastrepha; species Anastrepha fraterculus. Next base: position 76,621 of record JAYXIM010000731.1, on the reverse strand, counting down.
GTCGTTTCGGTGAGCAATTTCTCTCTGGTTTTGGACCAGTGGGTTGGCCACCAAGATCATGTGGTATCACAGCTTTAGACTTTTATTTAGGAGGAGGTATAGGTAGGTAGGTATAGTGGTTGTCGGTTGACACACCTAGGCCTGCTGTAAGCCCATTGTGATACCACCAGGGCTGTCCCCTCTCCTCACTCTACATTGTCCTCATTGAACCAACCTGTGGCTTTAATATATTTAACAAGACTTGTTATTTTTACATTGGCTATTTCTGCCAAGTTATTCAGGGAACTTTTTCCTAAAATATTGAACCTTCTTCCATCCAGAGCCATGCACCCGCATAGAAAGTGTTCTATAGTCTCTTCTTCTTCAATATCGTTACAGCTTCTGCAGTAGTCGTTATAGGGCGCTCCCAGCCTACTGGCATGTCTGCCAATCAGACAATGCCCTGTTAGGACCCCTAGTAGATTTCTCATATTTTTCCTGTTTAGTTTTAACAGTCGGTTTGTGCGGCCCATGTTCCATTCCGGCCACGTCATTTTACTAGTTCTACAGGTCAAGGTCTGAGACCACAGCCTGTTGGCAGCACTGATAGTGTGTTTATCTATAAGCATCTTACAAGTTGCTAAGGGTATAGGAATGTCCGCTTTGTCTGGTTGGATCGGTAACGTGGTCCCCAATCTCGCTAATTCATCTGCTTTGCAGTTGCCTTCTATGTCTCTATGACCCGGCACCCAGAGCAGGTTTATTGCAAAGTACTGTGATAGTTCTGTCAAAACGTCGATACATTCTTTTACTGTCTTCGAGTTAATATTGGGCGATTTTAAAGCTTTCAGGGCCGATTGGCTATCTGAAAATATGTTTATATTCCTTGTGGTGAGGACTCTTTTACTTAGGGCTAGCAGGCCCTCCCTGATAGCCAAAATTTCAGCTTGAAATACATTGCAGTGATCCGGTAACCGGAATGAGGTGTTGGCATACATTCCTTCAGAATAACTGCCTCCGCCTACTTGATCATTTAGCTTGGAACCGTCTGTATAGATGCTGATTCCGCTTTTATTGTCCATTATCCCATTGTCCCAATCCTCCCTCGTTGGGAAAATTATGGTAAAGGATGTGTTTAAGTGCAACTCTACTGAGCTACAAAAGTCTGTCGCTTGATGTAGGAAGGGATATTCGTCTAGTATTCTAGCGTGACCCCTTCTGTTAGTGGCTAAGTTAGAAGATTCTCTTAGCCTAAGTGCCGATTTCGCCGCCAGCTGCTTGCTGTAGGCCTCAATCGGTAATAAATGCAGCATGACATTCATCGCTGCCGTGGGTGTAGTCTTTAGTGTCCCGCTTATGCAGAGACTAGCACCTCTTTGAATACTTTCTAGGCGTTTTACTGTTGTTCTTTTCTCGAGTATTGGCCACCAGACCAATGCACCGTATGTCATGATAGGCCGTACCACTGCTGTATATAGCCAGTGTACTATTTTTGGGGTTAGGCCCCATTTTGCCCCTACAATTCTTTTGCATGTATAGAGTGCTGTGGCTGCTTTTTTTACTCTATCATTAATCGTTTGTTTCCACGAGAGCTTCCTATCTAATATCAGTCCTAGGTAGCTCGCCTCTTCCCCAATTGATAGTGTGATACCCTCAAGAGTAGGGGGGTTTAGGACAGGTAACCTGTATTTCCTGGTGAACATAATTAGTTCTGTTTTGCTGGGATTTACCCCAAGACCACTCGATGCAGCCCACCGGCTTACATCGTTCAAAGCATTTTGCATTATATTGCGGAGGGTATCTGGGAATTTCCCTCTTATTAATATTGCAACATCGTCTGCGTAGGCCACTACGTGTATTCTCCTTTCCTTTAGATTCTTCAACAATTGATTCATTGCCAGAATCCACAGCAGAGGAGAAAGTACACCACCCTGAGGGGTGCCCCTCCTGACGGATCTGCGTATCGTCGAGGGGCCCAACGTCGAAATTACTAACCTGCCTAGTAGCAACTGTTTAGTAAATTTCACAAGGCCCTCGTCGACACCCAAGTCAGTCATTGCGCTTGTTATGGCCTCCGGTAGGATGTTGTTGAAAGCGCCTTCTATGTCTAGGAAGGCTACCAGAGAATACTCTTTGTCCTCTATTGATTTCTCTATCTCTGAAACTAGTGAATTTAATGCTGTTGAGCAGACTTGGTTAGGATTTTCCTCAGTCGAGATGCCTCCACCGTAGTCTCGATCTCCCCACAAAAAGTTCTCCATGAAGACCTTTTTGCTTTTCTTATTTCTTTCTTATATATTTTTAATTTGTCATAGTATAGGTCCCATTCACATTCGCTTTGGGAGAGTTTGGCTCTGTTGAATTGTTTCCTGCAATTCTTTTGTAGCTTTTTCAGTTCGGGTGTCCACCAGGGTGGCTTATTAGGAGGAGGTATATAAGGTGTATAATTTGAATAACTTCTGCTGAGGCATTGGAAGCCAAAAGTTAATCACGATACACCGACCGAAGCCCTCCGGCGAGTCCTGAGTCATTCAAAATTGGTGTTGGTATGGATGGCCGAATTACGGCGCAGTGCGACCATCATTTGAAAGGAATTATCTTAAACAAATAAATGTCATGAATCAGTTTGAATTTTCGTTGTTTTATTGCAATTCAAATCCATTACCTCTAAATTGAACACCCGCAAAACCGCATGCAACAAAAGTTTGTTTAATTTACTATTAGGTGCGCAACTAAGTTCTCGCTGTTTTTTTTTTTATGAAAATACAACTTTATTCTAAAAAAATGCTTGCAAGGGAATCATTGAAAGTGTTGCCCATCGCTCGCCACTACTTTTTCCCATCTTTCTGGTAGATCTCGTATACCGTCGCGATAAAACTGTCTATCTTTTGTGGCTATCCACGGATCAAGCCATTTTTTGATGTCTTCATATGAATAGAACTGCTGGTCAGCTAGACCATGTGCCATCGATCGGAACAGGTGATAATCGGAAGGCTCAATATCTGGAGAATATAGAGGGTGGGGTGGGATTTCCCATTTCATTGTTTCCAGGTAGATTTTAACGGGCTTGGCAACGTGAGGCCGAGCGTTGTCATGCTGTATAATCACTTTCTCGCACCTCTACGCGTATTGGGGCCGCTTCTCGCGCAGTGCTCGACTCAATTGCATCAATTGAAGTCGATACCGGTCTGCAGTGATAGTTGCGCTTGAATTTAACAGTTCATAATAAATAACACCAATTTGGTCCCAAAAAATACTTAGCATAGCCTTCGCAGCGTGAATACTCGGCCGAGGAGACGACGTAGAAGCATGACCGGGCTGTCCCCATGACTTTATTTTCTTTGGATTGCTGCAATGAATCCACTTTTCATCACGATGCGATGAAAAAATCCCTTTATTTTTTGCCGCTGTAGCAGTTGTTCACAGGCGAAACATCGAAAAAACTAGGTTCAACATCCTTTGGTTTTAACTCCTAAGGAACCCAAATCCCCTGTTTCTGAATCATTCCCAAAGCATGCATTCCCTTGGATTGGCGGGTAACTCCTAATACTGAAGCAAGTTCTTCTTGCATGTGGAACGGATCCTCATTGAGCAATGCTTCCAATTCAGCGTCTTTGAAGCTTTTTGGCCTTCCTTCATGCGGACGGTGGTTAACATTAAAATCTCCGCCTTTGAAGCGACAGAACCAATTAAAGCAGCATCTCCATAAACTTTTTGTAGCTCTCGATGCTCTTCACCCGCCGTTTTTTTTTTCGAATGAAAGAAAAAAGTCAAGACTTCCCGCAAATGACGATTATTCGGCACAAAATCAGACTTTATCACAAAACCAAAAGTGTACGATACCGAAACAAAATCATTAACATGTCGAAACAGTTGGTTTACCATATCGCACCCTAAATACAAAAGGGTCACAACTCAAAATTTTCCACACTCGCGCTTGACTTGTTTACAGTAGCACAGAAAATGTGACATATCACGCTGAAATTTGCCATGTAAGCTTATAGCAGTCCTACCAAAAAACAAAAAATGTATTTTTGCCATATGTCATCCGCGGACCGTTTTATTGATAACGTCTCGTTCATATTTGAGCAGAAGGAACATTTTGAGTTGTGACCCTTTTGTATTTAGGGTGCGATATGTCTAAGCGTGCTTTATGGCGTTTAGCTTATGTTAGAATCGATAGCACACACTGCTGGCGGCATCTATTGGCAAGCAACGAGAACTTAGTTGCGCACCTAATACATTTTACAATATCTTAATATTCGAGCGAAATTTGTGGAAAATTCCATTTTTCACAATATAATTCAGGTGGCAACGCTAAAAAAAAATTTTTTTTTTTTGTATAAGATGTTTGTTAATATTAGCTTGATACCTATGCTGTAATACTCATAACTATTTTTTTTAAATTTACCACTTTTTTAAATACAAACAGGTGGCAACACCTAGTTGAAATGGAAGCTAGAAACAAAAATGATAAAATCGGTGTAGTAGTTTTTGGTTGATGCCCTTTTAAAGAAATTTTCTACATTTTTCTATATACTCATATATGCTCAGATATGAGCACAGACATGAATTTAATAGATTGGAGCTTAAATTATTAAAAAAAAAAATTATAATTAGAACCTCGCCCCCTCATATTGCGATTTTCGCAAAATAAAAAAATTGCATAAAAATAGAAATCGAATATTTACTAAGCAAATAAGCTTTCGCGCACTGCCAATCGCGTCACTCTATTAGTGGGAGGCAAATTTTTTTCATATTCCCCGTAATCCGCACAACAAACAAAGTAAGCACATCAATAAGCAGCAAAATCGCTGCCGTTGGTATTTTCACATAATTCCAGTAATATTTTTGTGCGCATTTTCGATTTCTACGCCGCTTGTTTTTTGTGTCTATTTTAATTTTCCGCTTACCCGCTAACTAATGGAAAAATCTACCAATTATGTGTAAATTGTGGAAATGCCACTGATTCCGCACAAAACAAAAAAAGAACAAAAAGAAGCCACAACAACAACAAACCAATACAACTTATTGTTAAGCACGGCAAGCTTTACGCAACCAAGTAACGTCACTAATCTGATTGCAATGTTTGTAATCGGCGCATGTGTGTGTGAATGCATGTGTGTGTGTAGATGAATACTCAATATGCTTGAACAGGCGAAATTGGCGCGCGCTACATTCGATTTCCGTTTGAGTATCGAAGCGTTCACATGGCACGGCAGCCCAACGGGATATACGGCCAATGGCACAGGACGCGTATGAAACATCCATAAACTGGAGCGACTTACTGGCGTTTGCCACTGCGACTGCCTTAGTGCCACGCAGTAATCGACAAATTCCCATTCCTCCGCCGCTGAAGTTCAAAGTTTCTTGCAAATTCAGGCAACTCAAAGTAATCGAAAAGCATTTGCTTCCAACTCCCGCTACTTTAGCAACACTTCCTTGTATGTATGTATGTATGTGCTGGGTACACTCCGGTGCTCCTATAATTGTAATTTTTCGTTTTTTTTTTTTTTGGTATTTTTTTCCTCATTTTGTTGCGTGCCGGAAATGCAGGAAAACGTAGTGAAAGGAAGGAACCAGCAAAAACATGACCGAATCACTTTTCTTGCCACTCAAACAAAAATGAGAATTAGAATTGGAAGGGCAACATAAAAACACCACAAAAAAAACACCAAAAAAAAACAAAAACAATATAATAAAATGAAATGCAATGGAAGCGTATTTTGTGTGTGCTAAACTAAAAAATTACTGTGCCGAAAACAGCTGGCGGGCTTTGTGGGCGCCCGTCGTGCTCTTGCTCGTGCCTGTGCCACGTCCGTGTCCGTAACCATTCACATTCATCTTCAGTGCAGTTAGCGTGAGTTTAGGTGTAAGTATATGTGTATGTGTGTGTGTGTGTGTGAAACCGTTGCCTCGTTTGTTAGTTGTACATGCGGTTATACACTTTCAAAATGCTGGTTACTTCCTCATTTATTAGAAATTTTTTTCTTCTCATTTTTTTATTTATTTTATTTTTTATTTTGCGCTACTTTTCTTGCAATTTTTCTTTCTTTTTTGTTATTTTTTCCCTTTTTTTGATCTGTTATTTTTCCTTTTTTTTGTTATTTTTCGTTTTTTTTTTTTTGTTATTTTTCTTCTTTTTTTGTGCTTACACGAACTTCCTTTTGGCATTTTGCAACAAATGTAAACTTTGTTTGAATTTAATGATATGGAAATAATTATTGATTTCAATTTCAATATTCGGAGTCCTCACAGCAGCAGCAGCAGCGCTAAGTGGGACCACGTCGAGATTCGTGTCATGAGCAAATGACGACAATAACGTCTTGAAGGCGCCAACGTATTGCTGCCTCACTAGCACAACATTTTCTCAGCTGCCACCTACCCAGCTAAGTATATATTTTTTGAAGGCATGAACATTTATTTGAAATATTCCCTGCATACACTCGTATATATGCGTAGATGTATGTATGTGTACGCCTAAGCTGCTTTGTGCAGAATTCCATTTTTGATTGCCTAGAAATTTCACACATTTATGCTTAAATTGTGCGCATAATTTTGCGCCAGTTGGCATATTTTTTACCAATGAACTAAACATAATTTGCATCATTTCGATTTGTTTAAGTTTCACAAGAGGCCTTTTGAGGAGCATCGAACCATTCGCTGGCTTTTCTGCCTACAAGTAGGTATTGTGTTTGTAGGGTGAAGCAAATTTAATTTTTTCAAATACTCATTTTGGTGCTACTTATTTGTTCCCATTTGGTTTGAATTACTTGTTATAAAAATATATAATTCCTTTAAATTTGATATATTAGGAATCTGTCTTAAATAAACCCGAGCTATTACTGGTCTACGATGATTTCGTAGAAAGTCTGGAAGTGGCAATTCATATGCTCGCTCATATAGTGCCTGTAAAAAATCAGTCCCAACCGAACTGGTACAATGCTAGGCTAGTTATTCTTACTAATAAAAAAACTAAAATATCATCAAATCTAAATATAACTCACAAATTTGTGAAGCGTACAATCGATTGCACTCTTTTCGCACCTTTGTTCTGTACAAATTTCTATATCAGACCTAAATTTCTAAAGTAGAGAGGGATGAGTAACACAATAGATCAATCTGGTGGCAGCACATAAAGGCCTTAGCCCAACTCGTACAACCATTACCATGAGGGAAAATAGTTAATCTTTTTGGCAATTTATGAACGGCAGAAATGAAACCATCAGAATCCCGGATAAAATGCAATACTAGGTAATCTTTTGCAGATGTGTTTCATTCTGTTTGTGATTGTCAATCTATGTAATACCGAAATATAAAATACCACTTTTAACAGCTCACGAACATTTAATGGTTTCATTTAATAATGTACTAAGGAGCCTTTTGGCTTTGACAAAATACCCAACTTCCACCCAACAGAAGATCCCTTCTATATTACAGGGTACGGCACTCGAGGTGTAACCTACTACATACCGGTCGAACAGCTGTTGCACGAGCATCAGCTGTCTGTTGGTTAGCTAAATGACAGTCCAGAGTACTGTTGACAAGTGCGCGGAAGCATTTTGCCGAGAGTAAACGCGAAAAAAGGAAATTAGTTATGGATTTCAAATGTAAAAGTGTGATTGCATAATATTTGGCTGGAAAATCACCACCAGCAATTTTTCTTGAGCTCCAGCACCTTAAAGTGAATAAAATGTTTGTGTATCGCACTATAAAACGTTACAATGATACTGGTAGCATCACGAAACCTCATAGAGGTGGTCGTCAAAAGACTGCAACGTCACGTGAAATAATTCAAAAAGTGAAGAAGCGACTTGAGCAAAGTCCCCGACGAAGTGCCAATCAAATGGCGAAAGAACTGAAAATATCTGACCGTAACATCCGCCGCATACTGAAAAATGGTCTCAAAGTCAAGCCTCACAAAATCCAAAAGGCGCATGATCTCACACCAAAGCAGAAACAAGTCAGATTTGAGAGAGCGAAGGAGTTGCTTCGCTTGACCGAAATCGTTCAATTTCCGAACATTGGTTCTCTGATGAGAAAATTTTTCGAATTGAGCAATTCGTAAACTCTCAAAACGATAGGGTTTATTTGACCGACCATTCATACGAGAATTTTATTAATCGATTCGCCACCAGGAGGCAGCACGCACCACAGGTAATGGTTTGGGCCGCTGTAACCGCAGATGGTCGCTCTCCAATCGAGCTTGAAGTCAAGGTAAATGCGAAATATTATCGTGAAGGTATTCCGGAGGTTGCTGTTTGCCACACCCACAAGATCAGCGTGAAAGAACACGACTTCTGCAAAAGCTATCTTGGCGAGAAAGAACTAGAAGCGATGTCGCACTTTCTGTGCTATTGTCCTGGTCTACCCAGGCGTAGATTTACGGTTTTAGGTACGCAATTTTTTAACAAATTGTAGGATCTTAGTTCTGTGGAAATAAAGGGTTACCTAAAAATTTTTTTTGAGAGAGATAAACACAAGTCCCGCACGTGGCATCACCATGGGCTGTGAGCCTGCGTAGTGGACAACAAATTCAACCTTACCTAACCTATTCAATTTTATAATCCATAAATTTCGGTGCAATAAAGTGCAAATGTAAAGTGGCACAAAAATCACGTTGATTGGCAGACAGTTTTTCTAAGGCTAGCACATTGGTTCTTAGAACTAAGCCTAAGCCTCAAATATTTTAGTTATTGAAATATTCAATTATAGTTTTATCAAAAACTAGTTGAGGATATTTAAGTTTCTTCTTTTTATAAATATGTAGGAATATACATTATGGCCTGATTTTAGTCCTCATTTTTCATACTCTATAGATAAAGTACATGGAAGGTTTCGTTAACCGCTTGTGGTTTTTTTATGCATATAGAATGACATCATCCACTTACAGAATAAGTTTGAGGCTCTTAATATTTATGCAAATATCAGTTAGTTTGTCGAAAGCAATAGTAAGTAGAATTCCTGATAGCGGAGAGCCTTGGGGTACACCACTTTGAAGATAATATATATTAGAAAAAAACTTTACTTACCCGGACTCGCAACTGACTATTTTAAAAGCTTTCGGACGAATCTTCCACGATGCCGTTCTACGCGATCAAAAGCTTTCTCGTAATCCCTAGCCAGAATTGAGGCATCGCTTTTACTGACAAGATAGTCAGACACGTCGTGTTGGAGTTGAATAAGCCATTCCATTGTACTAAGCTTATTCTTAAAAGCGATTTGGTTTTGTTACAAACCAAATCAGACGTTTTGCTAAGACAAGCAAGCAAATAAATGGATCTGTAGGACGAAGGCACTTCTTCTTGTAGCAGCATAAACATTCCCCATACATATATGTATATGGGGAATGCTGCTGAAGTGACAGTCCTTGAGCAAATATAAATCCTGGTCGTTCCGGTTACGTTCGAGGGAACGAAAGCAAGCTTGTAGGTTTACTTGGTTTGATAACAGGGATAATTGTGGCTATGCGCCATGGATGCGGATAGGAAGATAGCATTGCAGAGAGAAAGTAACTTTTGTTCTGCTGCAACCGGCAATTAAGATACGATATACGATCCATGCCGGGAGCTTTACATTTGGCATATTTAAGTGCTATTTTCCACATCTTTTCCTGACTGCTTAGACTGACTGATGGAAAGGCTTAGAAATGCTGGGGCAGTGTTTCTGTGATGTATGCACGAGAAAAATTATAAGCCATGCCCATATTGAAGAAAATTTTTATATATATATATTTTCATTTCCACAAAGTTTGAAGCTTGATTTATATAGAAAAAAAATATTAAAAAGAAATAGAAAACAAGCCACTTATCAAAACTTATCAATAAGTCCCCGAGCTGGTATTATTTTACATACAAATATTTTCAAATATATTTGGTTAAGCAAAAATGTGCAAGCTTCAGAGTTTTCAGTTGTGAAAATATTTGACGGTACATAACTACAAGGGCGCAATATAATTTAATCAATCAGTGCTTTAAACAATGCGGTTTAACGCAAATATTACGAAATATATAAATCTATTTTATTAATTAATAAATATATCAATTTGAATGGTAAGTGGAAAATACTCATATGCGACATGTACGTATGTATGTACTCGTATATGAACTTTAAACATTTATGCCTTTTCCCCCATAATTTGACTAAATGCAATTAATTTGCATTGCAGGTGGAAAAATATTAAATCAAATCGAGTAAAAGCAATGGAGGGTGCTCAAATAAGCATATACACACACATACATACATACATACATACATACATGCATACATACATACTTACATACATACATGCATACATACATACATATATGTAGCGGATACAATCAGTTGTAAGTGGAGATCTATACGGTTAGATGGAACAAAGCAAACAATCACACACACACTCACACACATATGCGCGAAAGTAGTTGCGTTGACATGTCATTTTACTCAATTGCACAGTCATTTCAAAACATTATTACATGCTCATATAAAGGGTGATCAATTTAGAGGTACCGGACGAAAATTCAAATGGATTGGCCAATTTTTTATTCTTTTTTTGTAGAACCATTCATGCTATTTATTTTTTAAAGATAATTTCTTTCAAATGTTCGCCGCTACTTCGCCGCAATTCGGCCATCCGTAAACACTAATTTTGAACAACTCAGGACTGACTGGAGGACTTCGGTTGGTATCTCGTGAGTAACTTTAGTATAGTCATTTTGGTTTCCAATGCCTCAGTAGAGGTTTCTTTATCCACAAAGCATTTAGAATTTACATACCCCTTTATACAAAAGTCCAGTGGTGTGATATTACACGATCTTGGCCAATCCACTGGTCCCCTGGTCTGAGACGACAGATAATTTGCTCACCGAAACGACGGTGCAGTAAATCCATTGATTCACGAGCTACATGGCAAGTAGCGTCGTACGCCGTTTTGTTGAAACCAGATATTATGGATATCACCGGCTTCACTTTTCGGTATCACAAAGTCATTTATCATAGCGCAATAGCGTTCGCCATTCACTGTTACATTGAAGCCGGCCTCGTTTTTAAAGATATATAGGCCGATGATTCCTTCAGCCCTTAGGCCGCACCAGCCTGTTGTTTTCCATGAATATAATTGCTGTTCCTGAATGGCTTCGGGTTGACCTTCATCTCAACTATGGCACTCTTGCTTATTGACGTAGTCGTTAAGCCGAAAATGGGCCTCACCGCTGAACAAAATTTGGGTACCAAAATGCGGCTCTTCTGCGCGTTTTTCAAGAGCCGAGCGACTAAGATTCTAACGTTTCTTAAGATCGACCGGCTTCAAGTCTTAGACTAACTCTACTCGTATTTCATACGCTTTCAAACCAAGAACTTTGCGCAAAATCCCCCAAGTACTACTATAAGATAGGCCGAGTTGTTGAGCTCGACGCCAAATCGTTTCTTCCGGGTCTTCGGCAAAACTCTCAGTTACAGTCTCAATATTCTCTTCCCTTCGGGCTGCACGTCGTCTTATTGGTCGAGTATCATCCAATATTGTAAAAGTTTTCCCCATTTTGCCAATGGTTTGCCAAATAGTGCGTTCGGTAGGACGGTTATACGAGGAGTGCCTTTTATATATCAGGATTTGGCAACCCTAGTGTTGCAATCTGGCAACTGACAGTTGTATCGCAAAGTTTGACATTTTTTGGCTCTTACGTACTCACTTACGTTTTGAAATACCAGCGCTATTTGTGTTGTTTACAGTAACTTAAAAGATTCATCTCGGTCCAAAAATGGAATTAAATCGTGAACATTTTCGTGCGATTATTTTTTACAACTTTCGACGTGGATTAACTCAGCAACATTGCATGGATGAACTTAATTCATTTTTGGCGATGAAGCTCCATCAAGGACCAGTGTTTATCGATGGTATGGTGAATTCAATCGTGGCCGTAGTTCACTCCAAGACGAATTTCGTGAAGGTCGTCCAAAATCAGTTGTTGTTCCGAAAACCATTGATGCTGTGCGCGAACTGATATTGCAAGATCACATCGTCATCGAAAGTAAACAGCAGTCGACTGTATGGTGTTTCAAGATGAGCCAAATCCAACAAAAGTTGTTCGCGCACGAAGCACTTCCAAGCAAATGGTCGCCTGTTTTTTCGGAAAAACTGGACATGTCGCAACCGTACCACTAGAACAACGCAGAACAGTAAATTCTGAGTGTTATACAACCATTTGCTTGCCAGTTGTCTTCCAAGAAAATAGGAAAACCAATCGCCAAAGACGGATCACTCTTCACCAGGACAATGCGAGCTCTCACACATCGGCTCAAACAACTGCATTTTTGAGCACCCAAAACATCGAATCAATGGGTCATCCGCCGTATAGTCCTGACTTGGCACCGAATGACTTCTTTTTATTCCCGTATGTAAAAAACAAACTGAGAGGTCAACGTTTTTCGACACCTGAAGAAGCGGTTGCGGTATTCAGAATGCATGTTTTGGAGGTACCTCATTCAAAGTGGCAAAAGTGCTTCGACAATTGGTTCAAACGCATGCGAAAGTGTATAGCTCTTAATGGAGAATATTTTGAAAAACAATAAAGTGATTCTCGATGATTAAAATTTGTTTTTGTGCTCTAATCCCGACATATAAAAGGCACCCCTCGTACGCACCATAAGTTGGACTGAGCGCGCGCTGAACACTTTTCACAGAGCCTCGATTTTCATACTACAATTTCAAACGATTTCTAAACATTGTTCAGGGCTAAGTGTTTTCATGAAGAAATTTCAATGAATACTGAAAAAATTATATATTTAATTTGACAGTAATTACGCTTGATCTGCAAAAACCAAAACGCTATTGGGTAAAGTACTTCCAATCTGATCACCAATTAGTTTTACAGACTCTTGTAGGAGCACGAAAAAATTTTATAAATGCAACTTATTTATTTGAAAAGTTTTATGAGTAATCTCAAACCCGAAAAAATCGTTTCTTACAAGTGTCTATGGTATGAAGCATTTTCAAATAAAGGGTGGGGTCATGGGTGGTTAAGTTTCAAGGGCCGATATTGAGTGTCAACCACACCTAAACGTCAAGTTTTTTTCTGCATTTCATTTGACATTTTTTAATTTAAAACTGTCAGAATAGTGGCAGGAACTGGCTACAGTGAATGACCAATTTTCGAAGAAAATGATCTTCAGTGATGAGGCACATTTTCACCTCAGTGGATTCGTCAATAAGCAGAATTTCCGCATTTGGGCGAATGATAATCCAAGAGTGATTGCCGAAAAACCAATGCACCCACAAAGAGTGACTATTTGGTGCGGTTTATGGGCCGGCGGCATCATTGGGCCGTATTTTTTCCAAAATGAGGCCGGTCAGGCAGTTACTGTGAATAGTGTTCGCTATCGTGAGATGATAACGAACTTTTTATGGCCCAAATTGGAAGATATGGATGTGCACGATATGTGGTTTCAACAGGACGGTGCCACTTGTCACACAGCTAACGAAACAATGGCTCTTTTGCGCGAAAAATTTGATGGCCGAATAATCTCACGTCGCGGCGATGTCAATTGGCCGCCAAGATCATGTGATTTGACACCGTTGGACTTCTTTCTTTGACGCTATTTGAAAGAAAAGGTGTAGGTCGACAAGCCAGCAACAATTCAAGAGCTAAAGATGAGATAATTCGGCACATTAACGGCATAGAACCTCAATTATGCCTCAGCATCATCGAAAATTTGGACCATCGGATGGAGGTGTGCCGCCAAGGCCGCGGCGATCATTTGGTCGATATTTTGTTCCATGCGTAATTGAGCTATACCAGTATTATCATAATAAGGAGAAATGGCAATAATTTCCTAAAAAAAATTGTATTTTATTCAAAATCAACACCGGCCCTTGAAACTTAACCACCCTTTACATCTGCTTTATGCTCAATAGTAAAATAATTTTCTAATGCAAAAAATACGAACCGCAACTCCACTATTATTCTGCTGTCAAATTGAGCTCTAAATAAATATGCAGACTTCTAGTAGAGGTAAGAAGAAATAGCATTCATATTCTCAAATAACACATGAAGAAGCTCAGCTGAAGGGAACCGCCATTTCACGTACCCACTAAAACTAATTTCGCGATGTAAAATCCACCAGTTTTTATTAAAGAGTTCATGATTTCAAATTGATTAGAATGCTATCAGCTGAGCACTAATAGATTTTACTACACGGCATGCCTGCTTAAACGCCCCTTTCTCTCTCTCTCTTCCTCCCTCGCTCGCATTGTCCCTCTCCCTGTACTTTATTTTATGCACTTAATTTTACTTTGGTTTTCTCAAAGATCACTTTCAATTCAACGAGTGGCATACCATGTAATCACACTTATGGCTACTTAAGATACAAGTAAATATATTTCATTCACTTTGCACTTTGGGTTACATTTTCGTTCGTGGCGCACAATAGCCCTTGAGACAGACTCGAAGCCAAATAAATGAATAATTGATTTGACAGAAGTTTTTCCTAAATTCAGCAAAAATAAAACACACGTACCGAAATATACCGTTGCATACATATAATACGAATCGTACAAGAAATAAAAGCAATAAAAGCAATCGGTTGCATAAAAAAGACATACAAACATAGCTGAAAATAATCACGACCACGCATTCGACGTGCTGATTTCCTTTTGTGTGTATGCTGACAGTGCAAATACAGGATGTGCGAGGATACAATGGAGTAGAAGGCACAATCACTTATGTACCCTACAGCAAATCGTAGTAGTTTAGAGGTAGTCCACTGATGCTGGTATCAGATCTAGCTCCATACCCAGGTAATGGGTTAGCGGTTTAGTTTTGCATGGTGCTATATTCTCTGGTCAATATTAAGACAAACACCACAAACAGAAGGAGGCAAATTATTATTATTATTTTTTTATTCTCCGTTCTTCTATTTGTGTTAGGTCGTTGCAAGAAGTTCTTTGGAGAGACAAAACAAAGCTTCAAATTAGCTCTTCGTGCTGGCTTTCGCAGCCCCGACAGCAGATAGGATACTTGTCGATAAAACTTTATATCAATCGTTGATTGTTAACTATCAGTTCTGTTATATATTTCTTTCAAAGTTCGATCAAATTACTACAGTGGGAAGGCAACAACACAGATTTCAGTGCTTGCTAAGCATACCCTATGACCGATTCCATTTCAAGTGGTCCAAGTATCTTCAATTTTTACCAAAGTTGGATAATCGTTAGCTTGATTAAAGATAGGTAGGTGAAATGGTTGAAGTACCACTCCTGCACTCCCCAAGTAGCACTAAAGCGCCATTTTGATACCATTTTGAGACTTCCTACGGGCAGATACATGCAGTGAAACAGAGCTATTGATGTAATGGAGAAGGTTGATGAGATTTCGGTTGAAGCACTGCCCCAGGCTGACGAAGAAAGGAGCACCCAGTGACCATAATCGTCTAGCAAAATGAATATTGAAACTTGAATATAATTAGATATGACTCTAAAAAATTTCGAAAAAAATTAATAGTTTTGGGAAGTATTTAGGGTCGGAAATTTTGGTTTGGTGCCTTTAAAAGAGTCATAAAACTTCGGTTCTGTTTTGCATTTTTGTACATTTATTTTCTTTATTTTGAGAATAAAAGACACTTTTTAGGGTAAAATATTCTTTTAAAAAAATTAAAATAAAATTTTATTTTTCTTAAATAATTTTTTTTATTTTTTTTTTGTATTTTTTTTAAGAAAAAAGAGAAGTGCAGAAGATATGCGATATTTTACCATACTTTGAAAATTGATGAAAATTCCACTATGTTCTGGGATTGCTGGGAAGTTGTTTTAGATATTAATTAATTAAAATAATAAAAAAATTTGTTTTCCAAAAATGGTGAAAAAAACATTTTCCAAAAATGTTAAAAAAAAAAATTTTTTTATCCAAAATATTTTGTTTTAAAAAGTATATTTCATCCTGCAAAATTAAAAAAAAACACTCTTTATAAAACCTTTAAAAAGAACCGAAATATCTACAACATTGTGTAAGTCTAAAAAAAAGTACAACAAAGTCTTTGAAAACTACAAAAATTTAAACAGTTAATTTATCTTCAATAATTCCAAAAAAAAATTACAAAACCTTTAAAAAGAAAAGAAATACCAGAATGTTCAACATTAAATAAATCTTAAAAAAAATACAAAAAGGTTTCTAAAAATTACAAAAACAAAAAATATTTTTGAAAAATGTTAAACATTTTTTTTTCCAAAAATTATTTTTATTTTTCCTACAAAATTCCAAGAAAAATTTACAAAAACCTTAAAAACAACAGAAATCCCAAAACGCCAACAACTGAAACAACTGTTTCTAAACATTACAAAAAAAAAATTTTTTTGAAATATGTTAAAAAAAATGTTTTTTCCAAAAATCTCAAAAAATACAAAAAGGTGTTTAAATAACAAAAACCAAAAATGCTTGTGAAAAATGTGAAAAAAAAATTTTCCAAAATATTTTCTTTTAAAAAGTATATTTTATCCTAGAAAATAAAAAAAAGAAATATACTGAAATATTTCTGAAAATTGTTAAAACAAAAAATGTTTTCGAAAATTCTTAAAAAATTTTTTTTTCCTCAAAATTTTTTTGCAAAAATTTTTAAATTTACAAAAACCTTAAAATAGCAGAAATCCCCAATTGCCAACAACTGAATAAATATAACAAAATACAAAAAGGTTTCTAAATATTACATAAACAAAATTTTTTTTGAAATATGTTAAAAAAATTATTTTTACCAAAAATCTCAAAAAATACAAAATGGTGTATAAATAACATAAACAAAAAATTTTTGTGAAAAATGTCAAAAAAATTTTTACCAAAAAATTTTGTTTTAAAAAGTATATTTTATCCTAGAAAATTAAAAAACAATAACTTTAGAAAAACTTTAAAAATAAAAGAAGTCCCAAAAATACGAAAAGATTTCTGAAAATTGCAAAAACAAAAAATGTTTTTGAAGATTTAAAAAAACATATTTTTTCAAAAAAAAATGTTACCAAAATATTTTGTTTTAAAAAGTATATTTTATCCCAGAAAATTAAAAAAAATAACTTTAGAGAACTTTAAAAATAAAAGAAGTCCCAAAAACACGAAAAGATTTCTGAAAATTGCAAAAACAAAAAATGTTTTTGAAAATTAAAAAAAATTTTTTTTTTTTTCAAAGTTTCCAAAAAATATTGTTTCAAAAAGTTAATTCATCTTAAAAGGTTCCAAAAAAGCTTACAAGAGCTTTAGAAAGAACCGAAATAGCAAAATTTTCAACATTGAATAAATCTCAAAAAATACAAAAAGGTTTCCATAAATATCACAAAAAAAAATGCTAAGGGAAAAAAATTTGTTTCAAAAATTTTCCAAAAAATTTTGTTTTAAAGGGTTTATTTATCTTAAAAAATTCCGAACGAAATTTACAAAATCTAAAACAGAACGGAAGTAACAAAATTTTCAACATTGAACCTCACAAAAAAAACCAAAAAGGTTTCTAAAAATGACAATAAGAAAATATTTCCCCAAAATCTTGAACAAAAAAATATTTTAGTTTACCAAAAAATTTTGTTTTAAAGAGTTTATTTATCTTAAAAAAACTCCAAAAAAAATTTATATTAACTTTAAAAAGAGCTGGAAAGCAAAATTTTCAACACTAAATAGATCTCAAAAACAAAACCAAAAAGTTTTTGAAAATTACAAAAAAAAAATATATTTTCCAAACATGTTGAACAAAAAATATTTTAGTTTTCCAAAAAATGTAGTTTTAAATAGTTTATCTATCCTAAAGAATTCCAAAACAATTTTACAAAAACTTAAAAAAGAACGACATTGAATTTTCAACATTGAATCTAAAAAAAAATAAACAAAAATACAAAAGTGTTTTTAAAAATGACAAAAAGAAAATATTTTCCCAAAATCTTCAACAAAAAAATGTTTCTAAAAAAATTGTTTTAAAGAGTTTATTTATCTTAAAAAACTCCAAAAAATTTACAAAAACTTTGAAAAAAACTGAAATAGAAAAATTTTCTACATTGAATAAATCCCAAAATTATTGCATTACTTTCAAATTAGTTTAAGTTTATCTCTTATTATCCCCAAACATACAAATCAACTTTCAAATTTTCAATCATATTTTCCCAAAAAGTTGAGAACATGTCGCAAATACTTAAATCACTTGACAGGGAATCGCTCATATGTGTTGCTATCCCCAACGGGGGAAACATGCTAGGGTCCCACATATAGGTATAAATGCTTTGGAAAAAACTCTTTCTTATAGTATAAATACACGGATCAGGAGGAGTGAGCAGGAGTAACCCTGTTCTTTGATCACAGCTACTCAAGTTTCACGATATCTTTTAAGTCACTGCACAACACTGAAGGATTTAGAAGTCCCATGAATACGAATTGGGATCTCCGACACGCATCTACACCCAGAATACTCTATGGTTACATCAGTATGGTAAACGACCAGTAGACAAAAAGACATTCTCGGGTTGGGCAGTGACTCATAGATATGTGCATAACTGAAATACTATGGACTATCCCCACAGAAACAACAGATGAGAAGGACACTCAACAGAGAGACGAGCAAATCATTCAAGAGAGGGAGCACGCGATACAAATAGCTGCAAATATTTTGTGACTGCACTAAATTCCTAAACATGGTTAAATATTATACATATTTTGATCACATCAGTAATGAAAAGTAATATTAGTCCCCACAGAAGCTCCAAAAAGGATATTTAACTTGTATTGGATGAAGTTAGTTGCAGCAAAACTCTGTGAAAACAGACGGCGCTTAGACCAATGGTAATATGAAAATTCAAATAACGGTCGTTCGGTCTTAGGATCATGCGACGCTTGTATTGACTTTAACTTTCAAAGAAATGTATGATAGATATTATTTCTTGGTCCTCCATAAACTACATACTTTGTCATGGTTTTAGTATTCGAACGGTATTGAGTAAGTATTAAATATCAAAAATCACAGCTTGAACAGCTGCATGAAAAGCCATAATCACACACGGCTCTTGTTCAAAAAGAGCGATATTGTGCCTCCACTTCTCAGCGTTCAGATTCACAACATGTCTAACCTATGTAGATGGCAGTACTACTGATGCAAAACCAAGTTCCAACTGTCCCACTCAGCATTTTCTTCTTTTTATTTACTTTTGGTACTAGTTCGTAAACACTTCCAAAATTGCTGGAAGTTAACTAGTTCTTTAGAAGACCGTCATCATTTTTTTACTGTAGCATACCCTACAGGTTCGTTTAAGTGTATGCATATAGGTATGATTGTGTATAAAATCTGTGTTAATGTATGAGACTAGGCGCTGTCTGGTGCTGGGCTGGGAGTTGGGCATTTTGTGGGGCAGCCATTTAATTTATTTCCATTTGGTCAGTCAAGCAATTAAATGTCAACAAGGCTATAATCAAGTAGGAAAAGTACACTTGCTCAAAATAAACAAGTGCCGTTAGAATGTGATGATTTCAAGTGACTGTATTCGTGTGCGTTTATATGAGTACATATTTTGTATATAGGTGTGTGTGTGTTAGTTGAGTGCAAAATCGTGTTTACTTGAACAAAATTTGTAGAATAATTTGCAATTAGAAGAAATTCGTTATTAACTTTATTAAGTGTACTTGCATTTATATGTAAATATAAATTCCTCTTACTCGACTTTTACTTTCAGTGAAGCAGTGGGCCACTTACAAACAACTTGTATTGGATTTTATAAAGGAGCCAAATGATTTGCAGATGGCATTGACAGACTGACGAGGAAAAATTATCTATTTTTTTTTATTTAACACTAAAATCAGCGTGCTGTTGAATGTGCTTATGTTGAGCAATGAACTAGGCAGCAATTTTCACTGCTAAGGTCCAGACAATGCCTTTCAGGTGTAGATTCTATAGAAAAATTATTATTTAGCTCAAATTCTTTTTCACTTGTTGTCGTATTTTATCTATTCTAGAAGCGTCTATACAAAGTCACCACATTCATTTGTTTGGGTGCTCTAGAAAACTGATTGCGAACAAGGTATAAAATTTCGTAGAAATAGAATTTCCTAAAATCCACACTACATGAAGAATATTTCGGATAATGACAAATTAAAAAAAAATTCATTCAACTAATATGAGAAAGTTTTTCTTTTTCTTACGGTGAAATTTTTTCTTTTTCGTTATATTCTTCTTCTTCATAATTGGTTATAGCGGTTATAGCACTTACGCGATTTTGGCCGAGGTTAACATACCGCGCCAGTCGTTTCTTTCTCGTGCTAACCGGCGCCAGTTGGACACACCAAGTGAAGCCAAGTCCTTCTCCACCTGCCTTCTCCACCTGATCTCTCCAACGCAAAGGAGGGATTCCTCTTCCTCTGCTACCACCAGCTGGTACCGCATCGAATACTTTCAAAGCCGGAGCGTTTGTATCCATTTGGACGACATGACCCAGCCAACGTAGCCGCTGGATCTTTATTCGCTGCGCTATGTCTATGTCATCGTAAAGCTCATACAGCTCATCGTTTCATCGCCTGCGATATTCGCCGGCGCCAACGTGCAAAGCTCCAAAAATCTTATGCAGAATCTTTCTCTCGAATACTCCAAGAGTCGCTTCATCGGATGTTGTCATCGTCCACGCTTCTGCGCCATGCGTTAGAAAGGGCATGATGAGAGCCTTCTAGAGTGTTAGTTTTGTTCGTCGAGAGAGGACTTTACTGCTCAGTTGCCTACTTAGTCCAAAGTAGCACTTGTTGGCAAGAGAGATTCTACGTTGGATTTCAAGGCTGACATTGTTATCGGTGTTAATACTGGTTCCTAAGTATACGAAGTATTTTACAACCTCGAAATCATAACTGTCAATAGTGACGTGGGTGCCGATACGCGAGTGCACCGACTGTTTATTTGGTGACAGGAGGTACTTCGTTTTGTCCGCGTTCACCATCAGACCCATTCGCTTTGCCTTTTTGTCCCGTTTGGAGAAGGCAGAACTAACAGCGCGGTTGTTAAGGCCGATGATGTCGGAATATGCCAAATACATAGAAGAAGGAGCCGCCCGCCGCTCAGATGATTTGTCGGTGTAGATGAAGACGCAGGCTTTTTAGAATTTTGGCCATGGGCAAAACCACAAGCGCGAAACCAAGACAGTTGAAGGCTTATGCTGCACGAGGCGAAGGCTCGATTAGGGAAGGCCAGCCAACAATGGTGATGATGATAAAATTGCATTTAAAAATTTTGAAATTTCGATGTGTGGAATTTTTATAAATCTTTGAGACTTGAATGAATGTGTTGTTTATTATAGGTAGTATTTTTACACAAAAAAATTTAATTAAAACATAAATAAATAAATAGTCAATAAAATAGTCGGAAAATTAAATAAAATATAATAAAATAAAAATCATAAAACAGCTTCGCAATAAGTGGTGCCTTTACAATAATATCGGGAAGTGTTCGACTATATGTACACATATATATTACCTCAACTAGTGAGCTCAGGTTCCACCACTTCCACTTGCCAAACCATTTGCCCGTTTATCGCATTTGCCACAGCACCGAAAAAAGTCAGCACTGGAAGGCCTTTGACATCGCCAGAGGCGCGATAACTGCTGTGTTATATACTGTTTGCGATTTTCAAAATAATTTTCTATTTTTTTGCCATCGGGATTTTGCGCGCACACTCACCAAGCGGAGTTTGGGTGTAAGAAGTTGTCGAAATTAGCGCCACCAAATCTTTGATGCCGCACCTCAGCAAATTTCTGCATATAGTGGCATTTTTATTTACTGCTTCCTATTGCAGGGGCTCATCTATACACATATCAACACACACATAAAAAAATGTAAATATAAAGCGTTGACAGTGTGTCGCCAGCGGCTTTATTGAGTTTTCAACGCAGATCAAAGGTGGCTGAAATACAGTTCCCTATTTATTGTTTCTGCCTCCACTTGCTTTGCAATGTCACCTGCTTCGTTATTACATATGAAGATATTACATTTAATTTGTATTGTTTGTTACTAGGGTTACTCTTAAAATAGATGTGCTTAGTACAAAAATCATGGATAGCTCAAAAGTTCCAAAATAATAAGGTTCTAGCAATGGCTTCTGGTAGAGGGAGTAAAAAAACCTATATGTACGTGATTCGATGACTACATTTGTATCTTATTTTAGAGGGTTCAAAGTTATCATCCTTTTGCACATTGGTATGGTAAACTACGTGATCCTTACATTTTCAATCTATGATGTTTTTTTTGTTCTTAGGTATGCGGACCTAGGTGCTGGAATCTTCTGAAGATACGTATAAGCCGATTTATACGTATGGGTCAACTCAAACGTATGCCCGATTCATATGCGATATTCGCCGGCTCTTTTTGAACCAAGTTTCGTAGTGCCAACGGATGAAGCTACCCCATCACTTCGCTGTTCTGTTTTTTCCCCTTGATATTACCAGTTAAGATATACCTTCGAGGGGGTAGCATGTGTTTATTCACTCATTTGTCTGCGTTCATTGTCATCATGTCTCAGCCTTCGCATAATTGTTGAGGCTACGTTAAAACCAAAGTTCCACGTATCTTCAGATTCTTGCATATATTGTACTGCAGCAGCAGCTGTCATGCTCTCGCCAATATTTGAGCGCCACATGCTTCGATCCGCATCAAATCAAGAGCATTCTAACAGGGCATGCTCAGGAGTTTCATATTTTCCTTGGCAGCTTTTGAGCTAGCGTATTCCAGTTGCTTTTTAAAACTGAGTCTTCTGTCGATCATCACGCCTACATATTTTATAGTATCTGTTGATGTTATATTGTAAGCACCAACCTTTATTTGAAGGTTTTCTACTTTTCGTCGAGAACTTATGAAAACCAGTTCGGTTTTATGGTCTGCTAGTCTTAGCCCAGACGATTGTAGCCATTACTTAATTTTATTGATGGCGTCCTCTACCCTTCGTGAGACCTCTTCTAGCGTTTTTCCTCCGACTACCCCTGCTAGGTCATCTGCATACCCAACAGCACTTGCTTGTTTGTGCTGTTCAACGCGTAGCACTCTATTTCCTCCGGGCCTAGTACAGAGCCTTGAGGAGCGCCTCCAGTTACCTTATAGCTTTTGGGGCCTACATCTGAACTATAGTATACCATAGGATTCTGTTATCAAAGTATGAAACAATTAGTCAGATAATTCGGTACATTCATACTCCGAAGTGACTTCAGTATTTGGTCCCTTTTGGCCGTATTGAACACTTTTTTGACGTCCAGTGTCACGGTGCGCAAAATTTTTTCCTCCTAGCCATATTCTACCAGAGACAGCAGTTTTTGCTATTTCGCATACTTCTATTATTGCATCTAATGCACTGGGATGCTTTCTGGAGCTGTATTGGCGAGCTGACAGACGTCTAGTCGGTACTTTTTGATCCGGGAAGAGATTTGTTACTATGGTAGCAACATGCTAGTACTCCCATTCTGTAATTTTTTTTCACAAGTTTTTAAGCGTTACCCCATGGGTACGCATATACCTCACTTAGGAGGCTAGCAAATGCCTCCGCCTTGTTTTTTGCTATGGCCTTTTTCAGTGCCAGGCGTTTGGCTTTGTATTCTGCCCACAGCTGTTCCACCTGAGCCCTATTTCTTCTACGCCGATGCTTTCTCTTTAAATCTATGATGTTACGTACAAAAAACAAACAGCCAAGAATATTTTTGTGAAACATTTGAACTCCCCAACAGTTGAGCTTTTTGTTTCCTTTTTAGGAAGAGCAACAATATTTATATATATTTCGCGATTTTTCATGAACAGAAATATACGCGGAGGCTTGCGATTGTCAGTCGAGGGGCGACCGCTATTAAAAAAAACGTTTTCATACATGGAGATTCGAACCTACGCACGACCCATTCGGCTATGGTAGCCATATATTTCTACCCATTATGTTATGCCTTGCATTCTCGGTACGTTTTCCACCGAGAGGCGAATAAAGGAAAGTAAAAGTGATTGGTAGATCCGACATTGAAATCTTCACTGATGGTGCTAAGATGAACCGTGACGTGGGAGATGACCTCTACTCGGGGCCGCTCAACTTCTCCAAATCAATACGACTTGCTGACCATATCAGCGTGTTCCAGGCAGAACTACCAGAAATCAGGGAAGTTTGCAAGTAACTTAAACTCTACAAAGAAATTGGTACAAGAGCAGCTTTCTTCTCAGATAGGCAAGCAGACATCAAGGCCTTAAATTCCGATTCCATTTCATCGAAACTAGTTTTACTGTGCAGAGTGGAACTGGGATTGCTTGGTCATTGCCTTTAAAATCACTCGAATATGCGTTCCCGGTCATATATCCCTATAGTATGCAAGATATTGAGACAGTAGATGAGCCAACAAGAAAAAGTTCGCCACTAGACAAAACAAAGGCGGTGGCAGTTGATACGCCATTCAACACAATAAAGCCATCCATTGTCTCACTCTATTACGTTTTAACCGAAGGAAGGTGGAAACAATTAACTGCTTGCACCAAACCAAAAAAAACTAGCCATCGTACAACATTCAGAGAAAAATTGCCTAAGCTCTCGCCCAAACATTTCACGTATCACACTTACAGGTCACTGGAAGTGGGGGGATCATGCAGTCAGACTTAGTCTCCCTTTCAATCCCATCTGCAGAAGCTGTTAGGCGGAGGGGATGAATGAAACTCTGGATACTATGTATTTGTGCGAATGTGCAAGTCTAGCTAGCACTAGACTTCGCTTTTTGGATAAGCCTTTCCTACAGCAAATTAAGGAAGTCTGAGACATGGGATAAACTGTTTGCTGTTATACTCAGATCGCTCGAAATGGATCTGACTCAAAAATGGAAAAAAAAAAACAGCAGCAACAACAACAACAACCAACCCCCACACGAGAGCAATGGTAGTAAAACGGCGATAGTCGCTAATTAGGATTATATATATACATATATAATTGGCGTGTACACCCTTTTTGGGTGTTTGGCCGAGCTCCTCCTCCTATTTGTGCTGTGCGTCTTGATGCTGTTCCCCAAATGGAGGCATCTACAGTTTCAAACCCACTCCGAACGGCAGATATTTTTATGAGGAGCTTTTTCATGGCAGAAATACACTTGGAGGTTTGCCATTGCCTGCCGAGGGGCGACCGCTATTAGAAAAATGTTTTTCTTAATTTTGGTGTTTCACCGAGATTCGAACCGACAGCATAAAAACAATAGAAGTAGACCTAGCAAAAAAATTTTACCACACAATTCAAAGAGCAATAATCGTTCAAACGACACGGATCACAAGTAAATTTCTAAATCAAATACAAAAAATAAAATAGATGAAATAGGGCCAACATTACATGCAGTCCGAAACTGCTGTTGTTATTGTAGCAGCAAAAATATTTCCCATGCATGTATGGGGAGTACTGCTGGAGTGGCAGTCCTTGGCGGGATATACAGAAAATCTGGGTCGTTGCGGTAACATAGAACCGACTGTTGGCGGACCGAAACTGCCATCGTGCTCGGTTGAGGGGTTTAGGGTAGTCAGAATTTTGAATTGAAAAAATTGGATTTTTGTTTTTTACATTTTCTTAAAGGATGATATCTTTCAAATATTGTGTGAAAATTTGAAGTGAATTCGACAAATACTTTTCGTGTTATTTAACAATTAACAAAAGGCGCAAAACTTTCAAGGCGTTTTTCTCAAAACTATGTTTTTTTTTTTGAAGGATGGTTGAATATGTAGAAGTTCACGCAAGTGGGGAAAGTTACTGATCGCCATTCACTTGGGAGTGGCCACGACGATGCTTCTGCATATGGTTCAAGCAGCTCACAACTCCCGGGATTAGCCCAAGTATCCTCTGGGTAGCTTTCGAACACCCGTTCGGGAGTGAGCTAAAGTGAGAAGGCGAAACATTCCAGGATAGCTGGTTGTGCGCTGGGTTTGGGAACCGCCACTTAAAAACCTGCCCCAATGAAAGCATATACAAAGCCTCAGATGAGAACTTCCAACACTGATGACGACCCCTGCAAACGAACTAAGGACTATGATTTGAGGGCATGCACCTGGAATGTCCGGTCCCTTAATGGGGAGGGTGCCTCTGCCCGGCTGGTTGATGTCCTCGTGAGAGTAAAGGCTGACATCACTGCCATCCAAGAGATGCGATGGACGAGGCAAGGAAAGAAAAGAAATAATTTTTTGAACTGGTAATCACTGTAACTTAAAAACCGC
Source organism: Anastrepha fraterculus (assembly GCA_037575425.1). Taxonomy (NCBI): domain Eukaryota; kingdom Metazoa; phylum Arthropoda; class Insecta; order Diptera; family Tephritidae; genus Anastrepha; species Anastrepha fraterculus. The sequence continues at coordinate 50,476 of JAYXIM010000731.1, read as the reverse complement.
CTGGCAGATTTCAATAGAATTTACACTACTTTTGGAAAACATAAAAAACTCGTGCCTGATCGAAGGATTTTTTTTTCAAAAATTTCTTTTTTTAAATGAATTGCCGGTTTTTTTCTCGAAAAACTGAAAAATATTTCCTGAGACCGCCACATAAGTAATTTTGAACAAAAAAGCTTCTATCAGGCAAATGATTATCCATTAATAACTATGTAATTTCTCCTGTCCGATTGATTTTAGGCGAATTTCCAAGGTCTTGTGATGATCACCGCAAGGGACTTCTGGAGAAGCGGACTCCACACAAACAGCGATAACTTTTACAATTATTGATTTTTTCTTTTTGAAATTTTGGTAGAGTCAAGTCGAAGTATGATGTATTAATTAATAGCAAAAAAAAAAATTGATTAAAAATCATCATTTTTTAGGGCCTCTGACTACCCCTAACGCCTTAAAATGAATCACACCTCGTATGGTATGCGGGAGGGTGAGTGGCGGGGTATATTAATTATAATAACGCAACGATTGAAAATTAATGAAATCAAGACTGAGATACTTTAGGAAATTCAATATTCAAAAGTGTAACTCCGATGTTACGGAGTGTGAGCGAGACGTCTCTCCATGCACTTTCAAGTGCCATTTTTTTAGAGCCTTGCTTTCACAAGTCTAAGCAAATTTAAAATTCATTCTAAGAAATTTCAGCAAATTCTTGTTAAGCTGCTGATGAGTTAACTTGCGCTTGTGTAAAGTGAATGGTGAGTTTGTTTCGAGTGAGCAGCTGCTGTAATACTTAAAAATAACAGCACCCAAAGGGTATTAAAGCCTGCGGTCTAGCGAATGTCACAAATAATACTTTAAAAACTTTAATTAATCGCAAGTTAAATGTAATTTATGTATTTTACTTTCACACTTTGCTGCGCGCACACATGCGAACAAGCCGACAGACACACATGCGACGCCTTTAAATGACATGTTTACATGAGAGTTGCTTCCACGCCTGTAAGTATGTATGCAATTACGCGCTCATATGTCAAAGTAATGTGGTGCGGCAGCAGCCACCGCCCTCGGCCATCCTCAGCTGCTCATCTCATCCGCTGACGTTGTTCACAAGATTACGGAAATGAGGTTGCGAACTTGCAACAAACACACAACTTAACAACGGCGATAACAACACTTAAAACAGCGACAGTGACAGCAACAGCAACAATAACAAAAACAACAACAACAACAGCTGTAAAGACAACAAGTGACAACAAGCCAGCGCATAGAGAAGTTTAGGCAGTGGAGACGGCAAGCAACAACTACTCGTACATATAAACATACTCACATACACACACATAGAGGCGCATAACCTTCAGGCGTTGAGAAAGAAAAAGATGTCACAAAGAAGCTGCCAAGGAGTTTCACAGGAAAAGACTTATTCGCATACAAGTAAATGCAGAAGAGTTGCGTGACATGGCGGCGGGGCAGAACTGGATGGCTACGGATATAATCATGACATTACGAAACAAGACAAGACCAACTTAAGCAGCAAACGACAAGCTTGTAAACTGGCTGCTTCACACACACACACACCCGCACTTACGCACCCACACTCGCACACACATGTGACGCAGTGTGTTTATGAAGCCATGACACTGGCAAGCATACAAGTTCGAAATGGTATGTACGCGTACATATGCACACATACACACATACATATGCATGTGTATTATACATTTATGGGCGTGCACATGTGTACTAAATCGTAAGGATCAAGTGCGCAAAGAGGTTTAAGCGAATGCCAAGCAGAAGCTAAGAGGCGTAAGATGACACACAGTTGCTACAAAGCTGCACCACAACCAGGCAGAGGCAACAGTCAGTCGCTTTAAAGCAACGGAGGCAAGCAGTCAAGTCATCCATACAAGGATTCGTGCATACTACGGGTGCGTATGTATGTATGTATATATGTGGGTGTATGCGTTTTGAGTGCCTCTAAGTGGAGCAACAAAATGCGCAAACACAAGCCAAAGTGAAAGAGCGTGAACTATAAGCAGCCAGCACACAAGCGCACAGACACACACACAAGCACACTCGTAAGGCATTCGCAATTATATTCATGCATGCACTAATACACACGCACACAAACTTAGATACATACATATGTAGATATAGTAAATGAGCGAGTTCAAGCGCAGAAAATCGCTGCAACGATGACTTAGAAATCTGATAAGCAGGGCCAAGGATCAAGAACGGCAACGACGGCGACAGCGGCGGCGGCGGCGGCGCCGGCGTTCGGTGACGATTACAGCGGCACAGTTTATGATAGAATTTCTTTATACAAAAACAAAAAACAAATAGCGAGTTAGAAGCGGTACTGCTGCCCTGGGGCAGTATAAAATCACAGACGCAACAGCATAAAGTGTGTGAGTGTTGGTGAAGGGCGCAAATGGATGGATGGCATTACTTAACTGCTTGGTGGCTTGTTTATTTATTTTAATGTCATTTGAACATATGTTCGTAAATGCGCTAGCCAACACATGATCGCCAAGTGGCGTGTGTATGTGTGCGCACACACTTCGGCATCCTTGACTTTTATGCGCAAACAACATTCTTAATATTATTTTACGCTTCCTTTTATTTATAATTCCAGCGCGCGCGCTAAGTTAACCACAAGCCAAGCCATGTGGGGTGTCACCTCTTGTGGACATTTAGACGAGGCTGTTGCAAAGTTGCAAAGCACTAAGAGGATGTGGCGCACTCGGTGGCAAAGGCGCGTACTAAATTTAGCCATGTATCGCAATTATGCGCTCTGCCTTTGTTTCGCACTTAAATTCTTTCATCCGCTTAGGATGCACTGGCGCATTATTTTCTTGCCGAAAATAAACCAGTTTAAAGTTGTGAGCTGTCAGTTCTGAATTCGAGTTGAGCTATCGTCACATTCTCACTTATACAGTAATGGAAATTTGCTGACCCTCCACCAAAGAAGCGCCACGCGTTCATGGCTGTAAATCGATTTATGGCTGGCAGGGTACCAGTTACGACACACGAGTACCAGTGTCGATAATTCACGAAAATGCCGATATTATCACAATGTCAAAAGGTCGATAATTCGAGGTTATTAACAGTTAGCCACACACAGTGTGCATTGGTGCGGCTTAAATTTTTTGTTCTGCTTCTCATACGAGCCTTTGAGGCATTCCTCAATTTATTATTAACTTTGATTAACATTTTTAATTAAAACTTCGTATTCTATGCCATCGTCTTTTATACGTCATGGCGCAATATTAATCATCTAATTTTGTTTTTGAACAACTTTTTTGCTACAATAAATAAAAAGGTTGTTTGAATGATGCATTTTGAAAATTAAAAGCAGTGAAACACTCAGGCTTAAAAGCTCATTCTATTCAAGGAGGAAAGGAGAGAAGTGACAGAGATATAATAGAGACAGAGGCAGAGGCAGAGGCAGAGACAGAGACAGAGACAGAGACAGAGACAGAGACAGAGACAGAGACAGAGACAGAGACAGAGACAGAGACAGAGACAGAGACAGAGACAGAGACAGAGACAGAGACAGAGACAGAGACAGAGACAGAGACAGAGACAGAGACAGAGACAGAGACAGAGACAGAGACAGAGACAGAGACAGAGACAGAGACAGAGACAGAGACAGAGACAGAGACAGAGACAGAGACAGAGACAGAGACAGAGACAGAGACAGAGACAGAGACAGAGACAGAGACAGAGACAGAGACAGAGACAGAGACAGAGACAGAGACAGAGACAGAGACAGAGACAGAGACAGAGACAGAGACAGAGACAGAGACAGAGACAGAGACAGAGACAGAGACAGAGACAGAGACAGAGACAGAGACAGAGACAGAGACAGAGACAGAGACAGAGACAGAGTCAGAGTGAGAGACAGAGTCAGAGTGAGAGACAGAGTCAGAGTGAGAGACAGAGACAGAGACAGAGACAGAGACAGAGACAGAGACAGAGACAGAGACAGAGACAGAGACAGAGACAGAGACAGAGACAGAGACAGAGACAGAGACAGAGACAGAGACAGAGACAGAGACAGAGACAGAGACAGAGACAGAGACAGAGACAGAGACAGAGACAGAGACAGAGACAGAGACAGAGACAGAGACAAAGACAGAGACAGAGACAGAGACAGAGACAGAGACAGAGACAGAGACAGAGACAGAGACAGAGACAGAGACAGAGACAGAGACAGAGACAGAGACAGAGACAGAGACAGAGACAGAGACAGAGACAGCGACAGATACAGGGACAGATACAGGGACAGAGACAGAGACAGAGACAGCGACAGATACAGAGACAGAGATGACTAGACTTGTGAGAGTTTTCCAGCTGAATCCAGCTAAATCTGAGAATATCTTCTAGTTTCAGGAAACGAATTTTACGTTTTCTCATGACAGCTGAACTCAAAATTCGCAGCCTTCAGGAAATGCAAGACTTTGACAGAGCACACTCATTGCTCAGTGCTATCGGCCTCCTCTAAGCAAGGCAGGCACATCGGGTCTTCAATCATATCAATGGCGGTCTTGTGCTAACCCCACGGACTGTGTACTGTATTAATACCGACCATCAACCGAACGTCTTTTCTGCCAAGTTTTAGCAGAAAAATCGACAGTTTTCTGTTCGGGCTTATCCCCAAACCCATCCATATCCGCAGCATTCTAGACCGGACCATCGCTTTTTATGTAAATTGCATACATAACCGCTGATCCGCTTCTTGATTCCTGCACATCTAATTCCGATTACTAGCTGTGGTCCCTGTGGGGTAACTGCTGATCCCGATTTGGCCAATTCAATGGGTATTTCATTCCCTAGAACACCGCAGTGTCCCGGAACCCGTATGAGTACAAGCTTTATTCTGTCTTACAGCAGCGTTAAGCTTCTTCTTACATTCTTAAACAATCTTCAAGGTTTGCTATGTGTTTTTCAGAGTATTTAGTGTAGCCTGACTGTCACTAAAGACTTCAAATTATTTTGTGTTCCATCTTCTCGCAATTATCCATACTGCTACTTTTAGAATGGCAAACATTTTCGTTTGGAAGACAGTAGCGTCATGATTAATAATATCCATCAAACCTCTTTGAATTATAAAAATCTTATTTTAGATCTTTGCAATTTTTTCTCTTAAGTGGATGGCATCCGCGAAATGGTTGCAGCTAGTTTTGATGCGCATTTGTGCTCGTTTTGTCGTATTTGCATGACTTTCCGCAAGATTACCGGTGATAAGTTTTCCCATTCCTGTCGAATACTCCATTTAAGGGCTGAAGTTGGCCGAGGCTTGTTCGCATAAATCCTCAGCTTCAAATAGCCTAAAAGAAAGATGTCTGGGATACTTAAATCGGGCGGTCTTTTTGGCCATACAAGATCCCTAAACGGGAAATAACGCATTCAGGATAGGCTTGTCTCACAATATCCATTGTGACCCGTGTTGGGTGTATGGTTGCACCGTCTAGTATCGAGTGCTTTTTCAAGAGCTTGAGAAATTAAACAAGTAATACAAAATAGAAATATTGTTTTATTACAATCTGATAGATAATTGCTTGGTATTTATTTTCCAAGTATGATATCCAACATATTTCCGTCGCGGTTACGAGTTTCGAGGTCCGTTCGATCAGTACAATTTTGGACTATTTTGTCCAATAAATCTTTCCCTATTGCGTCAATCGTGGCTTGAATGTTGCAATAAGTCGATTGTTAAGCGCGCTTTATGGAAACGTGTGCCATTTTGTTGTAGTGTTCGCCATTCACTTCAACGGCAGCTCCTTCATCATTTCGAAAGAAATAAGGACTGCTAATATCGGCAGTGCTCTATGAATTTCGCGAACAGTTATATTTTTTTGTCAAAGTAAATTTCCACAATTTGCAAGTTCTCAAAATAATACGGTCCGATCACTCCTCCCGCAGACATGTAAAATGCTTATGGAACGTGGGAGCGAGGGAGATATTAACATTTTCTCCGATAGCCAAGCCGCGATAAAGGCTCTAATAATGCCATGGTGCAGATCCAAACTAGTCAACTCCTGTAAGGACGAGATCAAATCTCTTGGGTGTGCAAGTAACATTTTTCTGATCTGGGTTCCAGGACATGGGAACATAGAGAGAAGTGAAATTGCTAATGAGCTTGCCAGGAAGTGCACTGAATTGGGGTCAGAGCTGCACAAATAATTTCTCAGGAAAGCGCAGAAAAGATGGAGCTCCATTGCTTTATGTGCTATTTGGAAAACCCTTTGGCCCCAGTACAATGTACGAAGGACTCAGAAAGTCCTTTGAACTCCTCGCCATTCTATTTCCAAACTCGTAACTGTGTTTACCGCTCGCTGGACGATCGACACACACGCAGAAAAGCTGGGTTTACCATTTAACCCCCATTACAGAAGCTGTGGGGATCTTTCAGAGAAGGAGAGTGTTGAGCGCTTTTTCTCTGTAAATGTCCGGGTTTGGCAGCTAGACGATTAAGGTCACTGGGCGCTCCTTTCATTGATAGCTTGGCGCAGTGCGCCAACCTAAATCCTAGCAATCTTCTCCATTATATCAACAGCTCGGGCTGGTTTTAGATATCTACGTGTTGGAGGTCTCATAATGGTATCAACACGGCGCTTTAGTGGTACCTGAGGAGTGTCGGACTGGCACTTCAACAATGTCACCTGCCTACCTACCTACTCCTCCCGCATGAACGCCGCGCCACACAGGTGCTGTGAATGGATGTAAGGCTCTTCGTGTCTCAAGCGCTGACTTTCACACAAAGATTTTGCTTATTGATGTAGCCGCTTAAGTGGACCTTAAGTAACCTCGTTGGTCACCGCCTTACTTGTAATATGAATAACTCATTTTTCAACGGAAAATAAATGTATGAAAAGTATCCATAAAATAAAATATGAATGTAGGTAATGAATCCAACCGTTTATCGACTTCAAACTTCAACTGGAACTAAGTGCTTCCTAGAAATAAGGTCTATAATGAATAACGCGGTGTTGCTAGAGTTGCCAGTTATAGCTAAATTGACACACTGCGTATGTAAATATGTATGGACTGATATGTTTGTGTGCGCGTGCACTTATGTAATTTGCTTGAAAACCAACGAAATACAAACTTGTCGGTACATGGAATAATGAAAATAAATTTGCGCGTTCTGTGCTTTTCAATGCTTGCATGCATGCATTAGGTGCCAACATACTTAATAACAAAAACAAAGCAACAGGGACAACAAAAGCACACCGGAAATATGTGCATAGCGCGCTCGGTCGCTGGCATAACAATTGAGGCGTTTGTGAAAGTAATAACAAACAGCAAAAACAGAGTCAATATGTGGAGTGTAATACATGTATGCACACGCGCTCACGGAAAGTCAACACGCACAAGCATACATTTAAAATTCACCTTGCAGTCAAACCACTTCATTTCGAAGGGACTTTCCTGCAGTCAAGGGTACCAGTTTTGAACTACTTTCCTAACAGTTAGTGCGACTTTCTTTCTTTCAACGCTAGCAACTGGTATGTTTTACTTGGCGTTGACCTATGAAAAGTTAAGGAATTACTCTGTAGCAGGCAAAAAATAAAAACTAGTCCTATTTGTGTCCAATATCACCTTTTTGGGGTGAGCTGAAAAGGTTAATAAAAGATGATGAATGAGTGTATAAACAATATTACAGGGTTTGATTGAAAAGTAATGAGCCTTTCCGCGCGGACCGTCTCCCAAGCGATCAACCGAATCGGCTGGTGGGGGAAGATGATCGTTGGACCTTCCCCTTCCACTAGAAACCGGTCCCAGTTTGCTGGCAACAGCGGCGCAGACAACATCGCTCCGCGCCTGAAAGCTGTTTTAAAAGTGTGTTAGGATTCTGCAGTGGCAAAAACGCAGCGATCGTTGGATCCAAAAACTGTGATAGCCGAATTGAACGCGATTCCGGCGGATTAGGTTGAAAAATGTTTCCTGCAGTGGAAGGACCGCTACCAGCGGTGTATTGACGCTCAAGGGTCCTATTTTGAAGAATATTAGTTGTATAAGCCAAAAGGTTTAATAAAACTGATTAAAAAAATAAGGCTCATTACTTTTCAATCAAACCCTGTAGGGTAAAGCGGTTGTCCACTGTGGGGCACACTCAGGCTCATAGCCCATTCTGATGCGGCGTGAGGAACTTGTGCTTATTCCTCCTAAAACGAGTGTGTACTTTTCGAAAATTTTCGAGGACCCCTGATTTCCACAGAACTAAGATCTTCGAATACAACGCAGAACACGTCATGTTTTATTGCGACCGCTTCAGAGAGGAACGAGCTATCCTGGAGCAAGCCCTGGGCCATCAAACGTCCTCCAGCACCCTCATAGGAGATATGTGCGCAAGCAGCGGTAAATAGGAGGCAGCGGAAACGTTCGTAGGTAAGATCAAGATGCGACTTCGCCATATTGAGTGGGAACGCAAAGCGTTTCAGCAACAGAGAAGGCGGACAGTTTCTGATGAACCGACAGCAAGCACAGACGTTTGAGTGAAACACTCAATACTGTACAATCGTACAGAAGGCAAGATGGTAGTGAGTTAAGATAACACAACTACAAGTTTTCCGATGTCTCCTTTACTTTGGAACCACCTATAAACACAGTGGGAGTAACTGGGGCTATCGACGGTGTATAGCCTTCTTATGCCTGCAGGAAAAGAATCTAGACGCAGGTACCTGTTGTGTCTTCGGACATAAACGTGGGTCTACCCAGAAGTTATACTTTTGTGGTCCAGGGTAGAATTAGCCGAGGTGGAGGGTTCTTGTAGTATTAGTGGGAGCGTGCCCCACATACCATTAGTGTGACGGCACCTCTGAGATGTTTCTGACATTGCAACCTCCTTCCAAAAACAAACAAAACAAAAACAAAACAGATCTTCCAACACATTAAAAAATTGTCTACCTAAATGGTAAATCTACGTCTGGTTAGACCAAGGCAATCACACAGAAGGTGCGCGATCGTCTCTCCCTTTTCGTCGACCAGACAGCTTCTGCAGTAGTCATGTATTTGCATACCCAACCTCTGGGTATGTCTGCCTTTTAGGCAGTGCCCGAATCTCAGCTGTGCTTATTTTGACTTAGCAGAGATTCTGGGCGTTTAGCATGGAGAGTCCGGGGTATTTTGCAGGTGGTTTCGTTACGCCATCTTTCGTTCGTTTTCCTCATGATTTCTTCAATGATAAGTAGCTTACATGTTTGTAAGGGTATGCCTCTGTCATTGTCTATGTACTCAATGGTCAATTTGGTGCCGAGTTTCGCTAGTTCATCGGCTCTGCAGTTACCCTCAATGTCGCGATGGCCAGGAACCCATATTTCCCTTAAGCGAAATGACTCAGCCATTTCGTTAAGAGATGTGCGGCATTCATGGCTACCTTGGAGGTTGTCGACTCTTTTGTGAGGGATTTTATCACCACTTGGCTGTCAGTAGAAATGAATAAATCATCTCCCGGTATCGCATCACACTGTATCAGTGTCACGGCTTTCATTAGTGCCATCAGTTCAGCCTGAAAGAGCTAGTCGGGGAGCCAAAAATTACAGGAGATCCCCAGATGTTCGGAGTATACATTTCCGCCCACCCTGCACTCGAGCTTTAAGACATCTGTGTATACATGGTCTTAGATCGTGGCTCTGCCTTAGATCGTCCCATTCCCACTCTTCCCATGAGGTTAGGAGGATCGTGAACGTTGTAATGGCAAGTGTTGGTGGGAGTGCATAGTCCACTAATCCGGGAAGCTCAAAAGTGCCAGCTAGAATTTTATCGTGACCGTGTTCAGCCTTATTGTCGTACTACGCGCGATATATTTTGCCTGCATATCTACCGGCGGGAAATTTAATGTCGCATATAAAGCTTTCGATGATGTGGTTGACATTGCGCTAGTTATAAGAACAGATGCGGGTCTTCGAACCTTGTCAACTGTTGTAATATTCATGCCCTTCTCAAGGGCATTCCACCAAATTGCCATAACATGGTAGAGAATGGGCCTTACCACTGCTGTGTAGAGCCAATGCTTCATTCTGGGTTTAAACCCTCATTTTTCCCAATTAACCTTCCGCAGTAGTACAACGCCGTCAAAGCTTTGCGTACGCTATCTGAGGCTGTGAGCCTCCAATTTTGCTTCCTATCCAGTACTAGTCATAGATATTTAGCCCTTTTTGTTGTTCTAAGGGGTTCTTACTCTGGGAATATTTGTTTGAGAGCAGGTGTTTATATCTCCCACTGAACAATATCAGATCCTCCCTCTTTTTCGTGTCCCCCGGAAGTGGGCGGAGTAATCAGGCTTGCCGGGGATGAGAATAACAGGGGAACTGTCGTCGGAAAGGTGATCTTCTCATGGTAATTGTATGTCCAATTACAAATCCGCCGTTCTGCGGATGGATGGCTAGCCAATCCTCATAGTTCGTGGTGAGTTGGCCCTCATAAAATGGGGGTTAAATCCCCACTTAAGCTTCATGCACGCGGCAAGGAGACCAACATGAGGAGATTTAACAATATTACTGACGAGAAAAAAATTTTTCCGTTTTATTAAAGTTTTATAACAAAAAAATTGCGAATATTTGAAAAAAAAAACTTTAAAAAAAAATTTTTTTTAAAAATTAAAAAAAAATTAAAATTTTCTAAAAAAAATTAAAATTTTCTAAAAAAATTAAAATTTTCTAAAAAAAATTAAAATTTTCTAAAAAGGATTAAAATTTTCTTAAAAAAAATTTAATTCTTTTAAAAATCTTTTTTTTTTAATTTTTTTTTTCAAATATTCGCAATTTTTTTTTATGAAACTAAATGAAAACAGGTTCAAATATTATTTTATAATATAAAAATACAACAACAATAATTTTTATTTGTTGTATTACTTTTTTTTTAGAAAATTTTAATTTTTTTTAGAAAGTTTTAATTTCTTTTTTTTTTAATTTTTTTTTAATTTTTGTTTTTTTAATTTTTTTTTTTGAAACTTTCCCAGTTTTTTTATTCTGTAACTAAATGAAAACAGCATCAAACATTAATTATTAAGATTGCTATTTAAAAATACAACAATAATAATTGTTTTGCATTCACCTCTAATTGATCATTTAACAACTGGTACCATTCTAGTCACTTTCAAACTAGTTTGACTTCCATCATCATTTACCCGTTCGCGGGCTAGAATACTCGTAGCTTTGGCTTTTCACGGCTGTTAGCATTCGTGCATATGTTTCTAAGCAGGTTTGCACATGTGGCCGAACAAGCGGTCGAAGTTTGTTTGCAGCAAAAACAAAGCAAACACACACACATATACATATACGCACAATTCGTAAGCGCAGCTATCTAAAAAGAAAAAAAAATCAAATACAAACGCATGCAAGTGTACACAGAACATCGATATGTCTGTATGGCTGCCAGTACGTGTTAAGCTGCCCCGGAAACCGGATGTGCGCCTCCCTTGGCACGGGAAATCATTTAAATATGCCAGATTTCCAACTGCGGCCATTCGCAGCTCCGACATGGCGTGTTTGTGGTGTGGCCAATAAAAACCAAAAAAAAAGAAAACACAAAACAAAACAAATCGACTCTAGCGGTAAATTCCAATGCAAATATATCAATTTTCATTTAAATTAAATTAGAGTTTATAGTTTATGACACTTGGGCAAATATTTCACCTGCCACATACGCGTACTCGCACGGAGTAAACAATATTTTAGCCGGATACACACTTTCAACTTACTTTTACATAAACAAAGACATCGGTGTTCACAATAAATGCAGTGTATCTTATTTGAATTTTTAATTAATTTTTATTTTGTATTTACTTTTTTATGAAAATATGATTCATACTACGAAAAATCCCACTTATCTTCAAGTCTCCAACTGGGTACCAAAAAAAAGTATAAACCTTCATTCAAATTTTAAATATTTACAAAGTGCAACTTTTTCCAAGTATTCAATAAATTTTCATCACAATATCATACTTTATAATTAGAATTTCATCAAAAAGTCCGAGTATGCATTCTTATAGCCCATTAAGGGGGAACTTGCTTTAGAGGCTTCAAAAAATCGATTTTTTTGTTTTTGCATAAATGTCTTCCCCAACTATCCAAGAATGTGTCCTCAAAATTTCAGAAACAAATTCAAAATATTTTTGGAGTTACAGAAGAAATTGTGAGCAAGCGTCGAGCAGGTATACGAGCGGCCGGATCGCTCGAAGTTCGCTTTCTCGGTTTTTTATTTTTTTATTTTTACGATTTTTCCTCATTGGCGGGAAAGATAGGGAAAAAGTTAAAAGTCCTATCGAAACGAGATAACACTGATTGTATTCGGAATTAAATTTTTTTCTAGTTGAACCTAAAAGACCTTAAGAAAGTTATGAATAACCCACTTTTTAAACAATCTAAAGTGAATTTGTTTTTCGAAAAAAATGAGTTTTTTTTTAATTAGCGAAAATTGTTGAATTTCTCATTTTTTGTTTAATTTTCTTGGTTTAACTAGAAGCTATACTATACTAAAATAAATTTTTTTTGGGTTTTTGGTTTCTGATGAAAATTGCAACCTGCATCTCTCCCGCCGCATGCACACTCGAGGCGCCTCGGCAAAATGCTTGTACCAGGCATAATTTGGCATATATTTTAATAAAAAAATTTGAGAAGATTTTTGAAATATATAACAATAAAACCTGAAAGTTTCGTTTCAATTGAATATTTCTTTCCTTTCCAAAAAAATCCACGACAAAATCGATTTTTTGAAGCCTCTAAAGCAGGCTCCCCTCTAAAAGGGTTAGGGGTATACAGAATTTAAAATTTTAAGAATAAGAATTTAATTTAAAAAAAATTTGGTTTTTTCATTTCCTTAAAGTATAATATCATAAAAATTATGTGTGAAGACTTGAAGTGAATCCGACAAATACTTTTCGAGTTATTCAACAATTAACAAAGGGCGCTCGAGCGCTCCGGAATCGATAGTAAATCTTTAAATGCGTTTTTCTCAAAACTATGTTTTCTGAACTGTCAATAAAATTTATATTGCTTTTGAAAAACATAAAAAACTCGTGCCTGATCGAAGGATTTTTTTTTTCAAAAACAAAAACAAACACTCAACTTTGTCCTTGTACAATAAAGTTTTAATCTACAAAACAATTATAAAACCTATCTGGACTTACGGAATACAACTATGGGGAACAGCCAAAAAATCGAACACTAATATTATACAAAGACAGCAATCTAAAATTCTAAGAATAATAACTGGTGCACCCCGATATATCTCAAATCACGACTTACACAGAGAACTGGACATTACCACAATCAAAGAAGAAATAACAAAGGTCAGCAGAAAGTACCAGGCAACGATAGAAACACACTGCAACAACGAAGTAAATGTACTTCCTACACAAGAACTCATGCGAGCCCGTCGACTCCAACGCAAACGACCGATCGACCTTATATAAATCACAATCTTAGAAATATCACGTAGCTGTTAATGTTACTGATGGTTGTATAAATAATATTCACTAACGTTCTTCTTCTTCTTAATTGGCGCGATAACCGCTTACGCGATTTTGGCCGAGATTAACAAAGCGCGCCAGTCGTTTCTTTCTCGTGCTAACCGGTGCCAATTGGACACACCAAGTGAAGCCAAGGCCTTCCTCTTCCACTGCTACCACCAGCTGGTACCGCATCGATTACTTTCAAAGCCGGAGCGTTAGTATCCATTCGGACGACAAGACCCAGCCAACGAAGCCGCTGGATCTTTATTCGCTGCGCTGTTAGTATGTCGTCGTAAAGCTCATACAGCTCATCGTTCCATCGTCTACGATATTCGCCGTGGCCAACGTGCAAGGGTCCAAAAATCTTACGCAGAATCTTTCTCTCGAACACTCCAAGCGTCGCTTCATCGGATGTTGTCTCGTCCAAGCTTCTGCGCCATACGTTAGGACGGGCATGATGAGAGTCTTGTAGAGTGTTAGTTTTGTTCGTCGAGAGAGGACTTTACTGCTCAATTGCCTACTTAGTCCAAAGTAGTACTTGTTGGCAAGAGAAATTCTACGTTGGATTTCAAGGCTGACATTGTTATCGGTGTTAATGCTAAATATACGAAATCTTTTACAACCTCAAAATTATAACTGTCAACAGTGACGTCGGCACCATACGCGAGTGCCCCGACTGTTTGTTTGAAGACAGGAGGTACTTCGTTTTGTCCTCGTTCACTACTGATCGCCATTCACTTGGGAGTGGCCAGGACGATTCTTCTACATATGGTTCAAGCAGCTCACAACGGCCGGGATTAGCCCACGTATCCTCTGGGTAGCTTCCGAACACCCGTTCGGGAGTGAGCTAACGTGAGAAGGCGAAGCATTCCAGGATAGCTGGTTGTGCGCTGGGTTTGGGACCCGCCACTTAAAAATCCGCCCCAATGAAAAGAATTGCAAAGCCTCGGATGAGAACTGCCTTTACTGATGACGACCCCTGCAAACGAAATAAGGAATATGATTTGAGGGTATGCACCTGGAATGTCCGGTCCCTTAATGGGGAAGGTGCCTCTGCTCGGCTGGTTGATGTCCTCGTGAGAGTAAAGGCTGACATCACTGCCATCCAAGAGATGCGATGGATGGGGCAAGGTAAGAAAACCATAGGATCTTGCGACGTCTACTACAGCTGCCATGTAAAGGAGCGCAAATTCGGTGTCGGATTTGTTGTGGGAAAAAGACTTCGTGGCCAAGTACTGTCGTTCACTCCAGTGGACGAGCGTCTCGCAATAATCCGCATCAAAACGCGATTTTTTAACATCTCGTTAATTTGCGCCCACGCCCCGACGGAAGAGAAGGACGATGCGACCAAAGATTCCTTCTATGAGCGCTTGGAACGTTCCTATGAGCGCTGCCTCCGCCACGACATAAAAATCGTGCTTGCCGACTTCAACGACAGGGTGGGCAAGGAGGGAATTTTTGGTCCCACAGTCGGAAAATTCAGCCTGCACAACGAAACATCCGGTAACGAACAGGGGCTGATCGCCACCTGCCACCTGGATGTCTCCTGATCGAAAAACGCGAAACCAGATCGATCATGTTGTGATAGATGGAAGACACGCTTCTAGTGTATTAGATGTACGTATGATCCGAGGACCCAACATCGACTCGGATCATTACCTTGTTGCAGCCAAGCTGCGCACCCGCCTCTGTGCAGCAAAAAACGTACATCTACCTACCCAAAGAATGTTCGACATCGAAAAGCTGCAATCACAACAGACAGCCAGAAGATTCGCCACTCGACTCTCACTCCTGCTCTCACAGAGCACTGCCCAACAAACCGGCATGCGCGAGCAATGGAGCAACATTTCTCGTTCTCTACGTACCGCCGCCGAAGAAGAAATCGGATTCCGGCGAGCCCGAAAAAAGAATTGGTACGACGAGGAATGTCATGCTGCTGCAGAAAGAAAGGATGCCGCCTATAGAGCCACGCTGCGATCGGGCGCAACGCGAGCCATGCGAGCCATCCGACAGGAGAAACGAGAGGCCGAAATACGTGAGTGCGAGGAGCTTGAGATGCTGGCCAATAGGAACAACGCCCGAAAATTCTATCAGAAAGTTCGGCAGCTTACAGAAGGTTTTAAGACCGGGGCGTTTTCCTGTAAGAACAAAGACGGCGATCTGGTGACTGACGTACAGAGCAATCTTAAATTATGGAGGGAACACTTCTCGAACCTGTTAAACGGTGACAGCTGCGCATGTCACAGAGAATGTGAAGATCCCGATACCCCACTCGTTGACGACGGAATTATCGTTCCGTTACCCGACCATGACGAGGTAAGAATAGCAATATCACGGCTAAAGAACAACAAAGCCGCGGGCGCCGACGGACTGCCGGCTGAGCTATTCAAACATGGCGGCGAGGAGCTGGTAAGGTGCATGCATCAGCTCCTATGCAAAATATGGTCGGATGAAAGCATGCCTGCCGATTGGAATTTAAGTGTGCTCTGCCCAATCCATAAGAAGGGCGATCCTGCAATTTGTGCCAATTACGCGGGATTAGTCTTCTAAATATCGCCTATAAGGTTCTAGCGAGCGTATTGTGTGAAAGGCGGAAGCCCACCTTCAACCAACTGATTGGACCTTATCAGTGTGGCTTCAGACCTGGAAAGTCTACCATCGACCAAATATTCACAATACGCCAAATCTTGGAAAAGACCCACGAAAGGAGAATCGACACACACCATCTTTTCGTCGACTTCAAAGCAGCATTCGACAGTGCGGAAACGAGTTACCTGTATGCCGCTATGTCTGAATTTGGTATCCCCGCAAAACTAATACGGCTATTCACTAACGTTACTTTGGGAAAATAAAAAATATAAATGGGATAAAAAAATCGATTTTTTTTAAGAATTAATTGTCGATTTTTTTTCTCGAAAATCTGCAAAATATTTCCTGAGGCCGCCATATTGTTAATTCTGAAAAAAAAAAACAGAAAACTTCGATCAGGCACAAGGTTATCTATTAATAAAACAAATTTCTCTTGTCCGATTGATTTTAGATGAATCTCCAAGGACTTGCGATGATCACCGTAAATAAAATAAATCATCATTTTTTTCGGGCCTCTGACTACCCCTAACCCCATAAATTGATTGGATTTTTGATAATTTTTTTTTTTTTGTTCACTGTGTTATTCATATTTTTCCTATAAGAAAAGCTTGAAATTTCTTTCATAAGGAAGAATACATCCACACCGTCAGCAAAAAAAAAATTGTCAAAAATCAGAGCGCATTTTGAGTCACTTCAAATTTCAATGGGCTATAAAACTGGGTACCTGAAACTTTGTAAAAATTCTAATTAAAATTTGCCTGTTTTATTAAATGGTTTTAATTTTATTTTTTTGTTTTAAATTTCTGTTAGAACATAAGTTGTCTGCATGATTCAATAATAAAAGGTTTGCTCGGTGAGCAGTTTTCTCATTTCTTCTTGACAAATCGGCTCCGTTAGCCAGACACTGGGTTGCTAACTCTAGAAATTTTTATCAAAACTGGAAGAAAAGTAAAATTTGTAGTAAAAACTTTTTACTTTCAAAAGGGTTTTTAAGCACAAGAATTTGCTAGGTAGGTCTATAACTAAAACGAGAACGGTCCTGCAAGAAAGGTGCATCTACACATGTAAGAAGATGATGCGTTTTCAGTTTCAACTCGACGCAAGTTACAGTAGTCAAGTTAACCATTTTTGTTCCATTGCGGAACGCCTTAAGGAGATTGACGTATTTATTCGTGATGACATACCCAGTATTATGCTCCTTTGTAGCCTGCCAGAGGATACGGAGAAGTTCGTTGGGGCCGTTGAAAGTCGCGATGGATTACCCAAGTTTGAAAGTTTAAAGATGAAGATTTTTGAAGAAGAGGAACGACGCAAAGGTAAGGTCAATGATAGAGAACAGATTGTATATGCCGTAAATGATGAGAAAGACAAGTGGCGTACAAAGACGAATTCGTAAAACAGACATCATAAAAGCAACCTAAATGTTATGCATTTAGGGAGAAGGGCCATGTGCAAGCCCAATGCAGAAATACAGCGAATTCTGAAGTCGTGTTTGGTTCGTATGATAGTGGCTTAACAGCCAACCATAACACGTGGATTTCGGACAGCGGAGCATCGTCGCATATCTGTAACATTAAAAATGTATTCACTTCCTACAGAGAGCATACGCAAAAGGTATTACTGGCATCAGGGTAAAAGTATTGTAACGAAATGGATAGGTAATGTGAAGGTTAAATGTGGTATACAACTGTATATCAGAAATTTTTGTAAAAATTCTAACTAGAAAAGTTGATCTTTGGATTAAAATGGATTGCATATTTTTTAGCTTTGTACATAAGCTTGAAACTTGAAACTTTTTATAGTATAGATTATATACAACATTTCTTGAATGAAAAAACCACTAAACCAGGAATAGACTAAATAAGAAAGGAAAAAAATTAAGAATTGCAATATATCGCTCTGCTATTAAAGTGAACACAGGTGTACCATATTCAAGTGAATATTTGCTTGGTTGTGAAGTGGTTTATTTAGTGGATCCATATACAGGGTGTGGGCATTTCAAAGTAATACTAATTAGCTTTTATTTGGAAGAAATTTAATGAAACTTCACAAATTTTGTACACAACTCTTCGCTCATATGGCGACGGTAACTGCATGTCTCTTTATTTCTGGAGTTAAGTTGTAGTCGCCCCTGTCTTATCTGAAAAAAGAGCAAAAAGAAAAATAATGAGTTATAGCCACATATACGCGTGTCCTCAAATACCGTATGCACCCTGTATGTATGTATGTAAATACAATATGTAAAGTATGTTTTTTTCCTGTACGAATGTATACGTAAATATCCATATTCACAAATAAACATTCTGCCAAAAAAATATCGGGAATTGTTCATTTAAAAAGCGCGTGTCACACAAATATCTAAATTTTTTTTTTGCTGGAATGTTGGTACAGCATTAGATTCGGTTTTTAGGGGGTTGGACAAGTCCAAGCTGTCAGTCAGGAGACCATTGTATTATACCTCGATAGAATTCAGTAGAAAGAATAGAGATAGAAAAGATAAAATGTGGATGGTAAGACGGAAAAATTAGTTTGAGGTCACACTTCCACAAATCTCTTGGATTCCTTGATTAATCTTAAGAGATCCGGAAGAGGAAGAGTATAAACCTTACCAATACTCAGTATATCGCAACCCAATATCCTAAGTCTGATTTTGGAAAACGCCGGACAGCTAAAGAGAAAATGCTCTGCAGTGTCGTCATCCTCAAGACAGGATAGGCATATCGGCCCTCATGGCAGCCATTTGCTGACCACAGGCGTTGTGCCCTGTGATTACACCCACCAGTTAAATGGTTAATGGAAATTTCAAATTAGGCAACCTCACCGGTCACCTAAGTATCCTAAATAAAATCAAAAACACCATAAGCATGGTTAAAGTTTCATACCAGATTGACCCAATCCTCTGTTTCACAAAAGGATACACAGTTACCTTTCCTGAGAGGATCGAGTGGAAAAAAAACCCGAAATGGATGATTGATGATTCACAAAAATGGTACACTGATGGATCAAAAACACCTTATGGTGTAGGAGCAGGTGTAGTGGGGCCCAGAATCCGCAAATCATACACTCTCACCAGGGACACTACCATCTTCCAAGCGGAATTATACGCAATAATGGTAGCAGCAAACATCATGCAACGTAGAAACCACAAGAGAGTGAAGATCACAATACTCTCGGACAGCCAATCAGTTCTAAAAGCTTTAGATAGCTATGCCTACAACTCAAAAACTCTCTTAGAATGCCACAAGGCACTCAATAACCTGGCATCCAAAAACAATGACCCATTAATTTGGGTACCGGGACATGAGGTATATGACGGCAACGAAAAGGCAGACTTTCAAGCCAAAAAAGGGGCAGATGTAAACTTCATCGCACCTAGTCCCATGTTTGGATTCAACAAAAACAGCCTAAAACAAAAAGTAAAATACTGGGCCAAAACTCTATTAAATCAGCATTGGAACAATGTAGAGGGTCTTAGACACTCCAAAAAGTTCCTAAGTTTCAACGCTAAAAGAGCTAACATGGCCCTCACGTTAAACAAAAAGAGCATTCGCACTCTCACAGGCGCCCTCACGGGTCACTTCACCTGCAACAAACACCTACATAAATTAGGCATAACTAACACCAGCACCTGCAGATTTTGCTGCGAAGATGAGGAGTCTATAGAACATATCGTCATCGAATGTCCGGGGTTGACGCATAGAAGCAAAAGGTTTTTAAACAAGTTCATGCTTACAGATAAAGATCTTCCATCACTCCTTCAGAAGGAGCTGGTACAATTCATAGGCATACTTAACAGTCAATAGACAGCGTAGGGTGCACAATAGATCAATATGGTCACAGTGCTAAAGACCCATACCTTAACCCTTTACTACCATTAACACCCACCAGTACTCCCAGGTCCCTTTTGCTGTGTTCTAGGGAAAGGTCGCTATTTTCCCCTTTTTGGTTTTTTTACAAAGCACTTGGCTACTCTATACGAGCTTAACCCAGACCAACGTCCTCTATGGGTAGACCACATGAAGTCGTCAATTTATAGTTGAATCGATGCGAAATTGATACCTAGAAAGGGTTCAGGGTCTAGTGTCATGCTTGTAGGCAGTTTATTAGCTAACTTGTTCCCTGTAATACCACAATGTTGAGAAAACCCAAATAAGACAAACTTTGTTGTGTTTTGCAACACTGTTCAATTTCGTCTTACTTTCACCGACTAATTTCGCAGAGCAGCGTGGGTTAGCAAGGCCTTTCAGTGCTACCCCACCACTTTTTCTCAATTAGCCAGTATGCCACTTTCAAGATGGCATAGACTTCCGTAAGGAATACCGTGGTCATCTGTCCTGCGGGAGTACTTAGAGTCTGAGTCGTCTAAGTATGATACCACCCAGATCTGCTACCATCACTGGTTTTGTATCCGTCGGTGTAGAAAGTGCGCTGATATCCCGTTAATAGATTCTCTTGACTTAACCATTGGTCTCTATCTGGGATCAAAACATCATATCTCCTGCCAAAGCCAGCGAAAGGCACCCGATTGTCCACTGGCATCGAGAACAGTGTGCACCGCTCCGACAACTGGTGGTATATCTGACAGTGGCCAGTATTTTCTTCATTTCATGTTGGTACGATTGACTTCTATAGTGTCACAGAGTGTGAGCGTGATCCGTCAATTAGCTCGTTTTTGGCATCTAATTATATCAGTCAACCGCCACAGGTGTGCTCTGCGATTTTCACAATGGATAAAAATATCGAACAAAGACTTTGTCGGAAATTTTTAGTGTTTGAACGGAATTTCGTGTGCCGAATCGTTGAAAATGTTGCAGAAAGCCTATGGCGAGTGTGTGAGTTATCAAAAACATGGGTCCACGAGTATATAAGACTTTTACAGACGGCCGAGAAGTCGTGGAAGAATTGTCCCCGACCTGGTCGCCCATCAACGACTTCAATGGATGAAACGGTCGACAAAGTCAAGGAACTGATGTTAGAAAACCATCATTTAAGTTTGAAGGAGGTAGCTCGTAACCGACCGTAGCGTGTTTCACGAATCAATTCGCAACATTTTACATCATCAATTGGGCATGAGACGCGTGACTGCCCGACTCGTTTTAAGAGAGTTGAATTTCATTCAAAAAATTCATCAGAAGAAGGTGGCTGAAGACATGCCTGAGCAAGTCAATTCGAACCCAACGTTTATCCAGTGCATCAGAACAGTTGATGAGATGTGGGTATATGAGCTTGACATGTAAACCAGTCAACCAGCCAAGAGGCGGCTGAATGCCGCTATCGACACGAGCCGAAACCCAAAAAACGACGTCAAAGTCGGTCAAAAGTGAAAGTTATGCTACTCGTTTTCTTTGATTATCACGGAGTTGTGCACTCGGAATTCATTCCAATTCATTGGGCCAAATTGTGAAAAGAAAACTCATGGATCTTGCATCATGACAACGCACCGTCTCCCAAGGCTCATACTGCGAACACTTTTTTGACCACAAACTCGACAAATATCATCGAACAACCTCCCAATTCACTGGACTTAGCCCCCTGTGACTTTTCTCATTTTGCCAAAACTTCAATTTCAACTCCGCGAACGCCGCTTTGATAGTCGATAGAGGCCACTAAGAAGAATTCGCTGAAGGAGCTGAAGAAGATCTCTTCAAACGAGCTTAAAAGGTGTTTTGATGACTGGCCTAATCGTTGGTATTTGTGTATTGCTTCGAGTGGAGCCAATTTTGAAGGCGATAAAATAAATTTTGATGATTAAACAACTATTTTGCGTTTTATTGAACAATTCCCGGTACTTTTTTACCAGAATGTATTTACGCAAATTTGTACGCCTCAGCACTTCAATTCATAAGAGTCTATATATAATATTTTGCGCAGCAATGAGGACAGGATGTAAAAATACTCAAATAGTGAAATTACTGACATATTTGAAATTGAATTGATAAATGTTAACTGAAAGTGAAATAAATGTGTTTTTAAATACATACATAAGAGTTTTTTTTTCTTTTTCTTTAATATAATCCGCTAATATTCAAGAGTAAATTCAGTTGGATGAAAATAAAACTGGGTTAAGTTCATATCGATAAGTGAAGTTCAGCGATTTGCCATGGAATGATACGCTGGATATTTAATGGCCACTTTAGTGTAATATTCCTTTGTTGAAGGTAGAAATAATAAAATGTTTAATTACTTTTTAAATGTTTAGCATAAGAAATAAAAACATGCATGCAGTATAGCTAATACGCGGGCGGCATACAAAACAATGGCACTCGATGAAATAACTTAAGTTGTAAATGGCTGTTAAAGTGGCTGGAGGTAAATTTTTTCTTTTTTGTATTGGTTACATTGGTTTGCGATCGAAACAGACAAACGTGCACGAAGCTGCTTATGAGCTTCGTCATATAGTGAATGTCAGCATTGCCCGGTTCGTAGACGCATATACATATATAAATGGTAAAAATTCCAAAACTGCTACCCCGCCACTTTTTCTCAATTAGCCAGTATGCCACGTTCAAGCGCACACCGTTTTTAGCTATTTGGCTGTTTGACTGGGTTCCTCCTCCTATTTGGGGCGTGCGTTTTTATGCTGTTCCACAAATGGAGGGATCTACAGTTTCAAGCCGACTCCGAACGGCAGATATTTTTTATGAGGAACTTTTTCATTGCAGAAATACACTCGAAGGTTTGCCATTGCCTGCCGAGGGGCAACTGCTATTAGAAAAAGGTGTTTCTTCATTTTGGTGTTTCAAAGAGATTTGAATCTACGTCTTGGTCGGCACGCACCAACCCTTACTTTCTTGAAGAAACTGCAATTATCTTATTTGCAAAGTCCAAAATAAACAAAACTGGCGCGAGAAAAATTGTTTTGATGGTGAGCTCTTTTTAATGAGTTATTGCGTTGGAATTTAGTGAAATCCAGTGAAAGCTTTGTGTCATTCGGTTCAGTGGAAGCGAAGTTTTTGCGTCTAAAGTGTCAGTATGTTTGTGTCATCGGTACAAAAATGAGTTTCGAACAAAGAGCTAAAATCAAATTTTGTTTTAGATTCGGTAAAACGTTTACCGAAACATTTGAATTGATGAAAACAGTTTATGCCAATTATTGTATATCTCGTGCCAGAGCTCATGAGTGGTTTATATATTTCAGAGATGGTTGTGAGGGCATAAATGGCAATGGACATACGGGCCGCCCAAAATCAGTAATCACCGAAAACTCTATCGAAGTTGTTCGTAAATTTACCAAAAGTGAACCCAAATCATCATTGAAATGCATGGAATCGGAGTTGAATATCTCCAAGCGATCAATTTATCGCATTTTAACTGATTATTTCGGATTACGAAAGGTCTGTGCACGTTTCATTCCGCACAAGTTAACTGAGGACCAAAAATTGCACAGAACTCAACATTCGAGAGACCTCATTAAATAAGCGGGAGAATACGAGAACTTCCTTAACAACATTGAAGCTGGTAATGAAACGTGGTGTTTCTAACATGAACCTGAAACTAAGCGTCAAAGTGCCGAATGGAAGGCCCCAGACCAGCCAGCACCCAAAAAATCGCGTTTAGAGAAGTCAAAAATCAAGTCGATGCTCATTCGTTTTTACGATTCCAAGGAAATTGTCCGGAAGGAGTTGATGTCAACGGGCCAAACCGTCAATGCAATTTTCTATTTTGGCGTTTTGAAGCGCTTGTTGCATCGCATTCGTCGAATTCGCTCTGAATACACGAAGGAGGCAGCTGGCGCGTAATACATGGTAATGCACCATCTCATCGTTCCATCTTAAAATTCGATTTAGCCGGCTACACGCACGAAAGACTGTGTCGTTATCTTGCTCTTGCGTCGTTACCTTTCTTGAACTGCAAGCGAGAGCGCGGAACGAACGACAAAGAGCACAATCGGCCCCCGCGTTCGGCAACGTTCAACATCTGGCTCTGTCCTACTTGAGTGAGCATATATAGTATATGTATGTATATGCGCATTTGTATATAAATTCACATATTTGTATTTGCAAATGCTTTCTTACTGTGGGCATGGTAATGAACCATTTCTCTGTTGAGAATAAACGATGATAGAAAAAGTAGGAAATAAAAGGGGGTGTTTCGAGTGTAAAGTGTCTTGAAAAAGGCAAATCGATGATGTTGCCTCTAAGTGTTGTTGACTTATTAACGTCTGATTCACAATCGAAATTGAACATATCTTTCATGAATTTGATAAATATTTCGTCATTTTTCACGTTTGTGTAAATATAACTTGACCTATTCCATTGCAATTCCATTTACCTCCTCCTCTATATCCATACAAAATATCTATCAAACAAATAAAATTAAAATTTTGTTTTGAAAATTGCAACCATTACATCAGTATTTTCTTACGACGTTGTCACGTTAAACTATTGTCAGTAAACCGACTCTACATACAACCTCTTTCTTGACTAGAATTTGACTGTGACTTCTACCTATTCGAAAAATTGTTTTTGGCCATAAGAGGAAAATGGTTTGCGCACGTAGAGGCCATCCAAAAGGCTTGTGCCGACATCCTTGAGGACATTCTGGTCAATGACCTGAAACGCTCTTTCGAAAAGCTTTTAAATCGCGCAAAACAGTATATCGAGGCCAGAGAGACTATTTTGAATAAATAAACTCGATGTTATCAAAACAAAGCTGCTGTCGTTTCCATTTGAGCTCAGTCTTGTTTATTTTGGACTTCACCTTGTAGAATAGTTCGAATTATGGAAGTTCGATTATGTTAATTTTATCGTTAAAAAAAGCTAAAAAAGGCTCACACTTTTTCAAAGAGCCGATATTTATAAGTACTGGGATTTGTTAAATCCTTGCTTTCCATGAATTTAGTTCTATTTCTTTAGAAAAGGCGAGTCTTGCCATAAAATAAGAGGAACAACTGAACAATACCCATCCGAAAGAGAAAAAAAATTATCTCTTGGAAAATTTGCCGCGAAACACCCAAAAATTGAACTTTAAAGATTTCTAACCTGCAAAACACAAAAAAAAATAAAACGAAAAAGAAAACAATATGCCTTCCATAATGCTACGTGAGATGTCTCATTGCAGCCACGCACTAACTTAATTCTATGAACACATACATCTGTACCTTTACCACAATCGGCCAAACAATTTCCCAGCGGCAAAACTGTGTGTATTAAACAAATTCAATTGAATTTAAATTAATAATCAAATATATGGCTTATCCATAAAAATACACAATACAAAGAACAACAGAATAGCAGAATAACAGAATAACAGAAACGGCCACAAATGGAAAACCGCATTCAAATAAAACGAACGGTTCCATTCGTTGCATCACTGACTGCATTTGCATTTCCATTTCGGCAACCAGTTGTACTGAAATAGCTTTGTTATTGTTATTGTTTTATATTGTTTAGTTTAATATTTGTTTTTGGTTATTAACATAGCACTTTCGTTTCATTGTCGAGTAACTTTTTTCGGAACAAAAATTAATAGAAATTGCAAATAAATGACACTCGGCCAGAATTGCGTTTAATTGGTTCCACTAAAGCAACAACAATTTTCAATTGTAAATACTCTGCACGGTTTTATAATTCTCAAAACAAAACATACTTGTTTACGAAAATGCATTCACTCAAACTCGTTACGTACTTGAATCGCAAAAGCGCGCATTAGGGTGAGCCAACATTTTCTAGAATAGATATTTTGAGTGATAATTAGTGCTGTATTGGAGAATGAACACTTGAGGGGTGAAGTTGGCTTTAAGAGGTCGAAAAAGATTATTTTTTCGCTTCAAACGATTTTTAGTAAATTAGTGAGCATAGTTTCACAGTTACAGCGTGTAATTTCCAATGCCTACGTAGATACAAAGCCAAATGCAGATGGGCGTCAGTTACTTCCGTTGCGACTGAACAAATCGACGGCGAGCGACTTTGGAGCTGCTTCTCTCCATTTTTCATTCGTATGCCTTCTCTGAATTGGCTTGCTTAAATGAGAAAAAATCTAAATGGTATGTGGCTTTGAAAGCTTTTCTATTCACGACTGTATTCCTTCTATTTAAGGTAGTAGTCTGGTCAAATGCTAATTTTTTATAGATACTTTTTAGGAATTTTTTTTTTAATAAAATTCGATCGCTTTGATTTTACAGTATGTTATTACTCACATCAAAGAGTATACAAAAACAAACAAAATTAATAAAAAAAAATAAAAATAAGATAAGCATATCGATAAAATGACGCCCTCGTTTGCTTCCGACAAAAAACAAAATATGTTAAATTTTTTTGTCTGCGCTCTCCGAAAAGAGAACCACTTAAAACCTTAAAAATTAAAAAAAAATTGAAATTTTATTCATATAAAAGCCATAGAAGTTACAAAAACACAATACTCATTTATTTTTCTTTAACAAAAAATTTCAAATTTTTTTGTTAAAACTCTCTGAAAATAAAATCACTCAAATATTTACAAATTGAAGAAAAAACAGTTGTTTGCTTTTGGAAATACAGGGCCCGCCATCTATCGTTACGGATTTGAACTAGGTATTATTTGAAGAATGGCAACACTTAGCTGTCATCTGATTTGACAGAAAATTAGTTTTATTCTTCCACCGAACGAAAATGGTTGTGTATACGCTCAAAGAACGCTGGGAAATATTGCGATATTACTTTGAAAATCATGGAATTGTTGCAGAATGTCTACGAAAATTACGGACGGCAATGGGAAGAAGAAAATCACCGAAAAGCATCTTTTGCGCACTGTCTTCGGAGATCGCATTATCAGCCGAAATTCTGATATCGTTTGGCCGCCTCGGAGCTGCGATTTGACACCGTTGGATTATTATCTTTGGGGTGCCGTCAAAGACCACTGTTATGCCAACAAACCAAAAACAATTGATGCAGTGAAGACCAACATACGCGATGTCATAGCTGAAATACAGCCGCATACAATCGAAAATGTGTTGAAAAACCGATCGTATGGGATGGTGCATGGC
Source organism: Anastrepha fraterculus (assembly GCA_037575425.1). NCBI lineage: Eukaryota > Metazoa > Arthropoda > Insecta > Diptera > Tephritidae > Anastrepha > Anastrepha fraterculus. The sequence goes on along the minus strand of JAYXIM010000731.1, from coordinate 23,471 downwards.
TAGCCGAGGCAGCCATATGAATGAAGTTGTACTCCATTATTAACCGGAAGAATTGTAATTCAAAATCAAAAAGAAAACAGTTTGGAAAAATATTAAGTAGTTTCTTTTTTATAGCATTTTTAATTCCGTAAAGTTATATGGCGGACACTTTAAAAGTTAAAGTAAAAAAAAATTCCTAATTCTTGGAAAATTTATTTAGTCACAAATTTAAAAGTTAACTAAATTTTTTTTGTTTAATGAAAGCCAAAGCCTTTACAAAAAAATTTAATTTTTTTTTCAATATACAAGGTGAAGTCCAAAACAAACAAGACTGAGCTCAAATAGAAACGACAGGAGCTTTGTCCTGAGAACTTCGAGTTTATTTATTCAGAATAGTCCCCTCTGGCCTCGAGACACTGTTTCGCGCGATCTAAAAGCTTTTCGAAAGAGTGTTTCAGGTCATTGACGGAATGATCTTCAGGATGTCGGTACAGCAAAATATTTTCCTTTCATGGCCAAATGTGATTTTTCGAATAGGTAGAAGTCACAGGGAGCGATATCAGGCGAATACGCGAATACGGTGAGTGATTGACGGTTAAAATGCGATTTCTGGTCGAAAAACCAGTCACAAAAATGGATCGATGAGACGGTGCATTATCATGGAATAAGCACCAGTTTCTTCCTTCGTGGTAATCAGGGTGAATTCGACGAATACAATCCAACAAACACTTCAAAACGCCAATATAGAAAATTGCATTGATGGTTTGGTCCATTGGCACGAACTCCTTGTGGACATTTTCCTTGGAATCGTAAAACCAAATGAGCATCGACTTGATTTTTGACTGCTCCAAACGCGATTTATTGGGTGGTGTCTCGTCTGAGCCTTCAATTCGGCACTTTGACGCTTAGTTTCAGGTTCATGTTGGAAACATCACGTTTAATCACCCATTAAAATGTTGTAAAGGAAGTTTTCGTCTTTTCTCACTTGTTTAGTGAGGTCTTTCGAATGTTAAATTCTGAGCATTTTTTAGTCCTCAGTTAACTTGTGCGGAATGAAACGTGAACAGACCTTTTGTAATCCCAAATGATCAGTTAAAATGCGACTAATCGATGGCTTGGAGATATTCAACTCCGATTTCATGAATTTCATCAATGATTTCGGTTCATTTTTGATAAATTTACGAACAACTTCGATGGAGTTTTCGATGATTACTTATTTTGGGCGGCCTGTATGTTCATTGTCATTTATGTCCTCTGAAACGTGTAACCAAATCATGAACTCCGGCACGAGATAGACAATAATTGCCACACATTTTTTTCATCAATTCAAATGTTTCGGTAAACGTTTCACCGATTCTAAAACCAAATTGGATATTAGCTCTTTATTCGAAACTCATTTTTGTACCGATGACGCAAACATACTGACACTTTAGACGCAATAACTTCGCTTCCACTGAACCCAATGAGCCGAATGTCACCAAGCTTTCACTGGAAGTCAGCCAGGGATGTAACTTCCAACGCACTAATTCACTTAAAAGATGGCGCCGTCAAAAACATTTTTATGACACCAGTCTTGCTTATTTTAGACTTCACCATGTAATTCAACTTCTCAATGCTCTCTACACATTATCCCATTTAAAAGACTCAAAGTTTTCAAAACCAAATATGTTGAAGAATAAGTTTTGAAAGCCAAGGCCCACTAGAAAATGTAAAAAAAAAAACAAAATGTTTAATAAATAAGGGTCAAAACAATCACAAAACAAAAGTATGCACCCTAATATACACCCATTTAATACAGAATTACAGAATGCAACTTTTCTCAGTGAATGATTTATGTATTGTATTTTCTTTGATTTTCAAAATGTATCGCTCTTAATGGGCCATGCCCATTTATTTGTACAGGTCCGTGAATACGAAAGATTGGAAAGAAAGGATTCAGCTACAAATTATCAAATCAAATCATCAAATTATTATTAAACCAAAATTCTACCTCAAATTCGCTTCAGCATTTTCCTACTGCATTCTCCTACTGGTTACCTCGCCTATCCCATTTCACTTATTCCCACTCATTGTTGGTTCATCATTACTTTCGCGCGCCTTTCATGTTTTTTTCCTATTGTTTTTGTGTGTTTGTAGCCACCGCCGTTTGCGGGCGTTGCTTGGTTAAAGTTTCGGCCTGATTTGTTGCCACTGGTAATTGTTTTAGCTGCCATCGGCCAAATATATTTTTTTGCCTTTATTTTAATGTTTCGTTATTGTTTCGCATGCAGGCATACATTTAGCAATGACCGCAACATTATTGTGGCCACAATCGTTTTGCAGCCATTTCCACACTTCCATTGGTAGTTGTTGGTGTGCTCTTATTAACTTGACAGAAGAGTCAGCTTATATGTTGCAGCAGTGCATAATTTTGCAAATTTTAATTATTGAAAATTTAAATATTTGCCCGCCCTTATTACTCAGGCTGGTATGTTTGTATGTGCGAATATATTTCCACAGCAAAACGTAAGCGTTATTTGTGAGGTTGGGGCAAACATTTTAATTCGCTTGTAAATGAAACAGAATTTCAAACAATTGCGTTGTTATTGGACGTATTAAAATGCCCATTTATGGTTATGAGTAATTTCACGGGCAATTGCGCAAAAGTTTCCATCTGCATTGTATGTGGGTGTGTATGTCCGCGCATATAAATAAATCAAACGAATACGTAATTAAGCTCTAATGTAGCCATTAATTGGCACATTTAAAAATAACTGTACATTTTTTATTTGAGAAATATGCGCGTGTTTTGGTTTATTTGAGGATATCAAGTAAATTTTGTTAACTGATTTTGTTAAAAAAGACACGAAAATATTGAATATTGTAATGAGACTCGATTGCAGCGTGCGACAGCAATAGTTATTCAGGAAACAATTTTGTAAGACCTAGAATATTATGTATGGATGTTACATTGGAATGTTGCATACTGAGTTTCTCATTTTCTCAGCAATTAAATTGTTTGTTAGCCTTTAATATTGCAAGGGTCCAACTTCTCAACAAAATATTTTAAATACTGAACCTGCGATATTATTCTATGCTACTGTACTTTAAAAAGTCTATATTTGTTAGGTCGGAAAATAAGCAAATTTTATTTTATAGCTGAATATATCCTCCTTGGTTTGATATCTATATTAACGTTTTAGTAAGTAAAAGGTCTTCCAAAAGGGACTTCTATATGTCAGTAGCGAATAATTCGCTCACGGCATCTTTTGCTGAAACACCCTGGAGGTCTGGAATTCGCAAGGGTGATTCTCTTAGCCCCGTCCCTTTCAATGTAGCAAAGGATCAGCTAATGTGATAAAGGAGTTCAAGCACTAAGAAATTTATCGAAAGAATCACTCAGGGATCCACGTAATATGCATGCGGATGACGCTGTTTTAAAGGGGTATTCCAGTGTAGGGGCATGAATTTGAGGTGTTTTTGCGGGTGCTATAAATAAAAAACGATTATTATAAAATTATTTTATTATTTATTTTAAGTGGGGTGTCCAAAAAAAATGGCGCGCTAAACCTGTCATGATTGCAAGCTTTCTAATAATCTGAAACAAAAAACTGAAAAAGATTATTAATTTAGATGAATGCCACTATTGTACTAACTGAGAAAAAGTGAACAATTTTTTTTTTTGCTAAATTACGGTGTCCGAAAATATAGTACAATTCTTTCCTACTTTGGGACATTTCTGAATGTTTTAAAAATAACAAAGTGTTTTTATTATATTAAAATAATCGTATGTAGAAAAAAAATATGTATTGAGAAGACTCACACCAAATTTCAAGTGAATCGGTGCAGTAGAACTTGAGATATCATGTCAAACGTTTTTAAAAATATAGTTTTGAGAAAAACGCGTTTCAATTTTTTAGACAAGATAGATGAGAATCGATGTTATGTCACCAAAAAGACTATAACTCATGAAATAAATGGAATTTTAAAAAATCCTTTTCACGACATATTTTTAAATGTCTAAGCTTTGAAAATATGTAAAAAAATATGTCGACTTTTTCGAAATTCTATACTAGAATACCTTCTTAAAGAGCTCGATGGTCTAGAGCTCGAAAATGTAGGGTATTTACAGGATTTTTTTTTTTTTTACAATAAAAAATATGACAATAATAATGAAAAACGATATTTACATGTTTCAGGCTTTTTATTTAACTTCTTTTACATACAAAAATGAACAAAAATTTGTTCTTAATTTTATAAATTTTAAAAATGGCGCTAAAGTTGACCGTCCCACAAAATTGGATCTGGACGGTGTTGTCCATTTGGGCTTCTCTATCTATTTAAAACACAAAAACCAAACAAATTATTAATCAGTATGACTATAGCTATGTCTCGTACTAGAATAGAAAAAAAAATTTGACAAAATGGCGCGGTTTTGAATTAGACACTCTAAAAATCGGATTTTTTTACAGTTTTTAATCAAAAAAACACGAAATAATTGAAATAGTAAAATGATTTTTTTTTGAGGGCACCAGCCCGAAAATAGTCATTTCGATAAATAAATGAGAGTTGAAATGAGAAAATGAGCACAGTATATTCTTAAAATACTATACCTTTGAAATATTGAAAAAACAAAAAATCGATTTTTGATGCTTCTAGATAACAGGAAAACATAGATTAATAGCCAATTTAAAGGATGACCTGCAACGTCTTTTAACAAATTTGTAGGCACTGCAAAAATATTTAATATGGAGATATCCCCTGAAAAGACAAAGAGCTTAGTCATATCAAAAATTCCAATAAGGCGCAAGCTGGAAATAGACCGAACTGTTATTGAAAAGTGATGAAGTTTAAATACCTCAGGGGTGAGATCTCCAGTGACCGCAGCATTAATAAGGAAGTGCGCGAAAAATTTGCTCAAGGGCACGAGGTATCAGGATGCCTTAGAGCCATAATATGGAGGAATAAATGTAGTACTTAAGAAAGGAAGATAAAACCCGAATATACAAATCTGTGTGTGGTGCAGAGGCGCGAGCTGAAATTTCACGATCAATCATAGAAAAAACTTGTGTAGATTACGTAAAAAATAAAGCAATAACCGAGCAGTCGGAAATTACTGACAATGTTAAAGTTGCAAGGACTAGAAGACGAGCTTAGAATGACCATATAACAAAGGCATCCAGTGGTTGAATAGAAAGGATTGCTAGAGTTTCTAAGCCAAATGGAGGACGTGCACCGCGTAGACCTCCAAAACGATGGAAGGCGAGCTGGATATCAACGTCAATTAAAGACACATACAATTTTTTTAATCTTATTTTATTTTTATTTTCCTATATTGGATTTGTGATTTTATTGGATTTTTTGATTACTCGTGTAATGAAATGTAATTTATATTGCATGAAGAAAAACTCGCAAGGAGTATATAATAAAAGACAAAGAAGAAATAAGAAAAAAATCATTCAAATCATTTTGTGAAAAAATATTAAGCTTCGTGCCAAAACAACGTCATTTACGTTAATAAAAAAAAATTTTTTTTTTTGTTTAATCGAAAATACGCGTTTATTACTACTCAAGATATGACGGAACTATTATTTTGCATGGAAATGCTCGTGCACACGTTGCGGGACCAATCAAAACCTATTAGGAAACACCGAATTAGGAAGATCTACATCCACGCCGCATTCACCAGACACTCCCCCTTCTGATTATTACCTGTTCCGGTCGCTGGCTCACAACTTGTCACCTTACATCATATGGAAGATCAAAAATTGTGAAATTCAAACTTGAAAATTTAAGACTTCTTCCGGCACGGTAACTGCATGCTAGCGGAAATGCGGCAAAAACTAATGGCTAATAATAATTTTTTTTCTTTTCAACAGCAGATACTTATTTCTGCACCTTCCGCTCTCCGAAATAGGCCTCTTTTTGACAACTATTGTGACGTAACACCCTAATTTATAATCGAAAGGTGTTCCGTATTAAGAAAAAAAATAATAATAAATGCTGTACTTTTCTTTTTTAAATTTAATATTTTTAAGACGGAGTATTTATCGAAATCGAAAACAAATCATTTATGAAAAAAAATGTACTTAGACCCTCTCAATTTGAGCTAAAAATATGCAACTCGACTATTTTCATACCGGAAATATTCCTTAGTTACTACCTACTATAACGAAGCGAATCAGTGAAATGGACTAGTCTTGCGTCGCAGTAAGCAAATACAGTTATACAGGGATGCTCAGAATAAGAGCAGAACAACATTTTACAAAACTTTGACTTTTTATTTATTTATTTTTTAAAAATTGTATATATTTTCTTTTTATTTTAAAATTTTTTTTTATTTTTTTGTAATTTTTTTAAATTTTTTTATAAGGAATTCGTATTGAGTTTTAGTATAATATTAGTGTAAATTTAAAGATTGGCATTGATTTTTGATAATTATTATTATTGGTTGTTTCCTGTTCACGATTTTTCGCATTTTCTTTTATATAAAAAAATTTCGAGCATTCGTTATATGAAAGCAAATGAGTAACTGTGCCATGAAACTGGACAACAGGAATTTTTAGAAAACAGTTGATGAAAGTATTTTGAATTTTTTTAAATTTTGTACAAAGTTCAAATTACATATATGGCCTTTTTTGTGGTATAACCGTTATTTTTATATAAATATAAAAAATTAAAAATGGAAAAAATAAATAAAAGAATATAAAATAAGATAAAAAAATTTAAATAGCTAAAACTTTTCAAAATTTGCGTGTGTTTCTAAAATTACTAACATTTTTTTTTTTTAATATTGAAACCAAAAAACTGTATTCCGAAAATATTTTGAATTTTTTAAAATTGTGTACAAACTTCAAACTAAATATATGGCCTTTTTGTAAAAAAAAACAAAAAATTAAAGAATTAAAAAAAAAATTAAAAAAAAATAAAACAAATTGTTGCGTGCTTTTCAAAAATTACCAACACTTCTTTTTTTTAATTTCGAAACCCAAAATAATGTATTCTGAAATATTTTTTTATATATTCTATTCTACAAAATTAAAAACAAAGTTATAAAAATGTTAAAACCACCAAAGATATTTAACTTCAGAAAATGCTACACCATAATTTTCAACATTGGATAAATCTCAAAATTGTTAACAGTTTTCCAAAATGTTTCCAGTCACGATTATTTTCCTATTATGTTCAAGCCAAGGCGAGTTTATTAAAGGTGGTGTCCAAAACTGAAAGACTAGAAAATTGCGCCTTCCGAATTTGCCGTGTCGTAAGAGTCCATCCATCAACAAACAAAAAGAAGGGGAATTACTTGTTTGCGAAGAAAAAGAGTAGGCGAAAGTAATGGAAAATGGAAACAACCAAACACAAGAAATTATTCGCACACACACATACTTTCTAGGCACGCATCTTTTCCATAAACACGCAAAAACTGCATTTGAAGGCTTTTCTATTTATTTGTGCTTTAACAATTTAATACGAGGGACTTCGTTTGCATTAGTTTGTTTAATTTTATTGTCGCCATCTCCACTGCTCAATTCGCCTTGGGTGGTATCTTAAATCAGCTGATTTGTATTTAAATTTTCTTTCGCCGTGTCCGTGTGGCTGTCAGCACAGAATGAAACAAAGCGAATTCATTCTTTGTTTTCTAATATACAGTCTGTTTTAGAATAAAGAAACCGTTTTTTCTTGTAATTTCAAGATATATTTCGTTCTGCTTTTTGCTGCATAATAGTCCCACTTAAGGGCTACGACGCCAGTGCTAACTTAGGTTAGTGTCGTTCGAAACTTTTGCGTAAACGCAACCAAACAAAAATGAGTGAGAAATACGCGAAGCGTTTCGAGGCGGTATTTTTATGCACGCATTCGAAAGGGCCGAAATTATCTGACACCACGGCTGCAAAAGTGATTAAAAAATCAAAAAAGTTTGTTGTGATGTGGAATCAGCGGTACAAAATGCATAAAATTGATGACGACTTTTCCGAGTGCGGCTTGAAATGAGTGACGACAAAATAGCAGGATAAAGTGATCGTCCAACTTTTTAAGCGGGAACCTTATTTGTGACTACGCCAAGCACAATCAGTTCTTACTAAAAAGGGAATAGGCATGAGTATCAAATCGAACGTCGACTAAAGGAGACGAACTTATCCTATCGTCCCACATTATCAAAACCACTGCTCTCAGAAAAACAAGTTGAAAAATAACAAAAAAGAAAATGGCGTCATAGTAGTAGACTGGCCTTCCCAGTCCCCAAACGCCAACCCCACTGAAAATGTGTGGGAAATTATGAAAACAATCTTGCCGGAAGGCCAGTCCACGATTTAAAGCAACTCGTGCGTCAAGTACGCAAAATCTGGTCTTCTTTATCGACGAGCTACGCAGAAAAGCTGGTTCGAAGCATGCCGAGAAGATGCCAGGATATACTCTAACGATGGAGACTACACGGCTTATTGAGTAATTGCGACTTGTAGTTTTGTACATTCTTTTAAGTAAAAAAGTGTAAATATATATCTTTTATACTTCATGAACTATCGTGGTTCCTTTTTTCTGACACAGACTGCACTACCCCTTCTGTGCCACCACATTTAATGAACGTGTCTTGATCAAGCCTTCAAATAATCCAAATTTTAGAAAAAATGTACGATCACTTGACATGAAATCGGTCATATCTATGTACCGAAACTTGTCTCACGTGTTTCTATATACATATAACAAGCAGCTACTTCTACTTACACTTCGCGTAATCATCGAACGTCACCTACTGGTCCTCATGCCATTCAATTATGGAAAATGGCAGCTAATCTACGCAGAACTACCCGCTAATATACTTCATAAGTTTCATACAGTGGAAAGCATTAATATCAATACGCCCACACACACACCCACGTATTTTCATTGATAAACTTTGCTCTTCACACACGTCATCACCATGACTAAAGCACACACACACACTATGTACACAAACACACTATGCGCATTAACACACACAAATACAATATCGATAAAGCAAGCAACATTGCCTGCTCAATGCTTTTTGACCCTTTTTTGTTGTTCATTTCGATAACACTTCCTTCCGATTGCGCTCATTTCCTTTTCAGGCCACCAAATCTTCAATCGACCGAATGCCATTTCGTACGGCTAACTAGCCGACTATTTACTATCTGTCTATTTTCGCTGGGACTGCCAAGTCGCCAATCGCAATTACACTACAAAGTTGAAGTTGTTTTTTTATTATCCTTCTTCATATTGATTTTTATCTCAATTTTTGTGCGATGAGTTCAATGATAGGCTTTTGAAGTCAAATGAAGAGTGGAGTGGGCGCAGCATGGCTTAGCAACAGTTTAGCAGCTGTGTGTAGAGAAAACGCAAGCATACAAACACATACAAGGTGGCGAAAAAATAAAGTCGCGAAAAAAACAATATTGGATGTTTTCGCATAACTTTTCTACTAAAACAAAAAAAAAAAAAATATTCATTTTGTGTGATGAAAATCTTTATTTTGATCTTCTTGCACTCCATCGCTCGTCTGTTTGTATGCTGCAGCTGTCTAGTTCTCAAATGCAAAACATGACTGACGTACGACGCCATTTGCAAAACGCAAATTCGTATAGGGTGAATAACTTTGCGCCACCTTGTGCTATGTAGATAAGAATGTACGTATGTATGTATGTATGTATGCGCAGACAAATCAATAGCAGCTGCTAAAACTGTAACGACTCGTTAGACTATTTTTTTCGCATGCACTTTTATGTGTGTGTGTGTTTGTAGATGTGAATGTATTCTCTATTCTTTTTCTGCAATTAACCTTTTTCCAATACTTCGCAGTCGACTTTTATGCCATATTTTGCAATAGATGTGACTATTTTAGTTACAGCAACAGCTGCAGATTGTCTGAATAATGCCAAAAGGAGATAGTAGGGGAGGATAACCAATAGTACATAGATTCGAAGATCTATTTTTTTTAATATGTGCTAAAAAAGGGGTAAACCTCCCTGGATTAGTGTGAATCTAGTGATTAAGGCACCATAATAAACACGCAATAGCATAGTTTATATCGCTTGACTCACTTTCAACTTTAATTTATGAGGAGTGTCCTGAGCTTTTAAAAAATTGGACTAAGATCATGTGTCATAACCCAATCATCAGTCATGCGGTTATGTAATGTCATTTGTGTTGGTATATATATATTATATCCTATTTAAATTATTGCTTTCACTGCATTTTTTCTTATATAACTTAAATCACCATCATTATCATCATCATTGTGCAGACCATTGCTTCCACAACTACGGTTCTCCACTTTGATCTTTTCCTCTATTACGTCTTTCCAGTTTGTGATCCCCATTTTCCACAGGTCGGCTGTGACTTCATCAATCCAACGTTTATTTGCTCTCCCTCGACCTCTCCGTCCAACCACTTGTCTATGAAAAGCTATTCTGTCAACTATCCATTTGAGCATTCTATACTTTTGATCTAGCCATCTTATTCGTTGACTTTTCATAAGGCGTATCGCGTTTCCATTTTGAATTAATGCGTTAAGCTCGTGAATGTATCTTATCCGATATGTTTTGTACTATAATTGGCCGATGTACGTTGCTTTTCGTACCCATACAATGATACCCCTAGTTACAATCGATAGGTCATCAAAAGATTGCAACGTCACGTGAATTGATTCAAAAAGTGAAGAACCGACTTGAGCCAAATCCCCGACGAAGTGCCAATCAATCGCCGAAAGAACTGAAAATATCTGACGAGTGGGCCAAAATAATGGCAAGTCACATTCGGGCAGCTTGCGATTCATTTCTAGACCGTCTCAAGGCCATAGTCAAGTTAAAAGGTGGTCATATCGAGTAAAAGTAAATTGATTCTTAGTTTTGTATTATTTTCACACATTTTTTAGTTTAAATTGAAGAAAAGTAATTTTCCGAGGTAAATTTATTGCCTTTTTAATTTGTTACACTTCGAGTGCCGCGGCCTCATATTATTGAGCATTTCATCAACCTTTTTTGAAAGTTCTGCATTTATTTCAGAATTTCTGTCACCTGGTTTCGACCCGGTGCTTCCATGAAGTTTTTTTCTGAAAAATGTGTCTCATGCAGTGTGGACTATAGTCCGTTGCATTTTCTATATTCAAAATATCACTAAAGTATTCTTGCCATTTATTCAAAATTTTTTTCTTTTTCTGTTACTCTTTCACCTTCCTTGTTTTTCCATTAATTTCTTCGAGGCTGATATGGCTTTGTTTGGCTTCTAAAGTAATTGCACTGTATATATTTCTTACATTTCCTTGACTGAGATCATTCTCGATATGCTAAACTTTCATTTCGATGTTTCATTTCCTGTCTCTTTCTTTTGTTTTATAATTTTCTTTGCGGCTTCCCTTTTTCTTGTTATATTCAAGTAGGGTTTTGTTTTATTCGTCTGCTGAAATATTTTCTTCGCGCTTCGTTTCTTGTTTCTTTTTCACTTAAGTAGTGTTGTTAAAAGCAACTTCCAAACATAAAACTTAAGAACTTTAATATATGAACTTTACTAATAGCTGTTTGAAATTTCATTAATATTTGCAAATTTGATTAGGCTGGAGACACCTCAAAAAGTTACCTTAAGGAGGCATTATTTCGTGATTTTTATTTCATCTGATAAGGGCAATGAAATGCTATGCCTTACTTCTTATTATAAAAGAATATGTAATATAAAAAATATTTCTATGTTCTATAGCTCCAAGCGTACAACGAGCAGCCTGCGTAGGAATAAATGGAGCTGTGAAATCGTGTCCAGCAGAGACACCTAATGTCATGTCCGTCCTATTACCAATAAACTTATAACTCCGACTAACAGCAACGAATACCGCCTTCAGAATAAAAGATTGTGGTTTTTGGAATGTCAAGATCAGATTCTTTTTTACTATCATCAGATTTTATTAGCACTACCCTAGACTTTAGAATAGAGTATAACATAAAGTTTCCACGCGAAAGAAAGAAAGAAATGGGATTTAAATTCAGTAGTCAACGGGAATACAACTGCCTTTGCACAGACGGATCCGAGATGGGTGGCGGCGTCGACGCGGGTGTATATTCGAAAGGCCTCGAAACTTCCAAGTATTTTCGGCTGGGGAATGAGAACAATATTTTTCAAGCAGAAATTCTCGGGAAAAGGGAGTCTCGCAGGATAATTAGAAGCCATCCACAGCATTTTTTTTTTCCTTGTTCACTCCTCTCGGGAGCATAGGGTCTCGACAAGACTTGTCTTGCGTTGGTTTCGTTAATCTAAATGATTTCTGAGAGGGCAGGTGGTTAGCCTGCCGCTACCAGTGCTAAATGGGGAAAATGCCCATCTGTCATTGCTTTGGAACAACGACTTCTTACTGCATGGAGCGCCATCTGTGATTCACATTTTTCTACTAGAAGGATCGCACAGATGGTTGAGGACTTCGCTAAATTTGGTGTATCTGCGCTATTACCACGATTACCTGCTTCCTCTTGCTGTCGCCACTGATGCAATGTGTAATGCAGCTTTAATGCCACCTATAACCAATTCAAAAATTGTCAGGCAGTGCAAAGAAAAACTGAGCGCACGATAGGCATCACTTTCAATTCGGTAGCTGGACATAAGAACAGAGGAGGAAATGAGAAACCTGATGAACTGGCAAGAGGGGCATTCTATAACATTCTATCCGAAGCGGTAGAAATAGGCTGCCTCGAAATAATGCGCAAATGGGAGATCTTCTCGCTATTCCAGAAGCTGGCCGTTGACAGATGGACTAATACGGATACCTGTAACATAACTAAAAGCAAACGTGGCCCAGTTTCAATAAATCCGGAACTGACAAGCTGTTAAGAAAGACATGAGGAGACATATTCAGAATTACGTCAACAATAACCGGCTACTGCCCTTTGGAAGACTAGGAAGATGGAGTGGGACACCCGAAGATGTCAGGAATGTGAGATGGTCGTACACCGAAAGATGTCCAATAGACGTAGAAGCTGTAATCAAACATAATCTAAGGAAGCAGTATTTCACAGTCTGTGTGAGTACCCAAGTCTGTGTGCTCTACCGCATAGAACGCCGGGAGAACTCTCGATGGCCAACTTGAAAAAAATTGCAGATAAGATAATTGACGGCATAGGCAGATTTATAGTGAAATCAAGATGGTTTGACTAATAAAAATCAGTGGTACAAGTGACGAATCAAAATAGCATCTTTTGTGCTGATTGTGGTTGTGCTGTGTCACTCCGACAGCACCTCTATCGCCACCACCACCCCCATAGCTCCAGCTTAATGTAGAAGTATAGATTTTTTATAGGGTACTATAAATATGCTGGAAATGATTGGACTATCAATATCGAAAACTATGGTTTGACAGCTGAGAATGGCCGAATATGTTGACATTTCCATTCAGCAGGTTCAGGTTTGGTCATCATGAATTGTTTAACGCCAGAACAATGCTTTGAAGTTGTGGGAATTTACAAAGAAACAAAAAAAATCTATTCGAGAAGCTCATAGGGCGAAGTTTTGAAGAAGACGTCGTAACTCGTCGTCATTCCCAACTTATTGGCCATTGTCCTTCGACTACTAGGAAAATTTTACTTAAGGACCTTGGCTTAAGTGCCTATAAAATACTGCTCGTGCACGAGTCGAAGCCAAATGACGGTTGCGTCACATTCATTCACATCACTCAGATTTATGGGAGGTTATGTTATCATTTTAAGTTCTTAAGATCTGAAAAAAAAGCTAATAATTTAGTATTACTAAGTGATTTAATTTGTACAAAAAAAAATTTCATTACTTGTTGTTATAAAAAAAATTGGGGAAAAAGTTACTTTGAGTCTATGAACAACGACGAGTTACGCGAGAGTCCCTAAACGGTGCATATGAAAACCACGTCGATTGTAGCCAGTGAGCAACGTTATGTTACCTAGAAGGGTTCGAAATTTACAACAGATTACCAAAAAGTTACCTTATCAGAGGCACCTAATGCTCTAATCCTCAGAAAATCACTTTGAGCGTATTTCAATTTCCAGTCATTTCAAGCGCGGCCTACTACTCACCCCAAATAAGCGGGTCTTGTGCTAGTGTTCCGCTATTTACTACGGCTGCAGGTTGTCCATTTTTAATGCCCAGCGTCGCTTTGCATTAACAGTCATTTAGTTTAACATTTATAACGCAATTTTACGCTCACCAGCATGCACACCTACCTGCTTACATACATACAGGTACTACATCTATATAAGCATGCAGATGTGTGTGTACATGGACCCTTTGTGAAACCTATTACTTCTAATGTACCAACTCCATTATGCCATTTCGTCCAATTATTCCATAACACAAGAAGCGTCTCGTTATTCCACTGTCTCATCTACACCATTTCTTCACACACTATAACGGTGTTTCGATTTTTTGTCTAATCCTGCTAATGTCCTTCTCAATTGCGCATTTTGCCTCCACTACTTCGACACGCAGCTGTGCGGCTTTGCAATGCGTTTCACTATCTTTGTCAGTTGTAACTTAAAGCAGAATTCTGTGCATTTGTGTCTGTGTGTGGATGCCCACGCGTTGAGTTTTTTTCACTTCATATTCTTCATTCAATACATTCCTGCCCATTCGTGTCCATTGGCCACAGATGGTCTGTAGCAATGAAATAATCTTATTTGAAAAAAAAATGAGTTTTCCTAATATAGGCAGAAATGTGAAAGAAGAAAAGAAAGTGAAAGAAAAGAGAATCGTTTAAATAGCAGAATTTAAATTTGCATTTAATGCGGAAAGCAGTCAGTTTTAAGCTAAGAGATTTCGCCGGAATAAATAGATGGAGTGTGAAATACGCCTTCAAAGTCTATAAGGTCTTTTACACTATGTTACCTCCTCCTAACCTTCTGGGATATACGAGTATATATATATTAAGGTTAGGTCAGATCGAAAAATTGCCCATGCAAGGGTCCACTTGGACGAGAAACTTAAGTATTGTCCCTTGTGATATCATTAGAAGGATGAACGAGTAAAGACAGAAAAAAAATAATAGGGAAGAGGGGGTTATGCCTAAGGTGTATGGAGAATGACTACTTACGGTTATGTTACCTCTCCTAAGTGCCTTCCAAACTCGAGAAGCAGGTCTTAAGAGCTAAAGCATCACACTGGATTATACAAGTTTTTTCTCACGCCTCTATATGATTAGAAGTCTCTGCACTCAAATCATAGAAGCGATAAGATTCATTCAACTAGCGACGTATCGACTACATGATAGCAAGAATAATGAGATGGTGCCTATCGTGGTCCCGTTACTTTGCTCTCAGCGAATTTGACAACGAGTTACGTGATTTTAGCTCCAGTATGGCCAGATTACCATTTTCGTAACTTGATTTAGCTTTTTTTTTTTTGTTATTTAGTCTCGGAGTTTTAGTTCTTTCTTCATAACATTTTTCTAGCCTGTTCTAATTAAAATGTAATGTTTATAATTTTGTAAAATATAAATTTTTTAATACAATAATTAGTTAAATAATTCACTCAGTTTTATTTAGCTTTACTTTTTTTACTTGCAGCCTCTGTTGCTCCTTGACCGAGAGATCTGTAGGGATTTTCCTCGATATGCCTGATATGGCATCGCATTAGGCCGGGGGATAAGTGCTCATAACTCTAAGCGCGCTTAGTTTATGTGTGGTTCTTATATCTTTCATATCCGATATTCTCGCATTTGTCCAGATCGGCGCTGCTTATATAATATAATCATGGCTGTGGTGACAAGTAGAAGCAGCTGTCGATTTTCTTTCTGAAGCTCCCCTATATTTGGTACAGATCTTGAAAGCGCACCGTATACTAGCTGTGCTTTCTTTCTGACTGCCTCACTCAGATTTCTGAACCTAAGTTTACAGCTGCCCTGACCAGTGCGGTGGCATTCAACCTGAGGTAATAGCTACAAAAATGACTGGCCTGTGGTTCACAGAATCGCCCGGGCTAACACAGCCGATTACCATCTACTTTGATAAGTAGAGCTACCTTAAAATCTCTATAGTGTAATGGTATTTCATCCACAGTGGTGATAAAATGCAGGACTGTTCTTAATGAGCTGACTAAGCGGTGAAACACGCATGAATCATGCATGAAAATTGCATCGCAGGTCAGCTGGTTAAAACCTCATAACTCGATTAAATTAGTCTACTCTGCACAGCATGTAGGCATTCGTTCATCCTCAAGCAAGCGCTGGATCAGGTCGTTCCCCAACGCGCACGTAAAATTATTTGAAAAATTTTCATAACAATACGAGTATCTACGATTTTCGCATATTAGCAGTTTGAAAATAAAAGACTTAGATGCGCAGTTTGATAGCTCATTAAATTCTAAATAATAAAATAAAGTGCAGGTTTGAGATGGGCAAAACTTTTGTTGATTTTTGATAGTTTTTCTTCAGAGAAATTTCGATGAACAACTTTCGAATTCTTATAAGTCTTGTATAGCGTTTTAAACTCTGATTGATATGATATCTATACTAATATTATAAAGAGGAAAACTTTGTTTGTTTGTAATGAATAGGCTCAAAAACTACTAGACCGATTTTAAAAATTCTTTCACCATTCGAAAGCTACATTATCCAGGACTAACATGGATTATATTTTATTTTGGAAGTAGGGCTCGAGATATAGGTCAAAACGTGGACCCGGGTAACCGTCGGATGTGTATGTACAATACGGGTATCATGGAAGCTGTTGCTTAATGCTTTAGTACAGAGTATTTTTCATGCCGCTCCGTGACTGGGGTCTCGAGTTAGAGACCAAAACGTGGACCCTAGAATGTGTTTGTACAATATGGATATCAAATGAAAGCTGTTAATAAGTGCTTTAATACGGGGTAATTTTCATACCTATTGATGACTAGGGTCGCGAAATATATGCCAAAACGTGGACCCGCCGTGTCTTTGCACCGAATTAAACCAAACTTACGCACATTGTTAAGTAAGTATTGAAAATGGGTTTCGTAAAGTTTGGTTGTATTTGGGGGCACTGGTAACGGGTACAGCGCTCTTTTGAACCAGCCATAATGTCGCTTACTTTTTTAACGCTTGGGGCGGAACTGAACTGTCAAATTGACAGTGTGAGTTACAATGTGTCAATATTTCTTTCTGATTTGGATGCCACAAGGAAAAAACGTAAGTGCAACATGTAAAAATTGTTTGTGAATTTTTTTGGAGTGGATTTTGGAACAGTGAATAATTTCTTACGAAATTTGAGAATTTAATGTGAAATCCGAATGAAATTATGTGTTCGTGGAAAAAAAAGTTTTTTTCGTTTTGTTTTTTTTTTAAATATAAATGGATAATGGTTAAAAAAGCTGCAATGCGTAATAAAACATATAAATTGAAACGAAAAATTTATGGATGATCAGGAAAAAAGACGATTGTTTATTCATATGCGTTGATTTGAAATTTAAAAACAATCTTCTTTTTCCTGAGTTTCAATTTATATTTTATATTTACTCAAAAACAAATAGAAAAACAAAAAATATTGTTTATGCCAAAGCGCTTGAATAAAGAATAAAGAAATAAATAATATGAAAATCATATATTTTCTGTTCTAAACCATATCTACTCTATTTTAGTGTGCCCAGCGAAGGAGGCCGGGTTTGCTAGTTTGTTATAAGTTATTTTTCTGCCACGAGAATGGCACTGGACTGGAACCCGCAAGGGAGCAGGGGTCGCGGTCGACTAAAAACCACTTGAAGAAGGTCGATGGTGCGCGAACTAGCAGATGCCGACATCTCATAGGACGGTGCAAAAACAAGTGCACAGAACCGTGAACGATGGAAGAGTCTTCTCGAGTCCCTATGCTCCAGAGAGGAAGGAACAAGGAAAACAATTTTCCTTTAAGGCATTTGCTGACAGAAAGCGTTAACTGGAGAGGGTTAATTATGACCTAACTTTACATTCATTATTACATTTAATAGGATGAAACTATTTCCTTTCTAGTGGGTAAACCAAAAAAAAAATGTAATTTTTTATTTTCACAAAAGTTGCAAGAACGAAATATAAAGTGTGGCCTACGGCGTTAGAATAGAATAATTCCCTCAAGCGCAGTGCAGCGCATGCCGTGTATTTGTTGTCAGCTAATAAAACTCATTTTAATTTTCCGAAAGTACTTTAGACAAAGTTTTATTTCGCTATACAACGATTGCACAGATGCACAAAATGTGCATTACACAATTAAAGCGCCATGGCGTATACGCAACTACTTTAATTTAAACAAATGTTGCCACATTTAATATTCCCTTCCACGTTTGGTTGTTGTTGTTGTCTGCGTGTACACTAAGAGGAAGAATTTAAATACGAAAACAAAACATACAATACATGCCAATGTAAGTGCAATCACAAGTAAGTATGTAAGCCTTTAATGAATATGCAACAACGCGGGTGACAATCGTCGTATTGATCCTGTAATTTAAATCAAATCACTTACATACCATATATTAGCATAGCAATAACAACAATGTCACATACACCTCCATGCATGTGCATTCACTTACACTTACACGTAGTGACAAGAACAATAATAACAACAAAGCACGAATATAATACAATAAATTACAAGCCGATTATGAGTCATTAAGAAATGAAGATGTGCAAATGTGCTCTTTGCGGCAGTGCAATAACAACAACAACAACAACAACAACAACACAAATGACAATAAATACAACAAAGTAGCAACAATAATTACACACATTAAAACACATTGTAGCCCGTAGCAACAATTCACCTGAGCTGCAGTTCAAAGAAAAGGCTTTGCCAAACGAGAATAACTCAGCGTCAACAATTTAATGCAGCTGCGGCACTTGAATATGCAATGAACCACACAATCGTCTAGATGTGTGGCCAAGAAGCACTCACATGCACGCACCACACATTCTCACTTATGTACGTAAATGTGCATATGCCTGCGATAATGGAGCAACATACTTTCTTCGGGTTGAATGAGTTGAACTTGGTATGCACGCGACCCCTGGGTCATTGCCTCGAAACCTTAGCAAGCTCAAATGAATTTATTTACATACATGCATATATTGCACTGTGCGCGTGTGTGTGTGTGTGTGTACATGCAGATGTGCATATATACGAGTGAGCATGTAGAACTGCCAACATGATAATTATAAAGGTTACTGTACGCATAATAATGTTTGGAGACAGCCGCTGTTTGAGTGTGACTACCATTCGGTTGGTCCGCGCGTTCGATGCTCATTGTGGGCATGAAACACCGCATGGTGGCAAATTTCAGTTCATTTCGTTTATTGCCCAAAATCATTTTAACATAGGAGTTTACAAAGTTATTATAAAAATAGATTGTTTAGCATTATCCTAACATACATTTGTGTTTATCTAGGAGTTTAAAACTAATTTTTCTTTTGATTATACAATAGGTTATGATTATTATTTGGAATGTCTTCGGCATAATTTTAAAACTTATTTATATTCTCCTAAAAAGGGCTTAAGGTAGCATATGAGCTTTGTTTCTGGTAGGTGCCGTCCCTCGATAGGTAATGGCAATCTTTCGAGTGATTTTTTGTCAGGCAAAAGGATTTCTCAGAAAAGTCATCTCTCGTTTGGAGGCAACGTAAAATTCGAGGTTCCTCCATTTTTAGTACAGCATTAAGACGCAAACTAAAAATTGCGTTGGTTTCCGACAGCTATAAAAAAATCTCGATCCTTCGTCATATGCAGAAAGTACATAAGAACGCCAGCAAACAAATTATCAAAAATCATCAATTTTTAGTCTTTAACACACAAAATTCAATGGGCTGTAAAACTGCATACGCAAAATTTTTCCCATTAAAAAGTTTTAAATTTTTATAAGAGTCGGCGAATTTTTTTAGTATGCACGAAGTTTGAGTTTTAGATCTTTTTGGTTTCCATATGTGAATCAACTCTATTTTACCAAAAGAAATTTTATAGTAAGACAGCAACCGAAGGTGGTTGAAAACCCTATATTATTATTTTTTTGGGTTAGAGTTGCCACTTATTTAAAATTAAATATTCCATTGAGAAATCGAACGAAGAGTAGTTGAAAAAGCTTTAACAATCATTTCTTTTAATATGGTTGCCACCTATATTTTCTGTTCCTTGTTCACTCCTCTCGGGAGCATACGGCCTCGACAAGACATTTGCCTTGCGTTGATTACGTTAATTTATTTGATTTCTGACACGTACCTAAGGAGGTAAAATAAAAAAAAGTATAAGATATGACAGTAGAGTACCAAACGAAAGCTTTACTAAATTTTTTTAGGGTAACCGCTTTTTTTAAAAGCAAAAATAAAAAAAAAGTATTAAAATAAATATTACGGTAGGGTAGCTTACGAAAAGTGGCTGAGAAAGCTTTATTAGACAATCTTTTGTAATAGGGTTGCCGCCTATTTAAAATGTTTAATCTAAAAACTTTAATATAATGTATGTATTACAGTAAAGGAGCACACGAGAAGTGGTTGAAAAAGTTGTATTCGAAATTTTTTGGGTTAGAGTTGCCCACTAGTTAAAAAATTTAAATAAAACTTATTTTAATTAAATTAAATATTCCTTTGAGATATCAAACGAAGAGTAGTAGAGAAAGTTTCATAACAATTTTTTTGAATATGGTTGCCGCCTATCTAAAGAGGTAAAATTAAGAAAAAAAGTATCAAATATTACAGTAGAGTACCAAATGAAAGCTTAATTCCAATTTTTTTTAGGGGTACCCCCAATTTTAAGAAGCACAAATCAAAAAAAAAGTATTAAATTAAATATTACAGTAGAGTACCAAACGAAAAGTGGTTGCGAAACATAGGGTTACCTCCTGTTTCAAATGTTTAAACTAGAAAACTTTAAATTAAATTACATAACACAGTAGAGGAGCACAGGAGAAATGGTTGAAGACGCTCCATGGGAATTTCTTAGAATAGAGTTGCCACCTAGTTAATTAAAACAAAAGATATTCTAATTAAATTTAATATTACATCCGGGTACCAAATGCAAAGTTGTAGAGGAAGCTTCAAATTTTTAATAATTTTTTTTGTATAAATGGTTGAGAAAGATTTACATGACAATAGTTTAACACAGCATTGCGCCTTTTAAAAAAACCAAAATTTAAAAAATTAAATTAAATATTATAGCAGAGTATCATACAAAATTCGCACTGATCTCTCCATCCGCACACTGTGTTTTGAGGGTTGAGCTAGGGCTATCTTTCCAAGCAGGCAAGACTGGAAGGAGGGGGAGTCGGCACGGGTATAGGTACCTCTGTTTTCACTGACGGATTCAAAATGACATCTGGAGTGGGAGCGGGGGTTTTCTCTAAATCAGCCAGCATTTCGGTCTCCTTTAAACTGCCGGAAACGAGCAGCGTTTTTCAGGCAGAGGTCTTCGCGATCCTGCAGGCACGCAAAATACTACAAGATCGCTGTTGGGAGGGAGACATTAATATTTTTTCCGATAGCTAAGCTGCGCTCAAGGCACTGTCGCCGCCGTAATGCAGCTCTCTTCCCTCTTCTGGTGAACTCCTGTATGGAGGAACTCAAACACCTCGATCGAGCAGGAAGCATCTCCCTTATCTGGATTCCTGGGCACAGGAATATAGAGGGAAATGGAAGGTGTCGACAGAACCGGTTTCAGCTGTTCCCCTCTCAGACATCGGTGTCCCTTTGTCCGTTGTTCAAGGGAAACTACACAATTTCTTTCTAAGAAAAGCGCAAGACAGATCGAGGTCTGTCTCATCGTGTGCTATTTCGAAAACACTATGGCCCCAATACGATAAAAACAGAACTCTTAAGGTAATTGGAGTCCCCCGCCATTCATTTTCCAAACTCTTTGCGGTGTTCACTGGTCACTGGGTTATTGGTACTCATGCGGAAGCTGTGGGGATCCTGCAGAGAAAGAGACTGTTGAACATTTTCTCTGCAAATGTCCGGCTCTGGCGGCTAGGCGCTTCAGATTCCTTAGCGTGCCCTTTGGGGATGACCTAAAGAAATTCTCCAGCCTAGATTCCTTTTCTCTACTCCACTACATCAACAGCACTGGATGGCTGTAGACGGTTTTTTTTCTCTTTTCACAAGTGTTGGTCCACATTATGGTATCAAAACGGCACGTAAGTGCTACTTGAAGTAGTGCCTGTGGCACTCTTGCCATTTTACCTACCTACCAGAGATTTAATCAACCCACTATACCAATGAAAGGTCAGACGAAATTGATGAAGAACCCAGTTCTATTATTAATCGTTGCAGGTCAGCCCTGTGTAGTTACTAATTACTAGTTTACTGTGCATCGAAAAAGAGTCATTTGAAGTATTCCCCATTTGTTTCGCAATAAAATATAATAACTGATTTTCTGCACTACTTTTAAAATCAGTTTTCAGCAAGTAATACAGAAATTTTGCATCGACTTTCGCAGCCAAATATACCTGAGTTGGTAGCATATCGACTTTTTACACAGAACACTAAAGCTTACAGGAGTTTTAGCACAGCTAATTAGCGGCAACTTTTCACTTATCACCAGCAGACAAATATGTGCGTACGCACATCCCAGCGCACCTAAGTGGAAGATACACTCAGACGCATATGCGAGTGCATTCGTTTCTGTTTATAATAATGCTAAAATGTGTACTACTTTATCCGCTTAAGTATTTCAATGAGCAGTAGTTAACCAACTTCTGCGAATTCCATTTCATATTCTATGCAGAGCGAGGAGCCGTGGTACATCGCATGACATTGTAAATTCTGCATAGGTTTATGTTCATATTATATTTTCAGCAGTCAGCAAAAGTTTTGGACGCATTTGTGAGCGCAAATTTTTGCTTTAGAGTGAGAACTTGACAAAGTAGCGCATCCAAATGAACTTATTAAGGGGGGGTTTGTAATGGGTGAGACTTTGTATTAGGTAAAATTCATTTGATAGCGATATGTAACAAAAAAACCGGAAAAACTGGTTGCGAAAAAGTTTTTATTTAAGCTGTGCAGCGGAGCTTTTCCGACTACTTAAGGGCCGGCATTAAATGCTCTAGTTATTCTAGCACCAATTGATGTTTTCATCCAAATAGAGGTCAGGCCATCTGCAGGCTGAAACGCAATGGGAATTGGTACGCCCCCTGTCCGGCATTGGACGACAGAGAAGCCATGGGGCCAGAAGGGATCATTCCAAAGATGTTACAGGAAACCTTGGACTGTATCCTACCACGGCTAGAGGAAATATTTCAAGCGTGTTTAAACTTAGGTCATATTCCGGATAGTTGGAAACTAGTCAAGGTCGTCTTCATACCAAAAGTAGGTAGGAGGAGACATGAATCAGCGAAGGACTTCAGGCCAATAAGTCTTTCGTCTTTCCTGTTAAAAACTTTTGAAAGACTTTTGGATACGCACCTCAGAAGCTCCTTGGAGAGCTCTGGTATAACAACTGCACAACATGCGTACCTTAAAGGCAAATCTACGGAGACAGCGCTTCACGAGGTAATCTAAACAATAGAGGGCTCTCTAGAGAACAAACATTATACCATGGCGCCTGGCATTCTTGGATATAAAAGGCGCC
>JAYXIM010000728.1:0-77462 GCA_037575425.1 Anastrepha fraterculus | reverse complement strand
CTCGGGGTTCCTCAAAACGACCTGTGCAGATACTGCGAGGACGAAGATGAGGAAGTGTCGAGCAGGCATTTGCTGTGCAGTTGTCCCGGCCTAGCCAGAAGTCGACTCCCTCTTCTAGGCGACAACAATTGACAATATTTCAGTACTCTTGGACCTGAAAATCGAGTCTCTCATAAAATTCTCGAAACGAATTAATATCTTTGGCCAAAATCTATAATAAAAATCTTCGTTAGGTGGGGAAATCATATAATATAATGAGCTCTAGGGCAACACAACGGATCCAACTTGCGGTCTATGTGGCACTCCGATGGGGGGTGACCCTTAAACCAACCAACCAACCAAAACAAAAAAGAAAATAAAATCAAATCAAATAAAATTAAATAAAATCAAAAAAAATAAAAAGGAAAAATAAAATAAAATAAAATGAAATAAAATAAAATAAAATAAAATAAAATAATCTTGTTCAACAAGATAAATAAAACAATCGAAGTAATCGATATAGCGGTGCCCCTTAATCGCAACATCCAAAGCACATACTCCACCAAAGTATCGAAGTATGCAGCTTTGGCCATAGAACTGAAACAGATGTACAAAGCGAGGGAAGTGAATATAATTCCAATAATTATATCGTCCACTGGATTAGTGCCTAAACATTTAATAAAAAACTTGAAGAAGTATGACTGCCATCACCTCTTAGAAGACATGCAGAAGTCGACCATACTGGACACATGTGCAATAGTTCGTAGATTTTTAAATATTTAAACAATAGTCATCGCATGGGCGTAAAACTTGGACTACGCTCCACCAGAGCACAATCCCTTGAAAATTTTATCCGGGATGTGTAATCTCCGGCAATAGCCGAGATGGATTAAGCTCAAATAAAATAAAATAAAATAAAATATTGTAAAATAAAAAAAATAAAATAAAATAAAATAAAATAAAATAAAATAAAATAAAATAAAATTTAAAAAAATAAAATTAAAAAAAATAAAATAAAATAAAATAAAATAAAATAAAATAAAATAAAATAAAATAAAATAAAATAAAATAAAATAAAATAAAATAAAATAAAATAAAGTAAAATAAAATAAAGTAAAAAGAAATAAAATAAAATAAAAAAAATAAAATAAAATAAAATAAAATAAAGTTAAATGAAATAAAATAAAATAAAAAAAAATTAAAAAAAAAAAAAGTTAAGTAAAATGAAATAAAATAAAATAAAGTAAAATAAAATAAAATAAAATAAGATAAAATAAAATAAAATAAAATAAAATAAAATAAAAAAAATATAAAAAAAATAAAAAAAAATATAAAAAAAATAAAATAAAATAAAATAAAATTAAAAAAAATAAAATAAAATAAAGTAGAGTAAAATAAAATAAAATAAAATAAAAAAATAGCTAAATAATTTAGCTTCAAAAACATTTTAAAATTAAAAACAAAATCGTTATGCACTCAGTTATGCTCGCCACTGTACATACTCAAATGCACACACATCTACGTACCATCCACACCTACCATGCAAGCATATGTGCCATACGCAAATAGTTGAAACGGAGTAAGGATAGCATTTTGTTTACGCATTTTATGTTGCATGAATAATTTTCCAAGCGATGGCCGAAGTCGAGGTCGAGAGATGTTTTTCTTGAGCCAAGTTTCTTTTGGCATTGCCACGTGCGCGCACATATGAGTAGGCCGCCACATATAATTATATACATACACAGGAGTACACACAAATGGATGAATGGATGGATGTGCATATATAGTATGTATGCCAGTAGGTACCTACATTACAAGCTCCAATGCGTCTGCAAGGTTTTACGGTCACTGCCAGCTTCGCTGTCTTTGGCTTGATAAATAAATGTAGCATATAATGAGGGGTTAATGCCCATTTGCCTTTTCGTGTTACGTGTTTCGCGCCAACTTAAACTTATCACTATTTTTTTTATTTCTTTTTCTTTTTTAGCACATTTTATGCGGTGCCCCAGCGTTGCTTAGTGCCATTTGCTGCTGCTTAACTGCCTTTCGTGCACGCCCATCAACCAATTTTTCCACCAACCTGTTTTTCGGCATTATCTATGCCAATAAAATTACAGCCGCTTTTGCCGCATGCCATTCAGCCATTTGGAAAGGGCAAGGAATAGGAGGTCCTCTCAACAGCAT
Organism: Anastrepha fraterculus; assembly: GCA_037575425.1. Lineage (NCBI taxonomy): Eukaryota > Metazoa > Arthropoda > Insecta > Diptera > Tephritidae > Anastrepha > Anastrepha fraterculus. The sequence goes on along the minus strand of JAYXIM010000728.1, from coordinate 75,299 downwards.
TCAACGCCTATGCTCCGGCTACGATTGCGGTCGTGCGCCCATTATCAAAGCAAATGAGGGGCAAGCGGTTGTTTCACACTCCTATCTGCTAGTAAATCTAAATCCACATAACAGCTGTCAATTAAAAAGGATAATTTCCATGATATTCATCATTTTAGCTCAGTAACAAAATTAGACACGAGAAGGCACTCGCAGCAGCAGACGGATATGAATAAACACAATGCTCATCCTTTGCCCACACTACTTGGGCTGGCGCGTGCACGCGTACAACTACATATACACACACTAACATTCATGCACACACACAAATACACGCACACTATCCTAATGGTATTTGATGGTATTTATTTTTCTTGTCCGCCTCTTCGCCTTCGACATTCCCGCAACGCCTCTGTCAGATTAGACCGGCTGTGAGTTATGGCAGACAAATTAAAGTAGATTAACACTGCAGAGTGCGAATTAAATTCATGGGGATATTGTAAATTTTTCGCTTCGTTTAAGGGGTTCCACTGAGCACTGCGTGCCAGACTGCGTGTTGCTGACCAACTGGCTTTCGTGATGAACGCGCATTGAACATCTGCTTTGTGTCCATTAGCGTTGAACGGAGGTGGCGTGGCAACTTTAAGCTTATTGTGGAATTTCGAACACAAGTCGACAACTGAAGTGATTTGGTTTTAATTTGACACTAATTTGCATCAACTGGGAGCCAACTGGATTTTGGATGTATTAAACCGATACAGCTGCTGAATTAAATTTCATTATTCTTTCCTACTGAAGGTATGCGCATAGATGGTTGGCAGTAATAAATATGGTATATCCCTTTGTGATATAAGTAAAAATTTTAGTTGTTATGGCGTTAGGTCACGAATACACTTGGAAACAAATTTTTGTGGTCAAATACAGTTTTCACACATACGAATCCAAACAGCATCAACAACAGTTCGGCCTTCTAGAAAAACTTGTTCGAATTTTGAAAAGAGAGTTCGAATATTCGAAATAAGATCAAAAGAATGACTTAAAATTGTTTTATTTTTTCCAAATTTCATTTCAAATGTACAGAAATATTATTGTACTAATACCCATAGAACTTCTTTTTTTTCCTGAAATTATTGAAAATTACAGAATGTGGAGTACTTTGAAAAGATAGTTCGAAATTTCGAAAAAAAAACATTCAAAAAAATTAGTTCATTTCCATAAAAAGTTTTATTTTCCATAAAAATCTCTCAAAACTTAGTTTGAAAAAAAAAATTTCGCTTTTCAAAAAAATATTCGAAAACAAAATATTTGAAATCATATGACTTTTCTGAACTTCATTTAAAAGAAGCAATAATGTTATCGAAAATCTTCAAACTATCCTTTAGCTTAAAAATGTGAAAATAAAGAAATTCCAGCAGAATAAAACCAAAATTTCGAATCTTCGAAGAAAAAACAATCGCAAAAATTGACTTCAAATTTTTTATATTTTCCAATTTTTAATTTCTATTTTCTAACATTTCAATTAACAGCTACAGTAACATTATTAAGAACTGGTGAACTTTCTTTTAACTGAATGAGTTCAAAAAAATTAGTTAAAGTTGACTTAGTTTTCTAAACGTTCTTTTAAAAGATATAAAAATATTATAAACTGTCATTTTTTCTTAAGTTTGGGAATCAATTTTAATACGATTTTTTATTTTGTAAATTAAACTATAAAGGTGCAAAAATGTCATAAAGAATCAATAAATTGACAAGGAGTTGAAAACATTGAAAATTAAAAAATGGTACAGGGGTTTGAACAAGGAACTCGAAGTTTTGAAAAAAAAATTCATGAGAACGACTCAAAATTGTTTGATTTTTCATAAAATTAGCTTAGGACGTGGTTTGAAAAAAAGTTCGAGTCGGAAAGAATATTCGAAAGCAAAATGCTTTAAATAATTTTATTTGTCTAAATTTCATTTAAAATAGGCAATAAAACCAAAAAATTCGAACAAATGGAGTTAACTTTTTTTTCTAAACTTTCACTTCAAAGGTACAGAAATATTATTAAGAACCACTGAACTTTCTTTTAGCTGAAAATATTGAAAATTAAAAAAAATTCCAGTAGATTAAAAAAGGATTTCGAATTTTTGAAAAAAAAAGAATGACTTATATTTGCTTTATTTTTCATAAATTTCACTTAAAAGATAGTTTGAAAAAAAAGTTCGAGTTTTCGAAAAAAATATTCGACCGATGCTTTATGAACTTCGCGAACAGATTTATTTATTTATTTTTTTGTTTCAAAGTAGGATTAGGCTAAGTTTTTGTGGCACTCGACTACAGCAGCCAACTCACACTCCATTGTGATACCACTAAGTAACAAACCAACCTCAATATTTATTCATCATGGAACCATTTAGATACTCTTATGAAGTGTAGTATAGTTTTCATCGCAACACCGGATAGTCCCGTAAGAGAGTCCAAAGAGTATTTTCCTAACAACCTCCCTCTACTCCTAAAACTTCTGCTGTATTCATGAGAAAATACTCCTAGCCAATGATCGGTGATACAAGCCACGAGCTTCGAGATGTTCTTTCTTGAGAGGTTAAGCAATTCTCCTGATCCTTTTTTATATATTTGCGGTCAAATTGGTATAGTTGTAACACAAGTATTTTCTTCTCTCTATGACTATAGACCTCCTGGAGAATATTATTTTTATCCCTAATTTGCAAATTGCCATAGGGAGTCCAATATTGCTTTTGTTTTCAAGCAGTGGAAGATTCTGGCTAGCTCATCGGCCTTGCAATTTCCTTCAATATCTCTACGTCCCGAAACCAAACGACGCTAGACTCATTTCAAGCTGTCAGGCATTCTTGAGCAACCTCTGATCTTAGTATCTACTTCCTCCATTGGTTTGATAGTCGTTTGGCTGTCCGAAAAGTTATTTATCGTGATCTTTGTTATTACGTGTGCGTTAAGGTACGCAGTTACCTTCATTATGGCTAAGACTTCTGCCTGGTAGGCGCTAGGGTAGTCCGATATTTGGGCAGAGAAAATTTCAGTCCCAATTCTTTTAAAAATAAAATCTATAGCCTACTTTATTTTCTAGCTTGGTTCCATCCGTGTAAAAATGTGTTTCCCCCTTCTCCATGACCTTTGAGTTTGCCACCCTCTTTTTGGCGTAATGATTATCTTGAGGAGTAAATTTCTATTGCACGGAAGCGTTGTTAGGGGGTTAAACGATTCATAATGACTTGCCAAACTTTACTGGACAGAAATATCAACATGTTTTGTCATTATCTGTTGTCATACCATAGTTATCGATATCGATAGTGCTCATGAAGCTAAATACATCCCATATATTTATATACCTTGCCCTGCATTAACTAGAACCCGAATGAAATGTTTACGAGCTCTACAATATGAGAGGTTAGAATGTCTCTCGGGGTTAGAGCTTCAGAGCTTACTTAGATTCGCAAAAGACGCAGGCTTATTACAAGAAGCCTACTACAAGGAAACATAGGGGTCAAGCTCCATCTGGTACCACTAAGGATCAATAGGTCTATGTGATGGCTTTCAGCCAGCCGGGTCAACCTAACCCAACCTATATACACCTCTATGTTCCTCTTCTTTATAGACGCAGTAACCTACATTGCACAACTTGGAACTTGTTTTGTGTTGAATGGCAACGCTCTTAATAGTTCTCTTACACTGATGAACTCTACCAGCTGTACAGTGGCAATGACATAGTCCTGTGAAGTAGGAAGAAATTTTTGAAACTCAGCATAGAAAAGGTTCGGGGCGATACTGGGGGCACAAGAAGCCGGAAAAGCTTTACAGATCGTATTTCTTGGGCACTTTGTACCCACCACGTCAGATCCTTGACATCATAATTTCATCATCTCAAAGTAAAACAAGAAAAAATGTCTATCTTCGAGACCAAATCCTTTTCATTATATGTTTTTTTGAAGCGATTAACACCGCACCCAAATCCATTTCATCCAATTGTGTAAAAAGCTTCAACTAAACTTTTCAATTTTCTGAGACCCATTTTGTTTAAGATTTCCGTATAAAACATCCTCTCTATCTACTTATACAAAAGCTTTCCACCTGTGGCTACATCCAAGGCAACTGCACACGTCATCCGGTGCTACGTTGTTTTTTTCCTTGTTTTGTTTTTGGTGGTTGTGTAATGCTTTTGTTTTACGCTTTTGTTATAACTTCCATTGCGTAGTAAATATTCTGACTTATTTTTCGGCGTGGCAAACATGTGCATGTATGAGCTGATTGAAGAAATCAATTTCCACTTCACATCCTCACGTGTTTGGTACGGCAACTAACAACCAGAACGTAAAAGCTAAGGTTGTTATATAAAAGCGCGTGTTTACACTAACAATAATAAGGAGTGGATATACTCGTACATTAGGGTAACCGCAAGAAAAAACTACTTCATCAGAGCGGCTCTAAAATGCAGTAATGCCGAAGAGAATCACTAAGGGCGAAAATAATTTGTGTGGACGTATTATAGTATAAGAGGTGCCGCTAGGATTATTTTTCCACATAAACTACACAGGGAAAGCGGAGCTCCCAGTCCTACTTAGATTCGCCAAAAGCGCTGACATCCTACATGATGTCTACTTCAGGTATTCATAGAGGTTGGTCTCCATCTGGTATCGCTAGGGACCAAAAGGTCTATGCGTGGCTTATTGCCAACCAGGCTAACCTAACCTACACAGGGAAATCAGTCACCAAGGGTTCGATCTGGATTATCGAGGAATTCATTTGGAACATAATACACAGTACACACAGGACACTTGGATCTATGATATACAGCTGGTATTAGGCGTACAATTTTGGCTCTGCCGTTTGTCGTTAGATGCCCGCGGTGGTTAGCTCTAGTCAAAATCGACAGATCTAAACTGTTTTATAGTAAGACGGGACAGGGACAAAACTGATGTTACCACCTGCCATGTCCAACCGACTGTCGCAGATCCTCCTGTCATTAAGCGGAATGTAATGTAGGCAGGTGGTTGGACTGATGACGGGCCAATTTCTATAGGCGAAGCACTTGGAAAAGGTAAGTATGCAAAGGTAAGTAAGCAGTGCACCCTGCCTCGCATGTGGAGAGAAGGATGAGACGGCGGACCACTTTATTTGCATCTTCCCGGCCTTCGCTCGAATCAGGTTTGAGGTCTTTGGCATTGATGTGTTAGGAAGCGACCAGCTTGGCTCCTTAGCACCACAGGATCTACACAGAGTTCCTCGGAGGTTGAGTAGATTTTAAGAAAATTAAAAAGGGATCCCGAGTGCAGATTAATGGACTTAATATTGTCTGAGTGCTGTACCGGCAAAAAATAAGAAATAAAACAAGAAACAAGAAGCAACAAAACGTTTCTGAACATACTAAACGTTCACTACCTTAATAAATTTGCATTTCTTCATAAATTTATTCTCGGTCAAAAGTGTTAGCTTTTGTGGCCATCATTTTGGGGATTTTTCAATTTTTTTCTCTCTATCAAAGAAACCTGCTGTTGAGTGCTCTTCTCTGTAAATATGAAGCTGTAATTAGAGAAAGAACTTGTCGTGAGTGGAAACATTTGAATTGATGGAAAAAGTGTATGGCAATTATTGTCTATCTCGTGCCAGAGCTCATGAGTGGCTTACACTTTCCAGAGTAAATTTGTAATCACCGAAAACTACATCGAAATAGTTCGAAATCATCGTTCAAATTTATGGAATCGGAGTTGAATATCTCCAAAACATCGATTTATCGCATTTTAACTGATTTTTTTGGCCTTACAAAAGGTCTGCACAGGTCTCATTACGCACTAGTTAACTGAGGACCACAAATTACTCAAGGTTCAACATTCGAAAGATCTCATAAAACAGGCGAGAAAAGACGAGAACTTCCTCTACAACATTGTAACTGCTGATGAAACATGGAGTTTCCAACATGAATCTGAAACTAAGCGTCAAAATGCCGAATGGAAAGCCCCAGATGAGCCACCACCCAAAAAACCACGTTTGGAGAAGTCAAAAATCAAGTCGATGCTCATTTGTTTTTACGATTCCAAGGAAATTGTCCACAAGTGGTTCTTGCCAATGGGTCAAACCGTCAATACAACTTTCTTTCTTGGCGTTTTGAAGCATTTGTTGCATCACATTCACCGAATTCACCCTGAATACTGCGAAGGAGGAAGCTGACGCTTATTGCATCGCAATGCAAGTCCACTCTTGAGATTGATATTTTGACTAGAAATCTCATCTTAACCATCAATCACTCACCGTATTCACCCGATTTGGCTCCCTGTGACTTCTAAAATTGCATTTGGTCATGAAAGGAAAACTTTTTGCGTCCATACAGGCCATCTAAAAGGCTTGTACCGACATCCTGAAGGTCATTTCGATGAATGACTTGAAACACTCTTTCGAAAAGCTTTCAGATCGCCCAAAACAGTGTGTATCGAGGCCAGGGGGGACTGTTTTTAATAAATAAACTCGAAGTTAACAGAACAAATCTCCTGTCGTTTCTATTTTAGCTCAGTCTTATTTATTTTACGCTTCACCTTGCATATATAGGTGAAATGGTGCCACTCTTGCACTCCCCAAGTAGCGCTAAAGCACCGTTTTGATGCCATTTTGAGACCATTAACAGACAGATGTCTACAGTCAACCAGAGCGGTTGATATAATGGAGGAGATTGATGGAATTGAGATTAGCGCACTGGCCCAGGCTGTCGAAGAGAGCAGCACCAAGTGACTTTACTCGTCTAGCTGCCATGCCTGAACATTTCATACTACAGTCTCCTGCTCTGAAAGGTCTCCACAGCTTCCGCAATGGGCGTTAAATGGTAAGCCTAGCGTTTTCGCGTTTGCGCCGATCATTCAATGGCCGGTAAGCACAGCTACGAGCTTGGAAATTGAATGACAATTCAATTTGTACTGAGACCACAAGAAATGGAGCATGAAGAAATGGAGCTCCATCTTTTATTAATTTTTTAATTTCTATAAATTCTTTAATTTTTCATTACTCTTCTTTCTCTTCTATCCCACTTCGAAAAAATCAAATTAAATATTTTAAATTTTTAACTAAAAGCCAATTGTTGAGCTAAATTTAGCTCTAGCAACCTACAACCACCAACACCATTTGCTCCCTCCCCCAACCATTTTAGCGCCACAAAATTTACTTCATTATATTTCGCTGCACATCTCTGTGCTCATCTGTTTTCTAGCGCAACGTACCGACACTTAAAAGGTTCTCAAATTTCTAGCGTACATTTACGCGCAGTGAATACTTCATTCAGCGTGTTGCTTTATATTTTCGCGTAAAGCAGCATCTATGTAGTTTTTCTACGCTGCTTTATAAATACCCCACCAACGCAAAGACGCAGACTCCCGAGCAGAGAGACGGAAAAATTAACGAGCAAATATCGTAAAAGCGTTATACTGCTAACGAGTGCAAGCACTCAGATATTGTTTGTTGTTGCTTTTCTATTTTTCTTGCACGCTCCGCAAGGCTTGGTGTACATACGCACATACGTACACGTGTTTTTTTTTCTACCGGAAACAAGTTCAATTTGCAACATGAAAAATGTTTTCCAATTAAACTCAATTGAAAATGGTTTATTGTGATCACGTTATCATTGTGTGCGTGCACATGCATATCAACTAGGAAATTTTGCTAGTTTTCTGCGAGCATACGAGTTGTGTTGCATGCAACAAAGTGCTAATAATAGCACAGCTAATACATCTTTTATTGGTGTTCAGACTGAAATTCTGCCAAAATTGATTTTCTGCAATTCCAAGTTTTCTTACAAACTCCGAGCACTTAAATCTTGTGACGACTATGAGAGGCGCACAGTGTCGAATATTCATGGTTTAGCTGCAAGACATCACATTTTTCATTTTCTTTTTATTGTTATTACAGGGCCCGCCACTCGAAGAGTAACTAACTTCAGAGTGCTCGAACAGATGGCTGTTAGTTGGCTAAATGAAAGTCCCGAATATTGTTTAAAAGCGCGCTGAGGCTTTTTGACGAGAGTAAATGTGAAAAAAGAAAATCAGTACTGAATTTCAAACGTAATAGTGTGATTACATTATATTTGACTGAAGAATCACAACCAGCGATTGCTCGTGAGCTCGAGCACCTTAAAGTAAAGGGTGGTTAAATTTCAAGGGCCGATGTTGAATGTGAACCACACCTAAACGTCAACGACACCGTTGGACTTCTTTTTTGGGGTTATTTGAAATAAAAAGTGTACGTTGATAAGCCAGCAACTGCTAAAGAGCTAAAGAATGAGATAATTCGGCACAGTAGCGGCATAGAACCTCAATTATGCCTCAGTGCCATCGAAAATTTCGACCATCGGATCGAAGTGTGCCGCCGAGGCCGCGGCAAATGGCCAATATTTTGCTCCATACGTAATTGAGCCATACAAATATTATCATAGTAAAGAAAAATGACAATAATTTCTTAAAACAATTGTACTTTATTCAAAATCAACACCGACCCTTGAGTCTTAACCACCCTTTATATAAAGTTTTTGTTCATCGCACCATTACTCGTTACAATGATACTGGTAACATCGCGAAACCTCATGGAGGTGGTCACCGAAAGACTGCAACGTCACGTGAAATGGTCGAAAAAAGTGAAGAAGCGACTTGAGCGAAATCCCCGAAGAAGCGCCAATCAAATGGCGAAAAAACTGAAAATACCGTACAATACGCCTTATATTGAGAAATAATCTCAAAGTCAAGCCTTACAAGATCCAAAAGGCGCCTGATTTCACACCAAAGCAGCCACAAGTCAGACTTGAGAGAGCGAAGAACTTGCTTCTCCTAGCCCATAGCGGTCAATTTCCGAACTTTGTGTTTTTTTACAAGAAAATTTTTCAAATTCCATTCAAAAAATTGAGCAATTCGTAAACTTCCCAAACGATATGGTTTTTTGAACGACCGTTCTTATGAGAATTTGAGTCATTGATTGGCCACCAGGAGGCAGCACCCGCCATAGGTGATGGTTTGGGTCGCTGTAATCGCAGATGGGCGCTCTCCAATCGTTTTCATCAAGCCTGGCGCCAAGGTAAATGCGAAATATTATCGGGAAAGCATTCTGGAGGTTGCAGACAAACATTTCCGTGGCACAACATTGTTTTTTTAGCAAGACTCGACACCGTCTCGAGTGTACCAAAAATGTCTAAAAAATAACGTTCCGAACCTCATAACGTCCACACAATGGCTCTCAAATACAGCAGACGCGAATCTGATGGATTATTCGCTTTGAGCCATTTTGAAGAGCAAAGTTCGAACTAAAAGATTCACCAGTCTCGAGGCGCTGAAAAATGCCATTGTCCGCGAGTGGGCCTGCAAGTAACTTTCGGGCAGCTTGCGACTCGTTTCCGGACCGTCTTAAGGCCATAGTCAAGGCAAAAGGTGGTCATATCGAGCAAAAGTAAATTGATTCTTAATTTTGTATTATTTGTACACATTTTTTACTCTCAATTGAAAAAAAGTAATTTTCCGAACTAAATTCATGGCCTTTTTAAGTAGTTGCACTTCGAGTGCCGGGCCCTATATTTTTGACTTGAGCATGTAGTAGTCCACTGGCACATATTTTGACTTTTTTTCTCACGCATGAGAAAATCGATATGTGCGCGATGATGTAACTCAATGGAAGTACATAATTCTTTATTTTTCGTTTTGTATCTTAACGTCAAAATTTCAGTTAGTACTCAGCTTTAAAAAAATTATCCTTATTCCATACAAATTTAAGAATATATATTTTTTTTGAATTTCCTTAACATTTCATCCCCCACATATGTAATTATGCCATATGATTTTATTGAAATAAGAAAACTTTTTTGTGGAGTCCTGACTGAAACTTGCGATACTCACCGTGTCCAACGTGCAATGGTCCTTAATACTTTCGCAGTACCCTTCTCTCGAACAGTCCGACAGCCGTTTCGGCGGAAGCTTCTACGCTAGACTTATGATTATTTTATTATTATAACACTTTTGTACCAGTAGGTACTGGAGATGCGTTAAGTACTTAGAGTAGTTGTGAGGCTACAAGTTGTTCATACTGCTATGCTGATATCGTGATAAGTGAGTTTCGGCTTGACGGGAGACAAAATTAAACATGTTTCCAAACATCGGGATTGAAGTCGGGTCTGCAGTATCAATATATCTATTCAGAAGAAACAAAAAATTTATTTTTGGTAACTTCGCGATTTCATTATGGAATATATCAAGACCTTGGGATAACATGGAAACTATTTCCTAATTTCGGGACTAGTCCCGAAAAACTATTGAAAATTATTACCAATATTAACAGCATATTATAAATGTGCAAGCAAATATATATCCCTGCCGAATGGTAACTCGATCAGTGCATGCACTCGAATTGGGAACACAAATAACAAAAAAAAAATTCATTCTAAACATTGAAGTTGCGCACAGAAGTTGAGATAAAACGATTTTAAATCTATGTAGGAAAAATACCAGCAGCAAAACTGGAAATGGAAAATTTAGCAAAAAAACAAAAAAAAAAAATAAATAAATGTTAATGCAAAACTTTTAAATGAGGATACATAATTATAAACAAGGTCAGCACTTGGGCGACAAACAAAAGCAGGGAAAACGAAAACAGCGCACAACAATAGCAAATTCGCCATTACCACGACGTTGCCCTGTGGCGCCACATTTCGCGTATGCTTCCGGCTGCCAACGCCCCTGCCCCTATCGTTGTGGAGCGCTGTGACGCTTGCCAACTTGCCAAACGTTGCTGTGTCTATAGCTGTTGTTATGTTGGTTTTTGCACATTTTCATTCAAATTATGTTGGCCTTTTAATGATGAAACTTTTTAATTCACCACCCCAATCGTCCCACCGGTTACCAGATTTCGTTGCTCAGTTTTACGCTACCGTCACCGCCACTTCAGCCGCTGCTGTCATTCACTGGTCGTTCGTCATTGCCGTCAGGCGCTGTTGCTTTTGCTATTCTATGTAAATACGAGGGTGGATCAGTAAATAGGTAAAAATCTATATATAACGAACACTCTTGTGGCCAAAGAATATTGTTTTGGTGAAAAAAAAAATTAAATGCTAAAATGAAAATAGTTTTTTATGAGCAATCGAAATACACTTTTTTCATATCCTTAAGAAATGCCCGTAGATGTGTCTTTGGAATGGCTGACACAACGAAACTCCTCTATAAGTAGCTGACTGATCAGTCAGAAAATTATGATACTGGCTTCAAAGATGGTTGTTGTCTGTCAAAATGTCGCGATTGAGAGTGATTTTTCTGTTGTAATTTTTACCGATTTATTGAACTACCCTCGTGTCGTAAATATAAACCTTCTATTTCAAAAAAACTGAATTTAATATTGTTTGGCAGATAGAGATTTCATGTGGCCTTTTTAGGCAGTGATTGATTGCCACTGGAGATATAAAATTCGCTACAGTATTTCAGTAAAAGAACTCGATAGGGAGGATGCAATACATAAAGGCAAGGTTCCGGAAGAAGCAACTGTTCATACGAGAAGGGGTTTTAGTTAAAGTTAAAGTCCCACACCGACGGCCAACTGGCCAAGTACTATAAGTTTCTGATTTACATAAAGAACGATGATCCGGTCTAGAACGCTACAGACCTGCAAGGTATTTTGTGACAAGTCCGAACAGAAAATTGTCAAACTTTCTACTAAATCGTGGAAGGAAAGACATTCGGTTGATGTTCGATATTATTACAGGGCACAACCCATGGGGTCAGTATATGACCACCATTCGAATCATTGAGGACACAATATGCCTGTCGTGGATGAGGCGGACAGCACTAAGCACTCTATCTGTGAGTGTTCTGCCTTTGCTAGAGCACGGCTACGAGTTTTGGGTTCGGATGTTATGAGAATGAGTAATATTCGTTCTCCAAAAGTAGAGGATATTTACAGATTTACCAAGGAATCTGGAAAATTCTCACAGGACTAACTATCTCTATCTCTGCCTCTATTCTTTCCTATCTCTTTCTTTGATACTTTTCTCTTTTCCTCCTTGACTATCTACCCTCTTTTCGGAGCCCTAAATACAATGGGCTTTTTAGCCTGAGTGTTTTAGCAGCCACCAAATCTCAATTTGCAATTTCAAGCTTTTGACGCTTTACTTCTATTACAAAAAAAAAATCGCTTTTCTATATTTTGTGCAGAGAGCAAAGGCCTCTTTCGAGCCACTCGCGAAACATAATTTTGCTTTGTAAAACTTGGCGCAAGGTTTCATTAGAAACTTCGACCGAGTGTCTCTAAGCTCCCTATCAAGATTTCTTGTTGAAATCTGCGAGCTTGTGGACATTAATTTTTTACTAGTTTTGAGGCTTCGACCAGGAAGCAAAAATTAATATTTTCGACACCTACTCATCGAGGTCAAAAATCTGCCGAAGCAGCCCGGGACATTTGCGACGTGTATGGTGAAAGTGTCATAAGCGAGTCTACGGAAATGGCTTGCAAAGCTCAAAAATGGCGACTTTCAGTCGATGAAACTTCTCGCAGGGCATGAACCTGAGGGCCTTGTGAATTTGATGAAGAACGTCTCAAATTACTTTTGAAGGAGAACGGTCGCCAAACCAGTTGTGAATTGGAATAAAAAATGAACTGCGATCATAAAACGAATCTTAGTCACCTTCATTCAATGGGATTTACTGCAAAATTGGGAGTCTGGGTGCCTCACGAGCTCAACAAAAAAAAAATAAAGAAAGTCGCCTTCAATTGATTCTCAGCATCTCCCCCGGCATCAAGCAACACGCGGTCATAAACAACGCTTTTTTACCGAATCGTCGCGGGAGATGAGAAATGGCGCCTACCCATCCATATGAAGCAGAGAAAGAAGTGAGTGGCTTCAGGAGATACGCCAAAGCTGGGAGTGAAGCCGGATCTTCCTCTAAAGAAAATCAAGATATGTGTTTGGTGGGACTGGGAGGGCATGGTGCACTGGAAAATGCTAGAAAAGAATGTCACGGTCAACAAGGAGATCTACTCTGCCCAGCTACACTGCTTGAATGAGGCTATTTGACTGAAAACACCTGATCGACATGGTCAAACTATACTCTTTCACGGCAACGCCAGGTCTCATATTGCAGAAATCGTCAAAGCCGCACTCCATGAGCTTGAATGAGAAGTCGTTTAGCATCTACCATATATTCCGGACTTTGTACCGACCGAATACCGTCTTTTCCGATCCCTGTCAAACCACATGAAGCGCGTTACTTTCGATAACAAAGAGGTCCTTAAAAACTGGCTCAACAACTTCTTTAACACCAGACCAAGCGATTTTTGAGCGAGAGGAGGGAAGAAGTTGTAAACAGCAACGGCGAATATATAATTGATGAACTTTTTGATATAATTACTATGTTTTATTTAAATAAAAGACCCAACCCATAGATATGTAAAAACACTTTCTTGAGAGCTGAGATAGGCATTTGTTTTGTTTTTGTCTGACTCATTGTGTTAAGGCATTTCCTGAAATGATGATTGCCAGGGCATCTGCATAAACATAAGTTAACATTGGTTCTTCATTTCTCATTTGAAGTAAGATCCTGTTTACTACCAGAGTCCACATTATAGGAGAGAGTACACCTCATTATGGTGTGCCTCTATTAGCTGTCCGACACATGACCGAAGAACTTGATTCAGTCACTATGCGACAATTTAGTAGGTTGCCATTGCTTTCGATACAAAAACTATTGTAGATATGCAAAAACACTTTCTTGGCAGCTGAGATAAGCATTTGTTTTGTTTTTGTATTTTTGAGTTTGCTTGCTCGGGTGGATTCAAAAGGTTTACCGTTATGAAGTATATACTAGTAACTAAGGAAGTAAAGGAAATAACTTTGGAGGGATCGCCAAATTGCATAAGAAGCGTTGATTTTAGTGTAATAAGTGCAAATGACTTGAATATTTTAGTATGACAAAACATTTTCTGACAAACTGTATTTATTAAAATTTTTTTTTTGATTTTATAACGTCTTATAATTCGTTATGTTATGTTATGTTATGTTATGTTATGTTATGTTATGTTATGTTATGTTATGTTATGTTATGTTATGTTATGTTATGTTATGTTATGTTATGTTATGTTATGTTATGTTATGTTATGTTATGTTATGTTATGTTATGTTATGTTATGTTATGTTATGTTATGTTATGTTATGTTATGTTATGTTATGTTATGTTATGTTATGTTATGTTATGTTATGTTATGTTATGTTATGTTATGTTATGTTATGTTATGTTATGTTATGTTATGTTATGTTATGTTATGTTATGTTATGTTATGTTATGTTATGTTATGTTATGTTATGTTATGTTATGTTATGTTATGTTATGTTATGTTATGTTATGTTATGTTATGTTATGTTATGTTATGTTATGTTATGTTATGTTATGTTATGTTATGTTATGTTATGTTATGTTATGTTATGTTATGTTATGTTATGTTATGTTATGTTATGTTATGTTATGTTATGTTATGTTATGTTATGTTATGTTATGTTATGTTATGTTATGTTATGTTATGTTATGTTATGTTATGTTATGTTATGTTATGTTATGTTATGTTATGTTATGTTATGTTATTTTATGTTATGTTATGTTATGTTATGTTATGTTATGTTATGTTATGTTATGTTATGTTATGTTATGTTATGTTATGTTATGTTATGTTATGTTATGTTATGTTATGTTATGTTATGTTATGTTATGTTATGTTATGTTATGTTATGTTATTTATGATTATATATGAAGGAAATATGACCCAAAATATAAATTAAAATTCCACTTAATTTCAAAATTTATTTCAACATTTCAAAGTTTCGGTTTTTTTTCGAATAGAGGTTATCTGTTTTATGTACATGTGGATATGTGCACTGGAATGTTTTTCCTCGCATATTAAATATGCTAAATTCATAGGGCAACACCCAACGTTGCGTGGTGCGAATGCTGAGTGCTACTGATTTTGATTGTAACAATCGCTACCGTTAGTCTAGGCGCCGCAGACGTGGTGGTTTTCGGAAGGGCACTTGCCGCTAGTTGCCAACATTAGTGCACACCAACACATGCAAATTAAGTTAGATATTTTCGTTTGCCAAAATTATGAAAAACATGCCAACGAGAGCTATAAACCGACAAACAACAGAACACAAAAAACAAAAAAAACAGCAACAAATACTAAAAGTGCAATTCAACTTTTCTCAGTCCCTTCGGACATACGCTAATTCATATACGCGACTGACTCTATCTGTACTTCCATCCACTCAACGCTACTCAGACGCGCGCACGTGCCACAAGGCTACTCCTATGGGCTTAAACATGCATACACACACACACACACACACTCACATTTCTGGTGAGGTAGTACTTGTTGCATTTACCATACAAAAATTTCCGTTTCGCTAAAATCGCGTATTTGCACTTGAAACTGTCTATGCAAATATTCTGAGGCGGTGATTCCCCGACAAGTTTTTCCACTTAAAATGAAGCGACGTATAACTTTCAAAGCCCAGTGTGTAGGTGGAAAAGAGAAAAGTTGGTTTTGCATGTTTTTTTTTTTATAAATTTTTTTGCTCTTGTTTTTAATTTTTTTGTTTTTATACTACTAAGTATTCGCGTATATTTCTATGCCGCCCTAAAAGCTTATCACTCCTATTCCTATACCAGCCGTCCATGCTCTAGTTGCTTTGCTTTATGATGTTCATAAATCTTGCAAAAGGCACTCATTAGTTATCACACTGCCTTCCGCAACCTATAATAAAATGCGACATTAAATACATAGCAATAATAGTGAGTGCGTGAGTAGGGAGCGCATCATATTCTGCTCAGGTTGTCTATTCGGCCAGTTGCATGCTATTCGGTTTGCCCAAAACTCTCCCTCCTGCATTGCCTTGCTCATCAATATCATCAGCTTCCCATGATTTCTTTCCGATTTTTGGTTTTGATTAGTTCGCATTCTTCCACTCGTATGCCCTGTGTAGGTTGCCTGTGCGCTTTCAACTTTATTGTTAAGCTGTAATATTTCAATTTCACAAATCGATTTCCATCCATGATATCATCCATCAATTTCGATTCATGCAACACCAGCAAATACGAGTAGACATTTCACAGTTCACAGATAGCATATCCACACAATTTTTTTTGTATACAGTGGTGTTCACAATAATAGCACCGCGACAAAGGGTCGTCTAAGGCCATGAGCGCAGTTTGGCTGTCGCTGCAGACACATGTAGATCTGCCTCTCCATCTGTTTTCCGCAATGAAGTTCATCGCTTCTTGAACAGCATACACCTCCGCTTGAAACACAGATGCATGCATTCCAAGAGC
This sequence comes from Anastrepha fraterculus, assembly GCA_037575425.1. Taxonomy (NCBI): domain Eukaryota; kingdom Metazoa; phylum Arthropoda; class Insecta; order Diptera; family Tephritidae; genus Anastrepha; species Anastrepha fraterculus. Next base: position 58,989 of record JAYXIM010000728.1, on the reverse strand, counting down.
AAAGTGCAGTTTTCTTCCGCTGCACTCCACGTGGACCCCAGAGCCGGAGCCATGCTCGGTCCTGGAGCCGTCCGTGAAAATACGAAAACACTGTTTGCCGGGCTCATTTTCTTAGTTTGACCACAGTTGAGCCTCTAGCAGCACCATACTGTATCTCTTTTCAAGTACTACTCTTGATGGCATAGAGTCAAGGGGCATGGAGATAATAGTTGGATCGAAGTCCATGCCTTTTCTGTTTTTCAATGCTGGACAGGGGCCATAGCAGTTCGCATTGTGTTTCACCCTGCAGATGGCCTTCAAAGCCTCTCCTTGGATGAAAGTATCGGGGTTTGCCGATAGCCTATTAGCACAGCACCAAGTGTCAATCATATCCAGAGTTTTCTGCACATTTATGCAGATGTTCATAAGCGAAGGGCCCGTCAACAAACAGGCAACGTCGTCCACATACGCTGGTGTGTAGACTCCCGAATCATTTTAAGGTGGTGAGTAGAGGATCGATCACCATGCAACAGAGCAATGGAGACAGCACACCACCTTGGGGGCAGCCTTTATTGACCCCGGACGACACCAGCAGATCCTCCTCCGCCAACACCGTGACGATTCTTTGGGTTAGCATTGAGCGATTCCAATTAACCAGCACCCGGTCTACACCGTGTCTGCTGGCAGAGCTGCACATACTGTAGAAAGTGGGATTATCAAAAGTCCCCTCTACTATATATCCAAAAATATACCCATAGCGTAGACTCTCCTATCTATAGCCTGCTCAGTCCTAGCAACAAGATGTTGCAGTACCGACTCGCAGGATTTTCCGCTTTTATAGGCATGCTGAAATGGAGAGAGTGGGTGAACCTTCAGCAAATTCTGACGCATATGCAACTCCACTAGCCATTCGAGTATTTTCAACATGAAAGAGATCATGTTGATAGGTCTAAAGCTTTTGTGACTGGTGTAGTCATCTCTCCCAACCTCTGGGATGAAGGCGAGCCTCACCATCCTCCAAGAGTGTGGTATATAGGCCAGTTCCAGGCATGCAGAGAAGATTTTCTTCAGTGCTGCAGTCACGGACTCTGCGTCTTCCTTCAGCATGTCAGGAAAAATTCCATCTGGTCCTGGGGACTTGTAACCGTCAAAAAATTTGATGGCAAATCGAATGGCGGCTTCATTCACCACAGATCTGGTGAGTGCGTCACGCCGAGAAGGTGTAGCAGCTCTGACAACAGCCTCTTTCGTTAAGGGCGGTTGCCGGCCAATGCTTATCTGATAACCTGGAAAGTGCGTGTCCATCAGCAAGCTGAGTGTCTCACTTTTATTCACCGTGAGGAAGCCATCAGATTTCTTAAGTGACCCCAGATTTGTGGTGGGATGCCTTTTCAGGGTTCTAACCAATTTCGCCGTGTCACTCAGAGATTCAATACCGCTGCAGAATTCCCTAAATGAGGCTCTTTTCGATTCCCGAATTAGCTTGTTGTAGCTCCTCTGAATATAACGGTATCGTTCTCAGTCCTCAACAAGATTACTCTTGAGGGCCCGGTTTAGAAGTTTTCTCAACTCACGCCTCAATATTTCGAGCTCTTGGTTCTGCCACGGAGCGGGAGTCCGATCAAGGAGAGGTCGAATTGGACTGGCTGACTCAAAACATTCAACTAAGGCAGCGTCACGTCAAAGTCCCGCAATGCCCCCTAAACCTCTGCCAGTCTGGTTTTCTGCGGTTTATAGAGGCAATGGGATTTGCGCCTCCTCACCACACTGAAAATCAATATATCTGTGGTACGGATGCCCTTAAGCGAACATTGTTTTGCTCTTTCCAATCCAAGCATATATTGAATGCTGATTTTGCCTTCTCCGTTTTTCATGCCGATATTTCGCAGTGACTCGCGATAGCTTTTCCACGCCCAACAATGTGACTAAAGTGGAATTTTTTGTCTGATAGTTGACTTTAATAAGATTTTTAACGTTTCGATCCATGGACTGTATTAGAGCCATACAGTTTGGAGAAAAACACATTACCGATATTTAGCCGTCATAGCTCTTTAACTCGCCTTCTATGGGCTGGCATGGAGCATTATAAATAAGAAGAAAGGGCTTTTCCGGAAAATTTTACGCACGAAGGAACTCTTTTACCTGTTTTCTTAAGCGATTTTTCTTCTTTTCTAAGCAGCGAAAATTCCCTCTTTGATATGAGGCCACACCCTGCAAAAGTTAACGTAAAACTGTAATTTCGTAAGCAAACTTCTCCTAAATTCATTCAACTGATTCAATTCAAAAAATTTCGTTACCAGATTGACACCGACGGTGACTCCCCGCGCTTTATGCTCAAGAATACAAGGTACAGGGACCAAAGGAAAAAGACAAAACCAAAGATGCTGCGGGTATTGGGAGAAAAATTTTCTAACGTTGCAAGCACTGAGTATGAAATGAACAAAAATCATCTGTCTCAAGTATCGAGTATGTCCAAGAATTGACTACTGTATTTCGCGCTGCTATTATTGTGAGCACGGGTGTGCATACATATGTGTGTAGATATACGATATGGAAATACATATAAACATTCATACATATGTGTATGCATATTAGAGAGCCACGTTCGTGTTGGGATTTTTTTTTCTTTTAACCTCCACTCCATCAATTAGGTCGATAATATGTTGGAGCGTGCCACGTAAGGTTGTAAAATTTGGCTACTGAAACAATTTTGATTTGGTTTTTAGATAATTTCTAACTAATTTGTCTATATGACAGGACGTCCAAAATTTTCCGTTTTCATTTTTCCTTATTCATCATCATCATTTCCTTTATCTCCCATTAGAGCATAGTTCCTCAGATTTCTGCTATAGATGAGCACTTGTTAATGTTGAGTGAATTTTTGCACCTCCCAACCCAATATGTCGGCTGCCAAAGCAGGAGGATTTCTCAATACACGATTAACTCTTGGAGACTCTCCAATCTTGACGTTTTGTTCCATATTCAAGTTAACTCTTATCTAAGTTGATACTTTTCTCGCGCTAGTATAAAGTTCCCGAAAGTCTATGGACGCTAACGTTGGCTCGGTAAGAGCTCTTACGTTACTATGCCTACGGCACGAGGCTACCGATTCATGTAGGGACTACATATGCATCAAACAAAATGGTACGGAAGCGCTAGTTGGATTCTGGATGAATCACCACTCTAATCAACCTATGCATCAAAACATGGATGATTAGCAGTGACTAATTATCGATTGGCACCAAAACGCTTGGCATGACGCTAAGAGAACATAGTGACTCAAGATTTATAAGAAGTTCGGTGCAACCCAAAAATCTCTCTGAGACTCTCCCTTCCTAGCCGCTGAACCCTGTCCGGGAATGACATTGCGCAGCTTACCGTCATATCTAAAGGCCTGGTTAGGTTAGGTTTGGTAGCCGCATCGCACATAGAGACAACGATGCCACTTAGACCACGAAATGGGTCCGTTGTGAGCAAAAAAAGGCCTTTCGCTATCCGCAAACTGTGATCGTCCAGTTGCCTACAGATAGGTATTTGCAAAATATCCCCAACTAAGCAATCCTGACACATCCTAGTTTGCGACGCTTTACTGAAAAAACAAATTTTGTATGGAAACAAGTAAGTACAAGAAACTATTCGAACAAGTTTGGGGAAACTCTTTTTTGCCCTCAGGAGACCGCGTGCATGCCTCATCAGTTCTTCATCTGCTTACACAAATCGTCCGTGGAAGATCGTTCGTGTCTTCGAAATTATCTGTAAAGACGTTACTTGGCTTGGACTTCTGCACTGTTTCTTCTTCTGAAGGTGTGGGACTTGGTCCGTGTACTGTATTTAAATCCCTGCTTTTGAATATGGCAACATATATCAGTGAGAACTACGCTGATATCCGGATTCTGCAAAGATGTGTCGCCGCGGGAATGTAATGTGCTTTGGTATCCTACTAGCCGAGCACCTGATGTGCGCAGCTTACCGAAGCCTATGAGCCATGAACAGGTGAGTTTAGATTACTGACTGCCTTAATGGCCACAATTAAGCTTCGTGAAGTGAAGGTAGCTACAATAAAGAGAGAAAGAAAAGGTCAGAGAGAAAATCGAATGCGGACGTCCTAAAATAAAAGACTACTTAACGCGGCTGAGGCAATGATGCAGCACCTAAAAAAAACATTGAGAAAAGTAATTTAACCGTCCGACTTAACCCAGACTTAAGCCGGACTGTTTCTTCCTAAATTTTAGTTTTCTATCGATTTATGGATATAACCTTGTAAAAAGGATCCTCGAACAGGACGCAAAAAGGCCAGACCCAGGTGCCAAACAGAAGGTTTTAAAAAAGGTGTCCAACAAAGGATTAAGGAAAAGAATTAAAATTTATATCAGAATCAGAAACGGTCAAGTCGAGAACGAAAAGAGTTTAAATTATTAATATTTTTGCTTTAGTGATGTTTTTTGCCACATTTTCCTCCTACTAAATGAGATTGCAATCCGCCTACGCGTTACTTCTTCAATTAAAGTATTAAACCTTTTTGAATAGCTAAAAGACATAAGGTTTTTAAAATAATTTGCAGAATATTCTCCACATAATTTTCTTTTTTTTGAATAATGTTAAGCAGGAAAAATTTAGTGAAAACCCGTGAATTCAAAGCTTTATCAAACAGTCATTTTTAACTGATGATTTTTATTAATTGGCATAACACAAAAAAAATTAATCGGACCCTTAAACTAACATTTAAAAAACTCATACAACAAAAATAATCACAAACTACCTGAATAGTTAGGGCCCTAGCTTAGGTTAGGTTTGGTCATCCGACTCACTAAGGCCTGAATAGTCCCATTGTAATACCATTGGAGTCCGTCCTTTACACTCCTGATTCTTCTCTGAACCAACCTGCGGATTTAATGGATTTTCTTAATTTCCGCAACTCCTTTTGAGAGACCTCTTCAATGCGGTATGGAGCAATGCGTGTACACAGTGCGAACTGGAGGTGTTCTACGGTTTCCTCTTTTTAATATGTAATATGTACGTAAATATGTATTTATATAAAGTAATTATGTAGTAGCCCCAGTCTATTTGCGTGCCTTCCAATTAGACAATACCCTTTTACTATACCTAACAAGTTTCTCATATCCTGCCTCCTAAGTAGAGTTTTTGTGTGACCGTGGTTCTATTCTAGCCATTTTTCTGAGTGTTTATCTATTAATAATTTGCACGTAGCTAAGGTAATCCTTGCAAGCTCATCTACTTTACAATTACCTTCCATATTTCCATGGCCTGGCACCCAGATGAGTTATGTTTTATAATATTGCGATACTTCGCTTAATAATTTGTGGCATTCGTTTTTGACGAGTGTTCTACTGACTCTAACGATATCAGAACTGCTCGCCTCTTTTTTCGGAGCAATAATCCCTCTCTTATGGTAACAACTTCGGCCTGAAAGGCACTTCAGTGATTTGACAAGCGAAAGGATGCACTGATACCCAGCCTTTCAGAGATAACTCATTCACCTACCGCTCATCACGCTTAGATCCTTCAGCAAATATACTGACTCCATTTTCAGCATCTACCGTCCCACTGTCCCAGTCTTCTTTAGGAGGGAGTATTGTGGGAAAGAATTCATTAAAATGGAGCTCTACACTATTACAGAAATCTGCAGTAGCTGGAATAGTGGAAAACTTTTCTGATATACTTATAGTCGAATGACATTTGCTGAATATTGTTTATGTCCTTTAGTATCTGGGAGGATTTTCCCGATAATCCTCTATATATTTATCTAGAGAATTAGCGAAGATATTTTTCGCCACGCGACCTCGGTGATGCTCTCAAAAGTCATGGCTCCTCGCAATGCACTTTTCTCGATTCACAACTGCTTGAAGCATTGAGAACTTCAGTCTTCAGCCCTCTAATCTGTTGGATTACTTTTGAATAAGTAACTAATCTTTGAATTAAAAATGCTTGAATCTAAATTTTTAAAGCTATAACTAAAACCTATAACCAAAGCTACAATGAAACTCTACTTGGCCAAATCGTGTTTTAGGCTGGGCGTGCAAATATTGCCAAACCACTACAGCCATTATTCGGGTGATATTTTCAAAACTAAAATGCTTGAAAAAAAGCAAGTAAATACTTTCACCACGTACTCGATATCTACCTGAGTGCTTGCATAAGGAACTCGAGTTAAAAAAATCGCTCACTAATTTAACACATCATCATCATCATGGCCATTGACTCCTCTACAATACGCCTCCATTCTTCTTGACAGTTCGCTTTTGCTTTATGTTGTGAGATTTTCATCTTTCATATATCGTCTTCTATGTCTTGCAACCATCGTCTCCTTGGCCGGCCTCTCCTTCATGGTTTGCTTCAAATACTTTTTTGGTCGTTCTTTCGCTGCTCATTCTTAAAACGTGTCCATACCACCGTAATCTTCTGGACTTTATAAACCGCGTTACATTTCCTCCCACACTGATCTCGTGGTTACAAGTATACCACATACAGTAAGTACCGTCTTCTAATCGTATAGGGCCGAATATTCTTCTAAGAATTTTTCTTTCAAATTGCATCAGTAAATCGACGTTAAGGACCCATGTTGTTTCACAGCCGTAGATGAGAACCGGTCTTGTTATAGTTTTGTACATCTGGAGTTTTTGTTCCTTTGATATCAATGAGTACTTCATAACTTTGATATAGCCACAGTATGCTCTTGCATGAAACTCAAACTCTTGCATGAACTCAAAAACACAACTTCCTATTCTGATGAGACGATCATGAAAGGATCGTGTCATGTAATTCGTCTTTTCTTCATTTATATTGAGGCCCTCTGGTCTTTTAACTTGCACTAAGCGCATGAAAACGTTCTGAAGAGCCTCCTTATTTCTCGCATATTTGTGTCGATTTATAAAATATTTTGCCACCTTGAGCTATTTCGTTTATTGCTGAATGCAGTGTCAAATCAAATGAAAGCGTTGATAGTGAGTCGCCTTGCCTCACGCCGGATTTCATTTCGAATTCGTTAGATATTTCGCCAGTCATTACTACTTTATCGTTTGAGTGTAAAAGATTTTGATCCATTTTATGTATTTTTGTGGCATACCCAGTACTTTTATGTGATGGTCGATATATTTTCTGTTGAATTTATCAAACGCTTGCTTAAGGTATATAAAGAGACCGTGAAGATTAATGTTGAGCTCGTAACATTTTTCGAATATTTGCGACATGATAAAGCATTGATCTATTGTAGAGCGTCCGATTCTAAAACCGCATTGGTAATCTCCCACGATCTCTTCTGCATACACACCTATTTAGTTTCTCATACTGTATGTTTGATAGAATTTTGTAGCTCACGTTGAGAAGAGCTATTCCTCTATAATTTACACAATTTAATTTGTCCCCTTTTTTATAAATTGTGACTATTAGGCTTGTCTACTATTTTTCAGGCATGTTTTCTGTGCTCCAAATTTGAAGTATTATTTCTCCGTCATACTTTATGAGCTGTGCATTTATACAGTCTTCACCACCTGATTTGTAGTTTTTCAGCTTCTCTGCTACTCTTTTCGTGTCATTAAGATCGGGGTTTTCCAGCCTATTTCCTACTGTGTATACTGTACCAATAGGCGCGTCATCTTCATCAGTATTTGAGAGCTCACTAAAATGTTATTTCCAGATATTTAGCTCTTCATTTCTATCACTCACTAAATCACAATTTTTGTTCTTGCAAGCCATCAATCTCGGCTGGACTAATTTTACACAGAGCATCGAAAAATAGCTACTCGTATCGGAACGGCACTAATTTTGAAATTTTGCATAGTTAGATATCAATAACGGTGCAATCAACCTAAAATAAAAACATTACCCAAACTGATGAGCCTGCGTATTTCAAATTTCACCTTTATTTTAGATCGGAAATGTATTACTCTCAGATGAAGTAATGCTGTCAGCTCTATGGGACTTCATTTCCAGCTTAAATATTGCAGAATTATAAGCTCAAATACCTCTTCATTTTCATATATATTTTTTTTCTTTCTCCTCAAAATCTTTATACCTGATTTGATTAAGAGGGTTCAAATCGCGCCGCACTTAAATTTTCGTTAGTCATCATTTCATGGATAAAAGGCTTTAACGCTCTGATATTGAAAACTTTGCGCATACATGCACACATTTAAATGATCTTATGTATGAGTACTTCATATAACGCTTAGCTTCGCTGATTTCCCAACATCATTCAATTGAACCAAAAATATACTTTTCTTCTCTATTTCGAAATGCTAATCAAAATTAACGACAAGTCCTTTTTACTAAGTAATTTTTTTTTCTTCATTTTTTTCTTTTTGAATTCCTTCTGATGTTTGTTTAATAAAGTGCACCGTAATTGGAAATTAGATTTTGTGAGATTATCGCGCTCAACTTTCGAGACAAAAAAAAATCAAAATAAATTAGGAATTATATTCTAGAGCATTGAATACTTCAATTAAATTGAGTGATTCGGTAAGAGCTGATAAGAAAGTAATTATTGGAAATCGAATGGAAGTGATACAGATGAATTTATAAATAAATGAATAGAGAATCGCGCACAGTAGAGAACTCCGTTGCCCGTTTGACTGTCAATTACAAGCATACGTGGCGTACCCGGCATTAAGCGGTCCAGGTGGTCTCGAGCTCGAAACTTTAGGGTATTTTCAAGAATTTTTTTGACAATAAAAATATATTTAGCCTTATTTATATTTTTATTTAATTTCTTTTACATACAGAATTTAAAATAAACAAAAACAAATGGGTGCTGGGTTATCACTTGTAAGCAATGTATACAACAGTGGACCTAGCACACTGCCTTGGGGAATTACGGCTCTTATCTTCCTTAGTGCTGAGCTATCATCATAGACCTTGACACAAAAGTATCATTCAATAATATGACTTTTTAGAATTTGAAAATGGATTTTTGGCAGTAACCGTTCTAACTTCCAGAAAAGACCGTTGTGCCAGACCTTGTCGAATGCCTTTTCTATGTCAAGATAAACTCCATTGCAAAACTTTTTATTGTCAAGGTCAGATAATATTTATGCGTGACTCGGTGAATTTGCTGGACAGTTGAATGTTTGCATCTAAATCCAAATAGATGGTCAGTAATCGCTTTTTTGTTCTCAAGTATTGGCCTTCTTAGTCTGTCGATTAATAATTTTTCAAATATTTGGCTCATTGCTGGCAATAAGCTTATAGGTCTATATGATGATGCAAGATTTTTTTTTTGGTTTAGGTATGGCTATGACTTCAGCTATTTTCCATAGTCTAGGAAAGTCTTGCAGCCGTAGCAGAGAGTTGTAGAGATTTCGAAGGTATTGAAATCCTTTTAAAGGCAGCTCCTTTAAGAAGACGCCGGTTATCTGATCGTAGCATGCAGCTTTATTCTGCTGTCAGAGTTCATTTCTGTTGCATTAAATATAGTCGCATGGCTAGATGAAAAACATTGTTCACAGTAGTCAGCTAATATATCTGCTTTCTCTCTATTCGTCCTAGCCCAAGAGCCACCAACTTTCCGAACTGCCGGCTGATGAACAGTTTTATTGAGAATTTTTTCACGTTGCTTTCCATAGCGAATAGTTTGCATCTATTGTGTGACTCAGCTGTTGAAGATATCTTTAAATTGTGGTGCTTTCTTTAAGCTTAAGTACCTTTTTTAGTTCCTTTGCAGCTTTGTTCAGGTTCTCTTTGTCATCTGGTGATCGCATCTGTTGCCAACTTCTTCTTAGAGATGCCTTTGTCATAAATCATCTTTCTATTTTTGGGCAGCCATTTGAACTCAGTTGTTTAATTAAAAAAAATATGAAATAACTGAAATAATAATATGATTCTCGTACGAGTGATAGCCATTGATGTTGTGACCAACATATTAAAATTTCAAACGATTCGGTTTTTTTTGACAGCATCAGGCCGAAAAAAGTTGTTTCGGGCAAAATGAGTTTAAAGTTTGAGGTACAGGAGCGCGCGGACCACTCTCTAGGTTAGCACGAGAAAGAAACGACTAGTGCACTTTGTTAAACGCGGCCAAAACTCCGTAACCGGTTATTGCGCCAATCAAGAAGAAAAGAAGAAGAATCGTAGCATTAAACTATAACTGCATAAGAAACTTTCCTATTACACAGCACAGAAACAGGATTGAAATTGAAAACTGAAATCAGCTGAGCAGTTATAACACCTCGTTAAGTTTGCTTTTTAATTGCTTTTTCTGTGCAAACCAACACAGTTTTTAAACTATTCTAAAATTTTAATATTTTTGCGTGAAAACTTGGGAATCTCTTAAATATTTGAAAATTGGAAAACTAATCTACACTACTTCGCAGCAAAAGCGTGGCCCCTTATTTCCTCCCAGCATTTATGCAAGATGGCGCAAAATTAATCATCCTATTTGAAGATCTATTAGGTGCGCAACTAAGTTCCCGCTGTTTGTCAATAGATGCTGCCAGCAGTGTGTGTTGATTTTCCTCTTTCATTCGAAAAAAACGAGGGCTGAAGCGCATCGAGAGCTATAAAAAGTGTATGGAGATGCTGCTTTAAGTGAAACAACGTGCCAAGATTAGTTCCGTCGCTTCAAAGACGGTGATTTTAATGTTGACGACCGTCCGCGTGAAGGAAGGCCAAAAACCCTCGAAGACGTTGAATTGGAGGCATTGCTCAATGGGGATACGTGTCAAATGCAAGAAGAGCTTACTTCAGTATTAGGAGTTACCCGCCAATCAATTTCCAAGCGATTGCATGCTTTGGGAATGATTCAGAAAAAGGGCACTTGGGTTCCTTATGAGTTAAAACCAAGGGATATTCAACGTCGTTTTTTTCTTTTTTCGCCTGTGAACAACTGCTCCAGCGGCAAAAAAGGAAGGATTTTCTTCATGACCGAATATTCACGCTGAGAAGATTATGCTATGTATTTTATGGGACCAAGTTGGTGTCTATTGAAACGAAGCGAAACCATCACTGGGGATCGGTATCGCCTTCAATTGATGCGATTGAGCCGACCATGGCGCAAGAAGCGGCCGCAATACGCGGAGAGGCATGAAAAAGTGATTCTACAGCATGACAACGCTCGGCCTCACGTTGCCAAACCCACTAAAACCTACCTGGAAACACTGAAATGGGAAATCCTGCCCCACCCGCCATATTCTCCAGATATTGCGCCATCCGATTATCACCTGTTCCGATGGATGGCACATGGTCGAGCTTACCAGCAGTTCTATTCATATGAAGACATCAAAAAATGGCTTGATCCGTGGATAGCCTCAAAAGATGAACAGTTTTACCGTGACGGTATACGAGATCTACCAGAAAGATGGGAAAAAGTACCAGCCAGCGATGGGCAATACTTTCAATGATTCACTTGTAACCATTTTTTCAGAATAAAGTTGTATTTTCATCAAAAAAACAGGTGAAACTTAGTTGAGCACTTAATAAATTTTTTTGAAATGGTGTCGAACGTCAATCATGTTAGACATTTGTGAACTAGGCAGTATACAAACAGACAAGCAATGGAGCACGTAACGGTTTTCATAATTCGAAATCTTTTTTTTTTTTTTGTATTAAAAAGTTATTAAAAAATATAATTGGTTGAATAATTCTGCACCCCTTCGTTCGGGATTTAGTGGATTATCGCCTCCAAGAGCTAAATCAATCACGGACGAAGTGGCACATTTGCAGAGGTTGTATTCAAATTGCCAAGTACATTCGCTCTATAATTTATGTGACTGTATATACACCCATACATACACTCGTATGGGAAAAATATAAAAAACCTACCGACTAAAGCATTTCTATTTCCATCGTCCACATTCTGATTTGCTCAATTAAATATTCATACATAGGCACGTTTGCCCAATGACCTTGAAATTCAACACTTCATAGATGACTTAATTCAATACAATTATGGCATGCGCACCATAATCCTTTCACAAGCGCTTACATAACACTTTTTATAATAAATACGCAAGACTACATAAACTCTAAGCAATAATGATGGCAGCAATGTCAATCCATCAGCAACTTGATTGCGGCAATTCGAAAGGAGAGTTTACACACACACACAGCGAAACAGCACACACCAACTGCTGGCGGTGGTTGTAGTAGTACAACAATTTTCCACTTACGTTCACGTTTGCTGAATATTTACAAAATATCAAATAACCTGGACAAATGATTTGATGTGAGACTTAACGGCAACTCGTTTTTCATATTCAAGTTTGGATTATCCAACCCACATGAAATCAGTAGATGAATATGATTGCATACTAAAATGGGCATAAACACATATACAAATGCATACATACATACACATACACATGTACATGACATGTATGTGTATGTAAATTTATGGAAGATGCGAAATATTGCTTGTTGGAAGATTGAAGCAAGCAAAACGAATCTTTCCTCTTTGCACAAAGTAATGAAGAAATAGGGAAAAAAGTAAATGCGTATGTATGTACATAAATCTATGTGTGTGTTTTGCACTCTGTTCATTGCTACAACAACGAGGCAAACATGAATTATAGAAGAGTTTTACAAATTGCCCAAATAAATTTTACACACGCAGCTTTTACCTAAAATTCTGCAGTAATGTACAGCGGAAGAGGTACCCACAACAGCAGCCACAGCAACAACAGCAACAGCAACAGCAGCTACAGCAACAGCAGCAGCAGCAGCAAAAGTTGAGCAAACATTGGCAAACAGGAAGAGCGACAACAGTAACATTAACATCAGCAGTGTAGAAGGAACAGAACAGCACAGCCCATGCAAAAACAACAGCAAACGTATTCACTTGTATTCACGCATATCCCCGTGCATGCAGGCACAACCTCGAATATTATTTGTTTGTTTACTTGTTGGCCATTGCCGTTATAGAAATTTCAACAGCAAAAAAAAAAAACAAATAAATAATGTTCGTATAAGAGAAAGCTGTATTTTGCCATTTCACCACACAAGCAATGAAATTGCAAAGAGCAGCAGCAGTTAACAGAAGCACTGCAGAGAAATTTTGCGCAGCTATGAGCGCTTGCCGAACTCTCGTTTCGAACAACTTGCACTGAGAGCGGGGCAGTGAGCAAATTACTTGATGGCTGGCAAATTTACAAGCGAAAGTGCACACACAAATGCGCAGACACGCAGTAGAGCAGGAGAATTCGCTCTTTTTACTCTCTTGCACGCGCTACATACAGTAATTTTCCAACACAACACACCTGCACTTGGCATCGCCGCAATGCCGCTGAAAATACCATAGTTGTTCTTGTTTTTAAGTGTTGCATGCCGAAGCCCGGCTGATGGTGAAGGGTTAACGGTGATGGCTTTTAATGACTATAATACCCTTGAAACGATGTAGTGCAACTAATCTTAATTACAATTAAAATGAAGTGTTACAAAGTAATTTAAAATAGACATAAATTAGCCGCGTGCCACGTGAAGCAAGCGGCAAAGACAACGCCCAGAACAAGTACATACATTGTGGTTTAACGATTTGTAAGGCTTAGTGCAAGTACCACAAGTTCCGATCGCGTACACTTTGGTCTTAGGTAACTTGAAAGAAAAAATGTCATTATGGTGAAGTAGCTTAAATGGCGGTTTATATACATACATATTGATTAATGTTCAAAAGTTTATGAATTAGGTGCTCGCTCTTATAAGTTTACTATGTATAGCAGATGTCCCTAAGTGAAAGTAAAGAGACGCAGTACGCATTTGCTATTTTGCTTGGTGCTCTGCGAATGGACTATCGGCAAACCCCGCCAAAACTGGTATTGTCCTCTTTACCAGAAGGAGGAACCTTGATTGACTCGTTCTGTCTAAGCTAAAAGGAGTCACAATCTAGATATCCAAAGAAATCAAATATCTTAGAGTAATTCTCGATAGTAAACTACTTTGGAAGTCACACGTTGAAACAAAGACATCCAAAGCACTGACAGGTTTCTGGCAGTGCAAAGGTGTCTGTGGGAAAACGTGCGGTCTTTCTCCTAGTAAGGTCCCATGGATCTAAACGTCTATGATAAGACCTATTATCACCTATGCATCAGTGGTCTGGATGAGTAGACTCTCTCTCGTGGGAGTCAGGAGGACCTTATCTAGACTACAATGCACTTTCATCCAAGGAGAGGCCTTGAAGGTCATCCGCACGCTGAAACACAATGGGAATGGGTTCGGCCACTGTCTGTTATAGGACAAGACAGGAGATATGAACTTCGATCCAACGATTATCTCCATGCCCCTTGACTGCATGCTATCAAGAGTCGTACTTGAGAAGAGATACAGTGTGGCGCTGCCAGAGGCTCAACTGTGGTCAAACTCAGAAAATGAGCCCGCAAACAGTGTTTTCGCCATTTCTCGAATGCCTCAAGGATCGAGCACAGTTCCGGCTCTGGGGTCTACGCGGAATCCAGTGGGACAAAACTGCACTTTGTTTTTGGAATGCATGCATCTGTGTTTCAAGCGGAGGTGTATGCAGTTCAAAAAGCGATGAACTTTGTTGTGGCAAACAGATGGAGAGGCAGATCTATATGTGTCTGCAGCGACAGCCAAGCTGCGCTTATGGCCTTAGACAGCCGCCCAACCTCTTCAAGAGTAATCGAATCCTGTAAGTCCAAGCTGAACTATGTCGGTAGACATAATAGCCTAGCTAACATGGGTCCCGGGACAAATGGGTATCATGGGTAACGAGATCTCTGACTCTTTATCCAGAATGAACTCTGAGGCCAACTTTTTTGGCCCGGAGCCCGTTCTGCCACTCCCTTCTGCAGCCATCAAAGCAACGGTTAGCAAACGTGTTACTCTAATCCACAAGCGAGCTTAGCAGATTGAGAAAAGCTGCAGATGGACAAAACTGATATTACTTGTCATGTCCGACCGACTATCGCAGTTCCTCCTGTCACTAAGCAGAGGGGACTGTAGGAGGCTGCTTGGACTGATGACGGGCCACTTTCTATGGGCAAAGCACCTGGAAAAGGTTGGCATCTCAGATGGTGCTGGGCAGAGAGCACGTGGAGAGGAGGATGAGACGGCGGACCACTTTCTGTGCATCTGCCCTGCCTCCGCTCGAATCAGTCTTGAGGTCTTTGGCACTGATGTTTTAAGAAGCCACCATCTTGGCTCCTTGGCATCACAAGATCTACTCAGATTTCTGCGGAGGTCGATTAGATTTAAGGAAAATTAAAAAGGGAATCCGAGTGCAGTTCGATGGATTTAATTGTGGCTGAGTGCTGTACTTGCTAGTCTGTCCCAACAAACAAAAAAAAATACATTAACAAAATCAGATACCACACAAATTCCGCGGCATAACTTTTTCAAACAGATTTCCCTATATCCGTTTTAAATTTTGAGCATTCGTTCGCCTTAACTGCTTATGGTATCAGCAATTTACTCGCTTAGTTAAACTTGGATCTTCCCATAGAATTATGAATTATAATATGAGAGGTTTAGTACTGCGACCCAGGTTAGTAAGATTTTTTGCTATAATGATTCTGAAATTATTCCTATTTAATTCCCTAATTATTTGTTAGTCGGTTCGGTTTCGTTCCCGCTTCGACTGAAATTGGCCAAAGTTCGGTTCAGTTTCAATCGACCTTAAAAATTGATGTCCAATAGTTACATGCGGAAAAAAATTAAGAGGTTTGGCCAATGACAGATCATTAAGCGGCTCTCAGCCAATTTGAAAGAATCAGCTGATGCGCTGTCGTAACAGGGGTCATTACAGCTGTTTGTTTACGGAAAAATTGCGTTTGTGTTGGCGTTGTACGAAAAAACATGAACACAGTCTTCATTCATGTTGCTTCGTTGCCATTTGAGCAAGCACTAATTGGGCTAGTGTATGAAATGAGCAGGCGGAATTTTGATGTTGAGTCCCTGATTACTTTGTAGTCGAAGTTGCCGCAAAATTTCGTTTTTCAGCAAAAGTAAAGGTCAAGCCTGGTAATCTGCCATCGTTGGGGTCGTTCTTTGGTATGACTCGCTTTACGCTTTCACCATTTTTTGTAGGATTTTCTGTTGCTGATAAACCTTTGAAAACAAGGAATTTAAGCACTGCACAATATGCGGCTCCATCCGTTGCAAAACATATTCCAACACATCAAATGGAAATGGATTTTAAACAAAAAATAGTTTTTTATTTATTATAAGTAAACTCAAGCAAACCCAGCGCTAGCAGCAGAGGCTTTCGGCTGGCTGGTGATGTGTGTTGGATCAGATACGACGGAGTAGGTCGACCGGATACCCACAGTTTTATTTGGAAGGAAATTTAATGTCAGATTTCTATTGCGTGAGCAATGGAGCAATCCAGAATGCATGCAGGGAGGTTTGACGGATATTTTCTTTACCGATGGGTCCACGAATGAAATAGGGTCTGGAGCCGGATGGTGCTTAAACGATAGTAATAAGTATCACTATGCTATGGGAGAAATGGCAACTGTTTTCCAAACGGAAGTTTTTCCCATCCGGAATGTAGCCGAATGGATAACCGAGAGAAGAAGGAGCGGGAAACAGATTGGAGTTTTCAGTGACAGTCAGGCTGCACTGAAGGCCCTGGAGAACGCGAAGCAAACCTCAAAGATTGTTCAAGAATGTAAGAATAAGCTCAATTCTGTCGCAAGACGAAACAGGGTTGTACTTATATGGGTTCCGGGACACTCCGGTGTTCAAGAAAACGAAAAAATTGCCGATGAATTGTCCAGCGGTGGATCAGCGGTTCCCCCACAAGGGCCAGAGCCAATAATCGGAATCAGTTCCGCAGGAATCTTGAATTGGATTAGCGATAATGTAGGCAATTTACATAAAGAGCAATGCCCAGGTCTAGAACGCTGCAGAACTGCAAAGTATTTTGTGACAAGCCCGAACAGAAAACTGTTAAACTTTCTACTAAAACTTGGAAGGAAAGACGTTCGGTTTATGGTCGGTATCATTACAGGACACAACCCATGGGGTCAGCATATGTGCCCTTGTCTTGCTTGGAGGAGGCAGATAGCACTGAGCACTTTCTCTGTGAGTGTCTTGCCTTTCCTAGAGCACGGCTGCGAGTATTGGGTTCCGATGTCATGAGAATGAGTAATATTCGTTCTCTAAAACTGGAGGATATTTACAGATTTGCCAAAGAATCTGGAAAATTCTAACAGGACTAACTATCTCTATCTCTGTCTCTATTCTTTCCTATCTCTTTCTCTGATACTTTTCTCCTTCCCTCCTTGGCTATCTGCCCCCCTTTCCAGAGCTTTAAATTCAATGGGCTTTTTAGGCTGAGTGTTTTAGGAGCCACCAAATCTCCTGGTGCTCCTTGGCCCGACCTTTTAAAATTTCAATTTCAGTTCGGTGTCTTTAAGAAATCTGTAAATTTTTTTAATGTTATCTTCAGTGGCATCTTTTAAAAATTGAAGAGGATCTGTGTTGCTGATGTGGTGATGCCTTTGAGAAGCAAGTTCAAGGCAGGATACCAGTAGGTGATGCACACTGGCTGTGGCTTGGCAGAAGGGGCAGGTGCTGGATGTACTACCCTGTAATTCTATGAATCTGTATACGGCGGCTGCCGTAGCCGAATTGGTTTGGTTCGCAGAGAGAACGTAGGTTCGAATCTCGGTGAAAGCAAAATTAATAAAAACATTTTTCTAATAGCGATCGCCCCTCGGCAATCAATAGCAAACCTCCAAGTGTATTTCTGCTATGAAAAAGCTCCTCATAAAAATATCTGCCGTTCGGAGTCGGCTTGAAACTGTAGGTCTCTTCATTCTTTTGTGGAACAACATCAAGACGCACACGACAAATAGGAGAAGGAGCTCGGCCAAACACCCAAAAGGGGTGTACGCGCCAATTATATATATAGGTATAATTATATAAGGAATATTCTGTCTGTTCAAATGAAGTTTGAAGTATTAAAATGGCGTACAAATTTTGATTTCCCTATTGCTTAATGGGTGTTGCTTTCCATACTTTACAACTAACCTGCATTCCAAACCAACTTTCAGTGTTAACTATGAAACTTATGACATTTTAATAATGACTGAATATTTTGGGCACATTTTTATTTGATTTTAATTTTTTCTCCCTCTCTCTCCCTTTCTTAGTGATCCCTCCCTAGTGACACCTCTTAGAAAACCACCATTTGTGCAGCAAAATTTGGCAGGTGGCAAACTAAGTTTAAAAGGTCACAAATTTGCAAAGATTTGCAATGGAAATACTTTACAAGAACTATTCACTTAAACATCAAGCGCTAAAAACTTGCCGAAAAGTTCGACTCTTTTGACAGCCGACCTTCGAGGACGCCCGGCTGCCAATAATGCGGCGAGCGTTGGCATTTAATTGCCTCTGGCTGGTTTCCGCTGCACGCGAATTTAAATTAACAGTTCTCGACACCAGATTTGGTTGAATATGAATTAATGTATTTACTACCAACACACACACATATATGCATACACACGCACACACCTGCATCTACACCTATGACTGCTCCAGCTGCGACTGCAAGCGTGCGCCTTTTTGACCTTAAGCGTTAATTCATTTGGCAGTATTCGCAATTCGTGCCGCAAACTTTTCATGTCCAGCTCCCTGACTACCCCAGCTTCTTCCTGACTAAGGCTAAACTTTATTAGCCATTTTCACTTTTTCACTTATAAAATTGTCAAAACGTGCGCCACACAAGGCCGCCACCACCACCATACACTGTAATGAAAACTGTATAAAAGTACAGTAACAAATTTGTGGCAAGAAATTAACAAACGCAAAAATCTAAAAACAAAAAATACAAAAACAAAACCAAAAGCAAAAAAGAAAAGTCTTCACAGGACATTGTAAACGTGTCCGTTTAATGAGTTCTGCACAATTTTCGGTTATAGAGCAGGTCGTCGTCGTCACCTGCCGGCGGATGGGGTAGGATGGGCCGGCGGATGGGCCAGGATGTGTTATTACTTTTGTTAGTCAGGCAGTAAGTCGGTCAGCCATTCGATTGCTGGTATGCTGTGTGTGGATGTAGGTCCACACGTAGGTGGGGTAGTAATTTTAATGTCTTTCTTGATTTATGTAACGAATTTTTAATCATCGTGCAATGTTCGAAACATTTTTTTGCTTTTTTTACAGCTGCCAACTTTAATTTCTCACCAAACTGTTCGACCGCACAGTTCGTGCAATATTCATTGAGCTGTTGAGCGGAGAGGCGGAGGTAATCGAAAATTACACTACGAAGTGAGCGGTAAGGTCAAGCAACACTATGAAATATGGTGGAGATTATATCGAATACGTGGCTACCTTTTTTTGATGGCTGTTGAAATGTGTAAATTTACTTTGAATAAGTACGGGCAGAGGAATTATTTAATTACGAACATTAATTAATATGTTCTTAGTTGCAGATGGTAGATATTTTGCAGAGGCGAAGGCAATGAGGTTGAATATCTTATATTGATGCGACAGTAAAGAGATGAGCTGTGAGAGAAGAGCAGCGCCTTATTTCCCTATACAAAGGCTTGCCTTCAAGTTCTGTGATATTAATTTTTGTTTAGGAAAAGCAAAATCCATTATTTATCTCGTAAAATATCGATCAAACAATTTCACACTAAAATGGATATACAAAAAAATTGTCACTCAAATTCCAAATTTTTAAACAGAATTAACCCATCATTCGGCACCTTTTTTAAAACCCTCGGAATGCTGGAATGTTGGTACAACTATCCTCTATAGTGTCGCAGAGTTTGATCTAATCTGTCGACTTTGAACGAGATTTCGTGTGCCAAATCGTAGAAAATGTTGTTAAGCCTACGGCGAAAGAAACTCACGTGGAAATCTAATATTGAGGAAAGGGTAAAGAAGGCCAACGTCGCATTATATACTTGCAAAAAAGAAGTTGGTATTAAATGGGACTAACACCTCGTGTTACGCACTGGCTATATACATCTGTAGTTAGGCCAATCTAAATATATGGAATACTTGTATGCTGGCCATCTGCTCAAAAGGCGAGTCACGCTTAAATCATGAGTAAGGTCCAAAGAAAAGCTTGTACCTACACCGAATCGTTGGAGTGGCGACGCTTGCCGTGGCGACGGATCGCCACGCTAAACTAAGGTACACATACATATATTTTTTGTGTAGTAGTATGAGAAGTGCTAAGCCAATTTCAAAGGAACAACTCACAAATGATGTGGGTTAAAGTGTGTTAGTATGTGTGCCATGTTAGAGAGACAAATGTAGAGTTGCTAAAGAGCGGCAATTTGGATGCTCGTGAGTGCTTAGTAAATGTTGGTACGTTATGTGTTTTTGAATGTGTTCGGTAATTTGCTATGTAGATAATAGGAATTCGATTACAGAGAATTCATGGGAAACTGCAAGGCTAGCTAGAGTGGGCACCTTTGAGGCGCGCTCTCTGTGCGAAGAAATGACGAAGGTCAGTGTTTGAGTTGAAAAATATCAAAAGGTCACAGAAAGCAAAGCCACAGCAGAAAGAAGTTTCATTACTCAATTATTTAAACCAAGTGGAACTCATTTGCAATGCCAAATTTATTGCTTTATTAATTCGAAATGAAAAGTGCAAACTTATTTAATAGCAAATTCGAGATATGCCAGCTCGTAATGAGCAAAAGTTGAAATTGAATAAAAAGTTTAAGCCTATGGAGCAAGGCATATTTTAAAGACACATTTTGATTATCATATAATACTGTGTCCAAAAAATAAGGTGACATTGTATTTATTTTGAAAATTCTTTATTTATTCTTCCAAATCAATTTCATCCCCTTCAAAGTAATCCCCTCCCGACACAATGCACTTATGCCAACGTTTTTTCCAATTTTCGAAACACTGGTTGTAGTCACTTTCCGGGATGGCCTTCAGTTCCGTCTTCGTTGCGGCTTGAATCTCCTCTATCGTGTCAAAACGGTGTCCCCGGAGCGGTCTTTTGAGCCTGCTGAACAGCCAGAAGTCGCACGGTGCCAGATCAGGTGAATACGGTGGTTGGGGAACGATATGGGTTGAGTTTTTGATGAAATGATCACGAATTACGAGTCCAAAAAATTCAATGTTTTCGGTACCAGTCGAGATTTGACGCGCTTGAGGCCCAAAACATCCTTCAAAATGGTATTGACTGAGCCTTTCGATATGCCAACATCATCAGCAAGGTCTCTAATCGTTAATCGACGGTTTTTCAACACCAAATCTTTGATTTGTTGGACGTGAGCTTCGTCAGTTGAGGTTGATGGTCGCCCAGGACGCTCTTCGTCTTCGACACGTTCACGACCGGCTTGGAACTCACTATACCACTTGTAAACATTTTTTTTAGACATAGCCTCATCACCAAAGGCTTTCTGCACCATCCTCAACGCAGCAGAAAATTGATTCCGCAAACAAAATTTAATGCAAATTCTTTGCTCAACAAATTTCGACATTGCAAAAAACGAGAAACTCACTTTTAGCAGCTCACAAAACGACGCGTATCTCAAACAGTAAATGAATATTTCACATGAAATTTGACATAGATGTCACTCACAGTACTACCAACCTAAAAAAAAAAGAATTCTCCTAATCCTTCAAAGCGCGCAGTTTAAAATCAAATGTCACCTTATTTTTTGGACACAGTAGTAAAGTGACACAAAATTAATCGGATTATTTATATTTTTTACAATCATAATTGAAATTTGTGAAGTGTAGAGCTGCTGTATAAAAACAGACAAGCAATGGCGGGCGTAAAGGTCAAAAGCCATCACTCAATATAATTTCTTTATTTATTCTTTTTTTAATTTTATTTAATAATTTTCAAATACATATTTGGATGATTAATTTTGCGCCAGCTGAAAATTCAGAAAATTTCATCACTCAAAGTAATTTTTTTTTGATTTTTTTTTTAATTTTATTTAATAATTTTCAAATACAAAACTCGATGATTAATTTTGCGCCACCTGAAAATTCAAAAAATTTCATCACTCAAAGTCATTTTTTTATTTAATTTTTTTTTTAATTTTATTTAATAATTTTCAAATACAAAATTCTAAAAAATTCATCACTCAAAGTAATTTTTTTTGATTTTTTTTAATTTTATTTAATAATTTTCAAATACAAAACTGGATGACTAATTTTGCGCCACCTGAAAATTCAAAAAATTTCATCACAAAGTAATTTTTTTATTTAATTTTTTTTTTATTTTATTTAATAATTTTCAAATACAAAACTGGATTATTAATTTTGCGCCACCTGAAAATTCAAAAAAATTCATCAAGCAAAGCGCTGGAAGTGCTAATCAATTTACCTGCCTTGTCCTAAATCTGCTAGGGAAACTCGTGACCGCCGCCTCGGCGCTCAAACTCAAAAGTATGGCGCTATGAAAAGACCGGTGGTTTGGCCACGCTTCAATTCTGCACGCTTTGAATAGCCACAAACAAGAAATCGACTACTCTATCCCTACACTCACCTTTGAAAGGCTCTTCAAGAGGAGTATACCGTCAAGAAGGGAGTGGCAGACACCAAGGCCATGGACAAGGGGAGAGTTAAATTTGTATACAGATGGTTCCAAGCTAGACGATAAGGTTGGCTATGGAGTTTTCTCGAAGGAATTTGGACTGGAACTATCCGTTCGACTACCAGACTACTGCAGCGTCTATTAAGCAGAGGTTCTAGCTATAAAAGAAGTGGCTACATATCTAAATACGCATGCCGACTATAAATATATTCTCGGATAGCCAGGCGGCCATCAAATCAATGAATGCGGCTATACTAAGATCGACGGTTGCACAGGAATGCCGGGCGGCCCTAAATGATATTAGTGCCGTATTCAAGGTCAGCCTTATTTGGGTTTCGGTACATAGAGATATTGAGGGAAACTGTAAAGCTGATGAGCAAGCCAGAAAAGGTACTGCTCTTCAACTGTTCAGTGATAAAAGTATCATTGGAATCCCCATGGCCACGGGTAAACTAATAATAAAAAACCACATTATCCAAAAGGCCAATAGGTCATGGAGAAATGAAGATACATGCCTAACAACTAGGCTACTATGGCCGCAAATAAACAAGAAAATAAAAAAGGAATTGCTTAGTCTCTCAAGAGAAGATATCTTAAAGGTCGTGGCTTGTTTAACCGGTCACTGGCTATTTGGCAGGCATTCCACGAGACTACGAGTTTTCTCCTATGGCTTCAATACGATATTAATTGAACGCTTAAGGTGATGGGAATCCGCGCCATTCACTTTCCAAACTCATTGTGGTGTTCACTGGTCACTGGGTTATTGGTACACATGCGGAGAAGCTTGGAATGCCGTACAACGCCTATTGCAGAAGCTGTGGCGACCCTGCAGCGAAAGAGACTGTTGAACACTTTCTCTGCAAATGTCCGGCTCTGGCGGCTAGGCGCTTGAGATTCCTTAGCGTGTCCTTTGGGGATGACTTCAAGAAACTCTCCAGTCTAGATCCCTTTTTTCTACTCCAATACATCAACAGCACTGGATGGCTGTAGACGGTTTTTTTTTTCTTAATCTTTTCACAGGTGTTGGTCCACATTATGTTATCAAAACGGCACGTTAGTGCTACTTGAAGTGTACCTGGGGTACTCTTGCCATCTAACCTACCAATACCCAGAAAAAATTCGAAAAAACGGAGAAATTTAATTTTTACTTATGACTCAATTTCTTAAACAAAAAACATCGTTTGGTCTAATACCTAGAAAAAATTTGAGAAATGGAGAAATTTATTTTTTATTTATCACTCAATTTTTTGAAGAAAAAATTGTTTGGTCTCATACCTAGAAAAAATTCAAAAAACGGAGAAATTTATTTTTTATTTATCACTCAATTCCTAAAAAAAGAATTTTTTTGTTCGAAAAACGAAGAAATTTATTTTTTCTTTATCACTCAATTCCCAAAAAAAAAATTTTTTGTTCGAAAAACGGAGAAATTTATTTTTTACTTATCACTCAATTCCTAAAAAAACAATATTTTTGTTCGAAAAAAACGAAGAAATTTATTTTTACTTACCACTCAATTCCCAAAAAAAAAATTTTTTTTCAAAAAACGGAGAAATTTATTTTTTACTTATCACTCAATTCCCAAAAAAAAACAATTTTTTTCGAAAAACGGAGAAATTTATTTTTTACTTATCACTCAATTCCTAGAAAAAACAATTTTTTTGTTCGAAAAAAACGAAGAAATTTATTTTTACTTATCACTCAATTCCCAAAAAAAAAACCATTTTTTTCGAAAAACGGAGAAATTTATTTTTTACTTATCACTCAATTCCTAAAAAACAATTTTTTTTTTCGAAAAACGGAGAAATTTATTTTTTACTTATCACTGAATTCCTAAAAAAACTATTTTTTTGTTTGAAAAACGAAGAAATTTATTTTTTACTTATCACTCAATTCCTAAAAAAAACAATTTTTTTGTTTGAAAAACGAAGAAATTTATTTTTTCTTATCACTCAATTCCCAAAAAAGAAATTTTTTTTTTCGAAAACCCGAGAAATTTATTTTTTCTTTATCACTCAATTCCCAAAAAATAAATTTTTTTTCGAAAAACGGAGAAATTTATTTTTTACTTATCACTCAATTCCCAAAAAAACAATTTTTTTTTCGAAAAACGGAGAAATTTATTTTTTACTTATCACTCAATTCCTAAAAAAACAATTTTTTTGTTCGAAAAAACCTAAGAAATTTATTTTTTCTTTATCACTCAATTCCAAAAAAAAAGTTTTTTTTCGAAAAACGGAGAAATTTATTTTTTACTTATCACTCAATTCCCAAAAAAACAATTTTTTTTCGAAAAACGGAGAAATTTATTTTTTACTTATCACTCAATTCCTAAAAAAACAATTTTTTTGTTCGAAAAAACCTAAGAAATTTATTTTTTCTTTATCACTCAATTCCAAAAAAAAAGTTTTTTTTCGAAAAACGGAGAAATTTATTTTTTACTTACATATCACTCAATTCCTAAAAAAACAATTTTTTTGTTCGAAAAAAACGAAGAAATTTATTTTTACTTATTACTCAATTCCTAAAAAAACAATTTTTTGTTCGAAAAAAACTAAAAAATTTATTTTTACTTGTCACTCGATTCCCAAAAAAAAATTTTTTTTTCGAAAAACGGAGAAATTTATTTTTTACTTATCACTCAATTCCTAAGAAAACAATTTTTTTGTTCGAAAAACGAAGAAATTTATTTTTTCTTTATCACTCAATTCCCAAAAAAATATTTTTTTTTCGAAAAACGGAGAAATTTATTTTTTACTTATTACTCAATTCCTAAAAGAAAAATTTTTTTGTTCGAAAAAAAAACGAAGAAATTTATTTTTACTTATCAGTCAATTTCTTGAAGAAAACGGTTTTGTCTAATACCCAGAAAAAATTCGAAAAACGGAGAAATTTATTTCTTACTTTTCACTCAATTTCACACATTTTTCACTGTACAAATCTAAATTTCCAATTCGGACATGCATAGATAATTTTTCAATTGCCACCTTATTTACTCTTCATGCAGCTGCTTATTTCCAAGAACTTTTTTACAACACTTGAATAAAACCCCATTTTCCACACAGAACACAATCCAATGCGCATCGAACATTGCCACCACTTTTTCGTTCGAAAACTACGCTCCACTCCAAAAATACTCTCCTAACAATTCCAGCATCTGCTATTTACCCAAATACACAACCAAATAAGGTAAAAAAAAAATTAGATTATCATAAATGCATCATCATTACGCCATCAAAGTATAGTTGGCAGAACGACAGTGTCAAAAGTCAAAACTCAGAAAAACAGCCACAGCCACAAAAGCGCAAAGACGAATAGGTAAGCGAATGGGTAGGCAGTAATCAGCGCCATATCAAAATCGATAAAGCCAATGTCTAGCGCAAAAAAGAATGTAGAACAAATTCGAGCGTAGGCCAGCAAAAAATGGTCACATTTATATAACGGCATATCGAATGGCAAGTTAAAGTCAAGCCAACGGAAACGGCACTCAACCTTTATTAGTGTCAATTGGTAAAAGGCACACAACCTTCGACCCTCATCTTCAAGTCTATGACTGTTCAACGTTTTTTTTTTCTATTTTATACTCTGCTCACTTCTTTGCTTTTTTTTTTTTTGCTTGCCCAGCTTACAATAGCTTGCGCTGTCGTGCCGCCATTGCTTCAGATTTCTATATTTTAATTCCTTTGCTAGCATTTTCTGCGCTCGCTTCTGGCGTAACATTTGCCAACTATTCGTAAATTTTAGTAAATTCAAATTTATGCGCCAAATATTATGCAACACAATTCCCTTTTTTTTTTTTTGTTTTTTTTTTTTTGTTTGAGTCAGTCAGTACTTTCGTCGAGCAACTGCCGCGCCGCGTTGTGTCCTTTGCTAGCAAAATGTACTTCTATGTATGTATGTGTGGATTTTTATGTACTTACCTAATGCACGTACCTGTCTTTGTATCTTTGGTCTATGCTCGCTTAAGTATATGCATATAATATTTATGTAGTTGTGCAACTAAGTATGTAGCTGAAGTTTTTATTATGAAAATTTTTGATATAGAGTATTTCTCTCGTTTCAACTTTAGCGTTTTCGCTATAAAATGAGTGAAATATTTGAAGCAAATACTACCTTGCCACGGTCGTCGTATATGCCACACTCCCTTCGTCATCTTCCCTTCACATGTGGCTGGATGGTTGCTCGCGTAGATGACTCACTCGCCGCCAATGGCAGATTTAGTGCAATTCAGTCACTACTATTCCAAACTATGCACAATACGACTTACTTAGATAATAAAGCTGCCACTTTCGGCCCGGTTTTTGTGGCTCCTTAGTTGGCTGCTTACCTTTTTCAGTCACTTTATTTACCCTACGGAATTCCAACTAAGAAGCTGAGTAAAGGAAATATTTCAAGTCATTGAAAAAACCAAGTTGAAGGTGCCAACACTTTGATATGAAATATATATTTATGTGTGTATGTGTGTGTGTATATATATCTTTATAGCTCGTAGCGCTGCTTACGATGCGCTTGTGTGTTTGTAAGGCATTTTTTCACTTTTTATATATCACTTACTTTCTTACGGTCGCCTTCAAAAATTTCTCGAATAACACAGATATTCAAGTCAATGATAGATGTCAACGCACACAGCCAAATATCTGCGCACAGTTGTGTTCATAAAAATAATGCAAGGGCTCTAAGGCTGGTATTGAGAAAGAAACTCTGCATGAACATACATCTTTTTTTTTTGGCTGAGGAGGTTAATCTCGAAAATATCAAAAACATCATCAAAGGTGCCGTCACACCAGTGGTATGGGAGGCATGCTCCCACGAACCCTATAACATTCCTCCCTTCTCGCCTGATTTCACCCTGGGACTGCTAAAAGCAATTTCATCAAGTTGCACCCGCGTTTATGCCTTTTAGACACTCCAGGTACCAGCGTTCAGCTTCCTCTCTTGATTACGTATTGGGGTTATACGCTATTGATAGCATCCATTGGTTTCTCACCAAAAGGGCATCGGAAAATTGCAGTATCGTTACTCAATGTCGACTTGTCGTCTGTTTGGGTTCGTCTTAGGGCTCTACCTCTGGCGTTCATGCTTGTCGTCTGTTCGTGAATGCAGGCATCCCCACAGGAGATCTGTTTCAACATGGCTTCTTTGGGTATTCTATATGGAGCATTTTCTGGGTATTCTATATCGGTCGCTTTCCCATCTTCTAGGTGACAATTGCAATATGTCAGATAAGTCTCTACTGTCATCCTCTTCACCT
This sequence comes from Anastrepha fraterculus, assembly GCA_037575425.1. NCBI lineage: Eukaryota > Metazoa > Arthropoda > Insecta > Diptera > Tephritidae > Anastrepha > Anastrepha fraterculus. The sequence continues at coordinate 31,336 of JAYXIM010000728.1, read as the reverse complement.
ACATGCGGAAATTGATGACAACTTTCAGAAAAATTGACGACAACATCCAAAATACTTGGATCACCCGACATGAAATCGGCCATAAACTGCGAGTACAATGAAAAATCAGATGCACTTGACGGAGCCGGGTTAGTGGAGAAATTCGCAACTGGCTGTAGGACACAGCTTAGCCCCAGAAAGTACTGAACTTTTAGTGGCATTAAAATGGAAATTATGTGTACACTATTCTTGCTGTTGCTCCACAAATGCAGAGGTATAAAGTTGTATGCCACCTCCTATGAGAAGGAGGTGAACCTCGCACCCTCAAGCGAATAGTGGAAAGAGCTGTCAAGCAAGACGAGTCCGTTTGTGAAACAGCTGGCTCAAAGCACGAGAGTAAAGTATGCTGCGCTACCTAGAGGTGATATGCACATTTTCACTGGCCACCAGGTCAGGATAAAATAACGCACAAGAATGTTGATCCCTCCTCTTAAAGAGAGGATTGAGTAGTTTTGCTTAAATATACAATAACATGGGAGCCATTGCGATATCGAGTAAAATGAGCCAGTTGAGGTAAATGAACCAGCGAGACTCGGCACTAAACTTCGAAATAAGCTCACCTAGGTATACCCTTTCCTTTTTGAAAGAGGTTTAAAACAAAATGTCAAAAACATCTTAAAGGTGACTAAACACGAATGGTGTTACTAATACTAATAACAATCCTCCCACATCGGCTACCTTCTACGCTAAGACCACAAAATATAACATCTACGTAGAGCCGCGCTTACGTCCAAAGACACAACAGATATCTAAGTCCAAGTTCCTCTCCTGCGGGCATATGAAGGCTATACGCCGTCGATAGTCCTAATTACTCCAACTGTGTTCATAGGTTTTGAGCTGTTTCACTCAAAAATGGCGCTTGTCGGCGTCCGTCGTTCGTCATAAGCCGTCCGCCTTCACTGCTTTCGCTGCTGTAACTCTTGCAGCATCGCCTTGTGTTCCCAATCAATGTGACGGAGTCGCATCATGATTTTAGCTGCGAACGTTTGGACTGCGTCCTACGTACTGCTGGTGGTGCAGATATCTCGTATGATATGGTTGATGACCCAGGGCTTGTGCGAGAATAGCACAGTCGGCCTCTCTGAAGCGGTCGCAATAAAAAAGCATGTGTTCTGCGCTTTCGTGAGTATTCGGCTGTCAGCAAAGACTGAGTGCCAGCTTAAAACAGTGCAGGTATTCCCAAAAACGGCCATGCTTGCTGAGCAACTGCGGAAGCTGATAGTCGGTATCTCCATGTTTTCTTGCTACCCATTCTTCAAAACGTGGTACAAGTTTGTGTGTCCAACGCCGGCTTTGTGACTCAACGGTGCTGCCACCAGCCAATTGTCCACAATCGCTCATCTGATTTTTGTACTGATGTGGGCTGCGCTCCTTACAGATTATAAAATCGATTCATTTCATCCAGAAGCAACTTTCTAGCTTTTACACAGATTACGTCATTAGATACAGTTGTGCATGGGCAAGTTGCACGAAGCGCGCCTTGCTTATGTGTATGTGTCCCATACATTAGAGTTTATGGCCTCCACCCCGATTGGTGCTGCTTTAAGAATTATGAAGTCAGCAGCCAGTGACAGTAGAGGCCTCCTATATTAGGGAGAAGCCGCGTCAAGGCATCATTGACAAAAGCCGCCTTGGAACTTGCATTTATTAAATGCTGCCTGAAGCCAAGTTTTGTATCGATCCAGACCCCAAAGTATTTGGTCGCCTTTTTCATGGCTAACTATATTCAGCTGAAAGCGCTTTCGCCTTATTCGCACTTATTAGAACTACTTCGGTTTTATCACCTGCTGATCCCAACTTAGCCTCGTTAAGCTATCGTTGCACTCTCGCTGCAGTATCGTCGGACTTTTTTTTAAGTGATGAAGTTTTCTATCAACTGCCGCCAGGGCAATAGGACATTTCCTTACAGACATACAAGCAACTTTTTTTTTTGAGTAATTTGTAAGAATGGCGAACGAATGATGGCGTAACGAGCTAAGCTCCCGAATTGCCCCAGCTAACCGACTCTCACAGCTAACCACACAGAATCCCTGAATGAAGCCAAAATAAGCACAGTCTTAGTACACTGATTTCTCTTAGAATGAGGCAATGTCTAATAGGCAGTCACGCCCGGATGTTAGATGCTCAAACATATAAAAGAGAATGAAAGGAGTTTGTCTCTGCCGTGTCACTGTCCTGCTCTATGCGGTGGAAGCTTCAACACTTGAGGTAGACAATTCTTTACTGTGTCTGAAAATCACAGAACTGGCGACATCAGCATCTGCTTGAGTTCTGTGTTCAATTATATGAATATATGTACCTGTAAACCATTAATGGGATAAGGTACACCATCTTCGGTAGCACTCATAATTTCCCGTCCAATGGAGCTCAATGTATCTTCCACGTTTTACAAAAAGGACGCAACACCTCGTTAAGCTTCGGGAAAGTGGGTTGTCAGCGGTATGAATTAGGAGCCAATCTGGACTGCTTGCATGATAAGAGGGAGGCACTTGTCCTGGGTGCAAGGAACAAACAGGGAAGATATTTCTGAGCTGAAAAAATGTTTAAGAAAATTAGTGTTTTTGAGATTTATTTATTTTTCTCCTTGTTCACTACTCTCGGGAGCATAGCGCCTTGGTAATCTATTTGATTTCTGACAGGGTAGGTGGTTAGCCTGCCGCCGAGATTTATACAAGGTTGAAAACTTTGATGTTGAGTTTTTTAAAATAAAATATCTTCGATTATTTTTTACATTTACATTTTTTTGTGTAAAATATACTTTTTAAAAAAATTTATTTAAAAGAAAATTATTTAAAATAAAACTTTATTTTTTCATATTTAAAACATTGAACAAAATTGATTATTATTATTTTTAAACATTTACCATTAAATTATTAAAAAATAATAAAATTTTAAAACTATAAAAAAATAAAAAAAAAATTTTAAAACAATTTTTTTTCAAATTTAAAACATAAGAATTGATAATTATTATATTTAAACTATTATTAAAAACATAATAAAAATTTAAAACTATAAAAAAATAAAACAAAATTTTATTTAAAAAAAAATTTACTTAAAGCCAAATTTTTTTTTTTCAAATTTAAAACATAAAAATTAAAATTACTATTGAGTTCTTAGAAAATAGTATCAATGTAAAACTATAAAAAAAAAAATGTATTCAAAAAAATTTATTTAAAACCAATTTTTTTTTTCAAAATTAAAAATATAAAAATTTAATTATTATTATTTTTAAACTTTTACTATTAAATTATTAAAAAATAATAAAAATTTAAAACTGTAAAAAAATTAAAAAAAAAAATTATTTAAAAGAAATTTTATTTAAAACCATTTTTTTTTTTTCAAATTTAATTTAATTTAATTGCCCTGGAGCTCATTATATTATGTGATTTCCGCACCTAACCGAGATTTTTATTATAGATTTTGGTCCAAAATATTGATTCGTTTCGAGAATTTATTGAGAGATTCGATTTTCAGGTCCGAGAGTACTGAAAGATTGTCAATTGTTGGAGAGCCTAGAAGAGCGAGTCGACTTCTGGCTAGGCCGGGACAACTGCACAGCAACTGCCTGCTCGATACTTACTCATCTTCGTCCTCACAGTATCTGCACAGGTCGTTTTGAGGAACCCCGAGCCGACGTGCGTGAGTGCCCAAAAGGCAGTGGCCGGTGATAAGAGATATTATATGCATTAGTTTGTGTTTCGAAAGACTTATAAGGGTTTTTGTCTGTTTCAGATTGTAGTATGGCCAGATTTGTCTGGTCGTAACGCAAGTAGTTTCCACTCGCCACCTCCGATCAGCAATGCTGTGAAATTCTCGATCAATGATCATTTTACATGTTGCGAGCGGAAACATTTACTATTGAGTTATTAAAAATATAATAAAAATTTAAAACTATTTAAAAAATTAAAAAAAAAGTATTTACAACAAATTTATTTAAAACAATTTTTTTGTTTTTTCAAATTGAAGACATAAAAATGCATTATTATTATTTTTACACTATTACTATTGAATTATTAAAAAAAATAATAAAAATTTAAAACTATGAAAAATATAAAAAAAAAATATTTAAGAAATTTATTTAGAACAAATTTTTTTTTTCAAACTGAAAACATAAAAATCAAATTATTGTTATTTTTAAACTTTTACTATTGAATTATTAAAAAAAATAATACAAATTTAAAACAAGAAAAAAACAAAATTATTTAAAAAAAATTTATTTACAACCAAATTTTTTTTTCAAATTTAAAACATAAAAATGAAATTATTATTATTATTAAACTATTACTATTGAACTATTAAAAAAATAATAAAAATTTAAAACTATAAAAAAATAACTATTAATGTATTAATTTTTTATATTTTTTTTAACTTTATTTAATTAAATTTTTAATAATTTATAAATAATAATTTAATTTTTTTGGTTAAATATCAAAAAACAAATTTTTTTAATTCACTATTCATAAGACAAATGTCGTACTGCTATTATTATGAACACCACTGTACATGGCTTTTATATAGTAAATGCATACTCAGCCAACTTTACGACTATTTCATAGTGGAAACAAAAATGAGATTTTCTCACTTTTTATCTCTACTTTTAGTGCCATGTACCTATGGGTGTACATACATATGTATGTGTGTGTGTGTGTTTGTGCATGCATGCAAGTTAGAGCTGCAAGACTTCCTTTGCCTTGATATATTCGTAAGCAATGAAATAAGTTGGAATTTTTGAAATAAATTTGCATAGGACTTTTTACTTGCGCCAGCTGAGACGCAGAAGCAGCCTTTAAGGCGCACACTTGGCACGCCTACAGGCGTATATTGCCTGTATTCTGTAAAAATTATAGAGATGCTTAAGCATCCACGTATGTGCGTATGTATGAATTCACACATACTTGCATTCAATTGTGCATACTTCTACGAAATATTTGCATTTTATTTGTGCATATTTTCGTTGCTTTGGCCTCGTGCAACATATTTGCATGCTTGCAACGCCTACGTTTTCACACCAAAGCGCACACAAGGGCAGCCAGTGCCAGCAACCCAGCAAAGCATAATTTACAGACATTTACGCCATGGTAAGAACTTTAAGCGGAACGATTTTTGAGTGACTCTGCTCGAACAAAGTGCATAAACTCAAAGAAATATTCGAATAGCATCGCGTGCTCGAATCAGAGTATGCAGGCATTTAGTCTAATTACATTGCAACTAGTCTAAAATTAGACAAAGGTAATTTCAAAACAATCTCGAAATAGTGACCCCGTAGCAGGATCAATGCACCTACTATAGCAGTTTTGCGTACAAATAAGGCAGTAAATGCTTTGCTGGAGCTGTTTTTGATGATTCGGTTCCATTGGAGCTTACGGTGTCGAATAGCGACGCTTTACTTTACCTCGGTAGTAAATGCAAGTCTCACACCACTTAGCGAGGGTGCATTGGAAAGAGGTATTTCATATTTGTTCGAGCATCGAATACCATTTCGGTAATCAAGGAAAATTGATTTATTTGAATATAATAATAATTTTAATATTTAAAAATTTGAAATATAAATAATTTTAATATTTAAAAATTTTTTTTTTAATTTTGTAGGATAAAAATACTTTCAGAAAAAAAGGTTTTCAGAAAATGTTTTAAAAGAAAAAAGGGCATTTTTGAAGTAAGTGAAAAACAATAAAAAATGTAAGGGAGCTGTTCAGAATATTTTATCTACAATATCTGATTTTTTGACAAATTTTTACAAACAATTTTTTTTTTGATGGGAGATGCTCAGAGTTTTAGTTCATTTTTTTTTTTGACAAATTTAAAAACAAATCTTTCTAGATTAAAAAAACAGCCTTTTAAAGTGTAAGGGAAAAACAATAAAAAATAAATTGAATAAATTCTTCAGAATTTCATTTTTTTTTTTGTCAAATTTGTAGGAAAAATATTTAAATAAATATCTTCTGTATTTTTTAATATATTTGTATTTTGTTTTTAATTTCTTAGGATTAAAATTCTTTTAGACAAAAATGGTTTTCAGAATTTTTTTTAAGGAAAAACATTTTTTTAAGGAAAATAATTTTCTAAAAGTTTGTCAAAAAAAAAAACTCTGATGAGCTGCCCTACGTAGTTTATGTTTATATTTTATTTATTTATATTTCATATATATTTTATTGTTTTACACCTACATATTGAAGGGCTGGTTTTAAAAATAATACACTTTTTTTCTAAAAATTTGTCAAAAAAACATAAAAATAAATAAACGTTAAATTAAATTACTAAATTTTAATTATAATAATTATTATACAATTATAATAAATAAAAAAAAATTGTTTGACAAATTTTTAGAAAAGAAATTTTTTTTTGTTTAATTTTTAGAAAAAAAATTTTTTTTTTAACAGCTTCCTAAATTTATTTATTGTCTTACACTTACACAACAAAGGCATATTTTTCAAAAATGAAAAAAAAAATTCTAAAAATTAGTAAACAAAAATAAATTATGAACAGCTCCCATCAATTTAGTTCTTAAAAATGTGTCAAAAAAAAAACAAGAGGAATTCTGAACAGCTCCCTCAATTTTTTGATTTTTTATACTCACACAACAAAGGGATGTTTTCAAAAAATGAAAAAAAAAATTCCTAAAAATTAGTAAACAAAAAAACATTCTGAACAGATCTCATCAATTTATTTTCTTAAAAATTTGTAAAAAAAAAAAACAAAGAAAAAAATTCGGAGCTTCCCATCAATTTGTTTTTATTGTTATATACATGCAAAGTATGATTTTAAAAATTACAAAAACAAAAATGTTTCTGTTTTTCAAAAATTTATCAAACAAAAACTAAGTTACTTTAATTTTTATTCACATCAAAGGAATGTTTTTCAAAAATGCAAAAAAAATTCCTAAAAATTAGTAAAAAAAAAACAAAATCTGAACAGCTCCCATCAATTTATTTTTTATTGTTTTATACTTATTTTAAAAATTACAGAAAAAAATTTTTTCCTTAAAAAAAAATGTTTAAAAATAGGTTAATATTGTTTTATATTTTAGGTATGTAAAACTTTGCCGAAAAGAAATATTTTTTCTCTAAAAAAATTTGTAGAAAAGTATAATTTAACCTAAAAACTTAAAAAAAATTATGAAAATATTAAAAAGTATCGACGATATTTCACTTTAAAAAACTCAATACTAATATTTTCATGTTTGAATATATTTTAAGTCTATTAATTTATTTTGTTCTTTTATTTCTTCTAATTTTTTTCTTCCTTTTTTTTATGCCGACAAGGCGTTAGTGGAACTTCTTAACAGAGGAAGGAGTGAGCTACGCTTGCTAGACGCATTAAATCATCATCATCATCACCTTTTGGTACTATAGCTATTTGTGAACTTTGGCCTGCTGCACGTGGGACCTCCACACATCTAGATCACTTGCGACGTTTTTCCAATTCCTTATTCCAAGTTTATTGATATCCTCCCCTAGTTCGTCGGTCCATCTTGTTCACGGTCTTACTCTTGCTCTAGTGTTGAACGCGCTGGCTTCTGCAATTTTCTTCAGCGTCCTCGTAACGTTCATTCTTTTTATATGACCCAGTTGTCTGAGCTGGTGTGCTTTTATGAAACGTATAACATTTTCGCTATTTATAAGCTGGTCTAGGTTGGCGTACGCCACTCGCCGTGATCTTTGATTGCTCCAAAAATTTTGCTGAATATTTTTATATAATAATAACAGTAGTAATCAAATCAATTTCATTACTTTTGTTCCGCATTCTCTATGCAAAGGAGACGCATTTTCGGGTGAAATATATTTATTAATACCTTAGCTGCATACTCTAAGCCTCGGCAAACCTCTCAGATGCAGCGAAGCGTCAGGAAAGTTTAAAGAGGAATTAAATGTTTAAAATCTGCTTCACCTCCCATCCATAATTCCTGGCTCTCTTGCTAAGTTCTAAGTACAATGGGAGTCCGTACTTGAGTAGTTGAAAATCCATTAATGATTTCTCTGCTTCCTCAATTGCAATCCAATTCAATGCAAGTGGAGATAGCATACTTTGTTAAAAGTCCATAGATACTTATATAATAATAATCCAGGAAATTCTAAAGATTTCATCAGTTTAGTAGCAAATAGTAATACTACAAATTTACCAAGTCCCCACAACTTGGTTTGCTATGTTGCCAGCAGTGCGCCACTACATAGAAGTATGGCTAATGCAAGATTTATATACTTCCAAAACTTTTGCAACGAAATTCGATATATTTTCCTTTGGTGAGATATGTGCAATTTTTCTTTCAACTGCTACATCAGGCCACAATAACAGGCTAGCCACCTACACCACCCTCAACTCATCGCTGAACTCACCACGCGGCACTCGACTTTGCTACAAGTTTGTCATGGCAACTTGCTGGGAGCTGCAATTTCGCCGTTTTATTGCGATTGCTTTGCTAACGTATTGTCATTGTTATTGTATTGCAATTTATTTGCATTACTCCGTTAGCGCCGTGCAACAATTAGACATCAGCTACATCGGCAATGGGAGCCCAAGTAAAGACTCGTTACGCGCGTATTCAATTACATACTTAGCTGAAGTTAAGTTTTTGCTAGACACATACACACGCACACGCATATATATATATAATAACTATATAGATATGTATATATAAGCATCTATACATAAACAGTGATAAATTTGTTAGTTCGCCGTCAGTTGCTTACCAAGCAGCAGGCGAAGTCTACAATTAGGAGCGCGCGTGGTGTGTGTGCGCGTATCGAAAAGTACAGTTAATTTCGTAAGAAAAATTTCTCCATCAACTTTTCGTTCGCTTCAAATGATTACAATTAAAATAAATGCGATTTTCCAACTTTGACTTTGTTTGCCGAAATTCAAATGTTCTCAGGTAACGGCGGGTATGCCTTGCACTCAAGCGCAAGCGAAGTCCAGGTGCAGTAGTTTTGTAACGAAGGCTGCCAAGTTTCATATCTAATTTGCTGCTTTGAATGTATTTATGTTGCGTAGGAAAATACTTGTAATTGGTAAGGTAACTTAAATTAATAAGCAAGTTGTATATACAGTCTTGTGCAAAATCTAAACAACTTTCAACAATTAAGTCTTAGATACTTTAAAATGCCTACCATGCAGCGGACTGAGAGGAGATTACCCTAAAGGCACTAGAAAACGAGTACAGCTCCTTAAAAGTGTCCAACATTATAAACTGAAACTGAATTTTATCGCGATGAAAAAAAATTGGAACATATGTAGGCACCAGAACAGCATACATATACATACATATGTATGTAAGTATGTAAACAGCTATGTTATTGTGATGGACTATTGATGTTAATTACAATGTTAATGTTAAAGCTAAGCAATACTCTTTTTATGTTAGGCGTGAAATAGCATACACAAGCACATACATATGAATGCTGGGGAACTCAGTTGAACTGTTTTACTAACAACAAATTCGCGTTCTCCTTCAAAGTATTGTTGGGTAGTGAAATGACAATGGAACTGTGCTGTTAGGTGGCGTGGTTTTCTCAAACAGTAAAATAGCACGATGCAATATTTTTTAGGTTATAAGCTTTTAGTTTTCAAGTACAGAATTTAGTCTTAAGTGGATGTCAATAAATAAAGACTGGTTTTCAAATAAATTACGCGCTCTTCTAATTTATTTATTCAATTGATAATCTACAAAATACAATATTTCTTACAGACTGCGAAAACAGATTAATGCTAAATAAATGAATCAAAGTAAAATTAAATTAACTAGTTTCAATTGTACTGAGTGAAAGAAGAAGATAACATTTCTTATAACGTACAGAGGAGGAATATTACGTAATACTAAGAATTTAGTTCAACAATTCATTTAGGACTAATTTGAAGTGGTTCTGAAGAAAAATCCAGGCCAGTATCATTTAAAGGCGAATTAAATACTCCCAGAGTTCTAGAAATCGGAGCATTGGAAGCATAATTTGCTCTTACCATCCCTAATCAGAAAAAATCCTGATTCCATAAACTTCGCTGAGGAATATTGGAATTAATTTTCTCGAGTAGCAATGGGGAGTCAATGACCTCATTTATCAAATCGAAAAGGAAAGTATTGGAGAGAATAGTCCTTCTAAGATCTAGCGTTTTTAGATTAATGAGCAAGTACCGACTTTTATAGGATGGAATTGGGTCAGTGAAATTTAAAGAAAGCAAAGCATAACGCACAAAAGCTTTCTGGACACGTTCAAGCCTACTATCATTTTTCATTTAACTCGCGCGGTGCGTACGTAAACTATTGCGCTCATGAAATAATCGCGTTTTGGTCTTCGGCAGCGCCACCTGGTGGTGAGTGGAATCAATAAGCATATAATACTAACCTTCACCGTGGAAAAATATATATATACCAAATTTCATAATAATCGGTCCAGACACACACGACCCAAATGTATTCAATTCTAATAAATGCTATGTGAGGTACAAAAAATACGTGCCGCAAATAGCAAAAACACACTCACTTAACCGACGCACCGCACACACACGGATTTCAACCAGAAACCTTTGCCAAAGCAACACCAACAACGTGTGAAGCTTTCACTGTTTTCCTTACACGCGTTGCTGAGATTACCGGAGACAAATGCACACTTTTTTCGGCTTAATTTTTATATACTATATAGATATGTCCATATGACTTGTATGCATCTTTACATATAGATTTGTTCGTTTTGAAAATTGCGCGAAATTGTATATGTATATGCATGTTTATATACATATATTATATTAGTATACAACATATCTTATAAGGTATGTGGTAAATATTACCATACATTTTTTCCTTCATATATAATAAAAAAATTAATAATTATAACATTAAAACAACAGGTATTATTAACAAACTTGGTTTTATTTTAAATTCTTCAAGTGAATCAAATTAATAATAATCAATAAGAAGGCATATGCAAATACAAATACGTGAATTTATATATGTACATTTGCGCATATACATACATACATATATACGCTCACTTAAGTAGGAGAGAGCAAGATATCGAACGTTGCCGTTCGTTTGCTTTGTTTGCTTTGTCGTTCGTTCCGCGCTTTCGCTTGCAGTTCATTCAAGGTAACGGCAAATGAGCAAGGTAACGACAAATGAGCAAGGTAACGACACATTTTTTCGTGCATGCAGCCGACTAAATCGAATTATAAGACGTTATCACGTCAAAAAAAAATTTTTTTTGTACACCTTCTGATACCTTTAATAACATATCAGAAAAACAAACCGATTGAAATTTATTTTCCCTTCCAAAAAATGTCCCAAACATGGCCTCAAAAAACGTGTAAGTTACCAGACTACTACCTTAACCAAACTGGCGGGTCAGCAGCTGACATACGCAATCAAATAGCAAAAGGTCGCGCTGTATTTGGCATGCTAGACAATGTTTGGAGGTCTTCATATCATTATCATTTTATATGCTATTTTTCACACATTTCATTCTTTTGTCTGGATATGAACTCATTTTATGTAAATGAAAAGACAGTGGTTAGTGTGATCTCAATAAAGTTGGTTATCCTGATCTGCCAGTGGAGACATTCGGATATATTCAGGCGTGCGAAATTAAGAATACTCAAATCAAACATGAAATCTGTCGCCCTGTATGGCTGCGAAACATGGAATACAACAATGTGCGATGTACGAGCTCTGCAAGAACTCATCAATCGTGGAGCATTTTCTGGCCTAACACCATCAGACTTCTGGAGTTCGACAAAGCAGGTTCACTATATTCGGCGACGAAAATGGAAATGGACATACACCTCGTAAACCTCATGGAGATATTGCAAAAGCAATAGGCGTAAGGAAGGGGTGTTTGGGAGGCTTAAAAGCCCAAATCATCAGCTCTGTCATGGAATCCCATATTCTCTGTATCGCATTTGGATTGACATTTTTCATTGTTAGGTATTACGTAATGTGGTCGTATCTATTTATATACTATGCGATCATTTATTTTACCGGTTTGAGGTGTTGCAGAATACTGGTTTATCTGTTTTGTTATCGGAAGTGAAACGGTCATTCAAACCATACCATTGTGGATTACACATATGTATTCTGTATTTGAAGTATCTGGCATTTTTCTTAAAATGCGAAAACATAAGAATAAAACACAAAATCATCTACTCATACAATTTATGCAGTAGCATCCGGACAACGCCATAGGCGAAAATCCAAAAAGTGTTGAAGACATTGAAGATAACCTTTGGCATTAATTAGCAGAATCGGTCAATAAAGGTTGGCCGCCTAGGCAGAATGTAACTGGCTGGGAAAAGACATTGAGAAGCTGGAGAAATGAAGTGAAGGTGAAGTTGATGGTGGATATAGCCGAGATTAGCACAACTGGTGGATTTTTTCCAGGTACACATTGAACCAGACGGAGCAAAGTATTGCGCGTATTTGCGAAATGTTGGGCAGTGTTAGTGTCGAGGTCATATCTAGCGACGATGAAATGCCTTCAACTTCTGCGAGGCATCCACTCATTAAATGCTCCGATGGTCAAAGCCCAATAGCGAAGGGAACAACAAGTGAATGCCTAACGAAATTTATACAAGCGGGTAAGGATTGGAAGCAGGACATTGGCAGGAAAATATCCGCTTTTATCCAATTACAAAACGAAACAAAAGATTTAAATGTGCAATTAATTGGTGTCAATAACTTAACGCATGAGTTCCTGACCTTCAACGCAACAATTATTGAAATAATAGAAAGTCTAAGAAGGAAAGTTATCCCTTTGGGCTACTCCAAGTAATTTTAGGACTTGCTGTTCCAATACTTTGTGAACGTTTTTGATTAATTTATATTATATATGCTTGTACAAACACTTTTTAGTAAAAATTTGTTTGATAAGTAATGGGGAGAATGAAGACGTTAACTTCTTCTATTGCAAAATCCCGCTTAGACTGGCTCACAAGGAAGTCGAGGGCGGGGAGATCATCCAACACGTGGAGACGATTAGTTGAAACAGAAGCGCTCCAAGCAGACCGTTCATGGTGACAAATCAAATTTCTTGTATTGAATGAAGCTAACTTTAACTTTTTTGTTGAGGTTCTCTATTCCTTCTAAGAATCACGGGAAAAAAATATATGTAGAGTGGCAATTAATGACAGAGTCTTGGCTGCTAACAAATCTTAGAACTCCAATATGAAGCTGCTTAAATGAAAACTGCCATCCCGTGAGCAAAAATTAAGATTTCCTAAAACCTTATTTCCCTCCGTGCTGACCTACGAATGTGAGCTTTGGACGCTAAAAGTTACTAACACTAAGCAGCTAATTTATTTTGAAATATATTACAGGCAGCAAGATGGTTCCTTTAGAATCAGGAGTAATCATAAGTTGCAGCTATTAATCAAAAGCAAAACTGTGATACGGGTCATTAAGGGCCAGAGGATAAACCTAAGTTCACATATACAGTAATTAGCAATAAATCCACAAAATTAATCTGCCCGTTCACATAAGGCAGGTTAGCAGCAAAATTTACAATCAGCTGTCAAGACTATTTTGAAAGGTTTTTTATTTCCTCTTTAACCGCCGCTATTTGAGATCCCTGTGGATTTGGATATTGGAGATTGCCCGTGGTAATTTATTATCATCCAGTGAACTTTAGACTGAAATCTCTGTAGTTGTTCGATATTTAAGTTGGCTGCAGTATAGCAGCAGTGCTGGATACCGTAAGTGGGTTTGAAGTGGTTTAATGGTCTCATACCTATAATAGAATTTTGTTATGTAGCAACAATTGGGATTTTCTGTGTAATAGCCAGTAGAGAGAAGTAAGTTTTAAACCTAAAGTTTATCTTTTGGTGAGGATCTGAGTTTTCAAATTGAGTTTTGAGTCTGATTGTGTGACTAAATACTTAGTTTCGTTGGATTGCGGGATATCGATGCCATTGGGCATTACTGGAGGGCAGAGCTCGCGTCTGGCTGTAAATGCTACTTTTGAATACAAGCAAAATGATGGAACGATTGGAGCAGCGTTACTGCATCAAATTTCGCCCGAAACTGGGCGATAGCCAGGTGGAAACCATTCGAAAGATTCGGACGGCTCTCGGTGACGATGCTATGGGCATCACATAGATTGAGGAGTGGTTCAATCGGTTTAAAAACGGTCGCACATCGGCGGAGAGCGAGCCACGCTCTGGTCGGTCGTCAACGTGCCGAAATGAGCATGTTATGGCCAAAGTGAACGCTGTGATGATGCGGGACCGTCGTGTGACTATCCGAGAAATTGCAGACGAGGTAGATATCAGCACTTTTTCGGCTCACTCCATTGTGACCGAAGATTTGGTCATGAAGAGAGTGGCGTCTAAGCTTGTGCCGAAGCTGCTGACGGCGGAGAAAAAGGAACTTCGTGTTGAAGTCTCACAGGACATGCTGGACTCCGCAAGCAGTGATTCTGAGTTCATGAACACCATGATCACTGGTGAAGAGTCCTGGGTGTACGGGTACGACCCGGAAACCAAAATGCAGTCCTCACAGTGGAAGCATTCCAAGTCACCAAGACGTATTTATAAACCGACAAGAGCAATAAATACCAGGTTACGTCCACACTGCTTGACAGCAACTGACGCTAGCGACAGGCAGGAAAGAATTCACACATGTGCAGGAAGGTTACAGGTCTGCTTATGCAAGCGCGCGTATAATTTTCTAACAGACCTCGTATGTTACACGAAACAAAAAAAATAGAGTGGCAAAAAAAAATTTGAAAATTTTTTTTATAAAAGTCAAAAAGAAAACAAAAATTAGTTCAACGTTCCTCCTATGAAAGAAAAAAAATTTTCCCAAAGAATTGGTCTCCCTTTCTCTGTAAATGCCAAGGTTTGGCAGCGAGGCGATTAAGGTCACTAGGTATTCCTTTCTACGATAGCCTGGCGTTTTCCCTTTTGAAACTTTAAAGCTTTACGATCAAGTGCAGAAGGATATCACATCTCTTTAACATATCCTGCCCAAGAAAGCGTTAAGATGTAGAAAACTTTAAATTATTTCATTTAGGTTTCCACAAAGAACCACACCTGCATTCAATTTATCATCAGAAAGCAAATACCACCAAATGTACGTAAGTAATTGTAATTTGAATTACTCTACTATGGCGCTCAAATCAACTTCCCAGTCGTCGTAGTACACTTCATTACGAATCCGATAAAATCAGTGACAGCGCTAAGCAGTAAACTAGCTTTTGGTCGAGGTGCACCAAACTTGCCCGGTGCGCCCACGGCGACACCCCTAACTGCAAAGTGGGATTGTTGAGCTCCGCTGCACCGACCAGCACACCTTTGACTCGACCCTATGGCAACGCCGCCTTACCGCAAACCAGCACTAAACCGGCAGACATTGTCGCTGTCTCTCAATAATTTCAATTCAATTTATCTTCGTCGGTGTGTCCTGTTATCTTGATGCTGCAAATGTTGTTGCTATTCAAAAACCAACCAGTAGATGCGGTGATGGCAATTGTTGCTTTGCTTGTGCTGCTGCATTTTTTGTTCGTGGTGTCTTTTTGTTTTTCTGCCTTTTCATGCCGAATGTGCATTTGAATGAGGAATAGGAATCCCGGAATTCCGGGACTACGGGACTCTAAAATTCCGATATTTATTAGGTCGGAAAATTCCCGGGAAGAATCTCAAGATTTACAATTTCCTACTTAGTGTATAAAATGGAGGCAGAAAAATGCCTTAAATATCAGATCAGTCCATAAGTTCGTGCGTTTTTTAAAGGTGGTTTTAAAATTAATAAAAAGGATGTTTAAAGTAGTTATTAATCAATAATATATTCTCCTTCATTATTTACAATGTCTTCTCAACGTTTAGGCAAATTTTTAATTCCCTGCTCAACAAATTTTTGTCCTTGGAGCCAAAATACGATATCCCTTTTTATAGCTTCTTTTGAGGGGTAGTTCTTGTTACTCATATGGGATTGAAGTCCACGGAAAAGATGATAATCACGAGGTGCAATATCCGTGCGGCATTAGCTCCCATCCGAGCTCGTTCAGCTTGCCTAATGTTTGCCTTGCGGATTGAGGTCTTGCGTTGTCGTGGTGAAACAAAACTTTGCGTCTATTCACTAAAGACGGTCGATTTTTTTAAGCGCCTCATTCATGTTTGATAGCTGATGGGAATAATAGTCTGCAGTTATCGTCTGGTTTGGTTCCAGAAGTTCATAATAAACAATACCGGCCATATCCCGCCAAATAGACAGGAGAGTCTTCTTGGGGTGAAGGCCATCTCTAGGGATCGATTCTGGTGTTTCATCTTTATTTAACCATTGGCGCTGGCGAACAGGATTATTGTAAGGGGCCCATTTTTCATCACCAGTAACGATACGGTTCAAAACATTTCATTTTCAAGCCGTTGCAGCAGCTGAGAACACACATTCACTCTTTGCTGAAGGTTGGCGACGGAAAGTCTATGCGGAATCCATCTTCCCAGCTTTGAAACCTTTCCCAACTGAACCAGGTGCCTGTGAACTGTTCCATGCGATGAATTTAACCTCTGAGCTATCATATCAACTGTCAAATTTGGCTCAGCTTCCACGAGTTCGAGCAAGGCGTCGGAGTTAAAGCCTTCAGAACGACTAGCGCGCGGGGCATCCTCCAGGTCGCAGTTATCACTTCGGAATTTTGAAAACCTCTTTTGCGCAGTCCTTACACACACGGTATCCTCTCCGTGAACGTTGTTTATTTCCGTAGCAGGAGTTGTTGCATTTTTACCTCTTTTATAAAAAAAATACAAAATATGCCTCTTATACGCGTTCGAAGATTCCATTTTATTTTTTAATAACACGAGCTTCTATCCGCGATTTTCGTATGCAAAAATCGTACAAAAGTAAAATTATTGGTAAAGACTCACCTGATAATTTAGCAGTTTTTAAGGGCCCTTTGTGGATGAAGATGGAAGGAAAAGATGGTAATCGGTCGGTGCAAGGTTTGGGGAATACAGCAGTTGCTGAAGAACCTCCCATTCGAGCTCTTGGAGTGCGGCTTTGACGACTTGTTCAACATGG
The DNA here is from genome assembly GCA_037575425.1 of Anastrepha fraterculus. Lineage (NCBI taxonomy): Eukaryota > Metazoa > Arthropoda > Insecta > Diptera > Tephritidae > Anastrepha > Anastrepha fraterculus. The sequence continues at coordinate 14,304 of JAYXIM010000728.1, read as the reverse complement.
GACCTTTCGTTGTCGTGAAGTTGTTCGGTTTGACCCTATCGATTAGATATTTTCAGTCGAATATCCTCCACCATTTCTCATTTCCCGTGACGATGCAGTAAAAAAAGTTGTGTTTATGAGGGCGCGTTGCTCGAGGGCGGGCGAGAAGCTGTGAAGCAATTTGAAGCCGACTTACTTTGATTTTTTTGTTGAGCTCGTGACGTACCCAATTTCCAATTTTAAGGAAATCCCATTGAATTAAGGACCTTGAGAATCATTTTATCATCGCAGTTCATTTTTTCCGCCAATTCTCGACTGGTTTGGTGACCGTTCCCTCAAAAGTGATTTGAGAGGGTCTTCATCGAAATTAGAAGACCTCCCGCTGCGAGACGAGTCATCGACTGAAAGCCGCCATTTCTGAATTTTGCAAACCATTTACATGCTGTAGACTCACCTATGAGACCTTCTCTATACACGTCACAAATGTCCCGGGCTGCTTCGGCATCTTTTTGACCTCGACGAAAAGCAAAGAAGAGCAGATGTCGAAAATGTTGATTTTTGCCTTCTGGGTATACCATTTCTAAGCCTCCAAACTAATAAAAAATGAAATTACTCAAAAATACAATTAAGATAGTTTTGAAAAGCGGAAAAAGTTTATGGAACGAATACTTACCCTTTGTCGAACAGCTAACAAATCGTTGTAAAATAAGAGGAAATATAAAGGCGCTATGAACTTATTCCCCAACCCAATATATTTAAAACCCATTTATCAGTTATTTATTGAATGGTAAAAGAGATTTTCTAACGACATAGACATAGCGCAGCGAATAAAGATCCAGCGGCTACGCTGGCTGGGTCATGTCGTCCGAATGGATAAAAATGCCCCGGCTCTGAAAATATTCAATGCGGTACCAGCTGGTGGTAGCAGAGGAAGAGAGAGGAATCCTCTACGTTGGAAAGATCAGATGGATAAGGGCTTGGATTTATTTGGTGTTTCCCACTGGCGCCGGTTAACACGAGAATGAAACGGCTGGCGCGCTTTGTTAAACTCGGTCAAAATCGCGTAAGCGGTTACCGCGCCAATTAAGAAGAAGAAGAAAAGAGATTTTCCAAAAAGACCGATTTAAGTTATCATTACTAATTTATTGGTACCCAATTCCCGAAAATAATCCCGGGATTTCCGGTTTGCAATAACCAGAATCTGAAAAACCCGGGGCTGTAAAAATCTAAAAATCGGCATCCCTAGACCGGAAGTTAAAATATGTACACCAACGCCCCACTATGATCGCCAGCAGTGAAGTGATTATGCAGCTGAAGGTAAATGCATTAAAGGAAATGTGCGCACTAATACACATACACGTCTGTTTGAGTATATGTGCAGTTGCTATGTGCACAAGTGCGAATATTTCGGTGGCTAAGCTCGGATATGCCAAAGTAGCAGGGGGCAAGTACGTGGGCGGCAACAGCTTCCATTTTAGCAACGTTGTGCGCTGCTCATTGCACACTGCACACTGCACACAGCTAACTACTGACTGCTCATTGCTCATTGCTTTCCGCTCAAAGCCAAAGTCAATTGTTTACAGCGCAAACATGCGAACAATTAATCAAGTCAGCCAACGCCACAAACATTTCAACATTTCCACATCTCCACTTCCAAAACGACCGAACAACCAATCAACCAGTCAGCCCTCCAGACAACTAACCAAACCAAATCAGGCACCTCAGCACTGCTTACTCGTACCAACACAGAGAACACCTCTGCTGCGCTCGCTGGCTGCTGCCAGACTAGAACTTGAAATGCACAGCCTCATGGCCACCAATTTGAATCGCCTTTTCGATTCGATCAGCTGTAAAAGTGCTTGATGTTGTTGCTATGGCTATTGTTTTTGTGTTTGCTAAGTAGTGTGTAGCAGAGTGTGTTGTTGTATTTGTGGCCGTTTGCTTTTGAAAAGTACAACAAACATTCGACATGACAGCTAACAGCTAACCGCAAAATCAACTAAGAAGTGCAGTGAAGTTGAAGACAAGAGGCTGGAATGAGTGGAGATTATGTAGAGTTACCACTTTGGCAAACAAATTTTGGTTAAACAAGAAAATGATTTTTTTTTTCTCATTTAAAGATTGATTTTGGAAAATTGGGTTTTTGGAAGAATTGTAGCAGCTGGCGGGAAATTTGTATGTTTCTCTACATTTCTTGTAAGTTTGTGCGGCAGAGAGATTGCATGTCGAGTGCTTGCCAAGTAATTTGGATTTTATAGTAAATTTTGCTAAAAATGTATATATTTGTAGTCTTTAGTATACTAAGCACGAAACTGAAAAAAAAATTCAATTTAAAAAAAAATAAACTCAGTTATAAAAAATGTATGGCAAGGTCCCAAAACATTCTTAGATCGGTTGTCGTGGAAACGCTCTTCTTTGGAACAACTAAAAGCATTTCTGACGCAGGTTCTTCTTCTTGATTTGCATGAGAACCGCTTACTCGATTTTGACCGAGTTTAACAAAGCGCGCCAGCCGTTTTTTTCTCGTGCTAACCGGCGCCAGTTGGAAACACCAAATGAAGCCGAGTACTTCTCCACCTGATCTTTCCAACGTAGAGAATCGATGGCCAGGATCAGTCTTCTGCATACAGTCCAGCTCACAACTCTATTCTCTACACAACTCTATTCTCTGGATAGCTGCCGAACATCCGTTCGAGAGCGAGCTCTTGTGAGAAGGCGAACCAACCCAGGATAGCTGGTTATGCGCTGAGTTTGGGATCCGCCATGTAAACATCCTCCCAATGAAAACACGAATACAAAGCCTCGTATGAAAACTTCTGGTGCACATATCTGCACCTGGATTAAAATATGCTGATTACTGAGAGAATTTTATCCATGCGCGAGCACCAAAGCTCAAGCGAAAAAAGAAAGAGAGACACTGATTTCGCTAAAAAGCAATATTTGCCGTTATGAATAGCCTTCACCTCTAAGAGCTCCCGTTGTCTCTGGTCTTCTAACAAACTACGAATGACGGATAAAAGCTATGATTCCATTTTAGGCAGCATAGGGCAGAAATCTAGAATTTGTGTCTATAAAAATACTGAAATTGACTTTGGCCTCAACTTCAGTATTTATTGCCGCCCAGAATGGCTTTCAACCTGACTAGAAGCTTACTGTACAAATCTATTTGAGAATATCGAAAAAAAGTTGTGGAGACTTTGTAAAATTCAACGACAGTAAATTTTTCCTCTAGCTAGTGGCTTCATAAAAAGGGATGGCTTGGAAAACCATTCAGTATACAAATGTGTTCGTTACTGTAATAGCATGAACAATGTCAGCCTTGAAATCCAACGTAGAATCTCTCTTGCCAACAAGTGCTACTTTGGACTAAGTAGGCAATTGAGTAGTAAATCCCTCTTTCGGCAAACAAAACTAAGAGCCTGAAAGAGCCTAAAATAAGCCGTATAGAGGATCTCATAATGCCCGTCCTAACGTATGGCGCAGAAGCTTGGACGATGACAACATCCGATGAAACGACTCTTGGAGTATTTGTGTTTGTATTTGAGAGAAAGATTCTGCGCAAGATTTTTGGATCTTTGCACGTTGGTGACGGCGAGTATCGTAGGTGATGGGACAATGAGCTCCATTAGCTTTATGACTCCTTAGTCATAGTCCAGCGAATAAATATCCAACGGCTTCGTTGTATGGGTCATGTCGTCCGAATGGATACAAACACTCCGGCTCTGAAAGTATTCGATGCACGAAGAGGAAGGCGTTCTATGCGTTGGAATGGTCAGATGGAGAAGGACTTCGCATCACTTCGTGTGTCCGACTGACGCTGATTAGCACGAGAAAGAAATGAGTGGCGCGCTTTGTTAAACTTGGCTAAAATTACATTACAAATTGAGGAAAAAGTAGAGCATAAAGCATTATTTATAAATTTTTAGGGAATGCTGCTGAAGTGACAGTTTCTGGCTGAATAGAAATTCGACTCGTTTTGTTAACAAAAAACTAACTGTCTTTTTTTTACGAGTGTCTAGTAATCGTAAAGAACGATAATGGATTCCTGGAATGGTCTTTCAAGTTTTGGTTTTAGTGGAGATTCTTATCGAGAATCACACTGAGGTAGCTTAATAGGTATCTTGGCTTTGGCTCGGACACCATGCCAACAGGATGATTGGAATGCTGGTAGTTGGTTTTTTTTATTTCTGGCGGTGAGGTTGAGTTAAAAATGCCTTCGCACCATATAGTAACCGTCGCTACTACGTGTGTGGTGATTCCACTAAAAATATCCCTTCTATTCTTTTGGATATTTCCCTCCACCCCGGGACTGCTTCCGCATTGCTTCGAGGTAGAGGGCCAAAACGGCATCCTAAGAAGGACACTTACTTACTCACCCTACGTCCAGGGTCGCCTGTTCTGAGAAACCCATGCTCGATGCTCTTCAGCATAGCTTTCTATTTCGCGCTTCTTTTTTCGGATAATATCCTCCACGAAATTTGCGACGGCATTCCATTTTTCTTCGTCTATCATCATTTTCTCGATAATTTCTTCAGGTGTAAATACACCAAAAGCTCTTTGCAGAGCTGTTCTCTCTACGTTCCACCTCTCGCATTTAAATAAGGTGTGCTCCGCATCATCATAATCAGTACCTCCATGCATTTTGGTAAACTCACTTTTCCCATTCGCCACAAATACTTGCAAATGGTAATAGTTTACCTCACCGTACTTTCTTTCTACTCACTTTTTTAGATGGGGTATTAGTCTCGCTGTCCATCTACCGTACCGTTCAGAGTTCCATCTTGCTTGCCAAAGTGTGAGTGTTTGAACTCTAATATCGGAGAAGTGTGGTGCTGGGATTCCTGTGTTTTTTGCCTCCCATCTCCGTTTGCGCTCTTGTGCTAGAATATCTATAGGGAGGAATGCTGATAGTTTCAATCTCCTCATAGAGCGTTGAGTTGACGCTAAGTTCATTTTATCCAGATCGTTTTTCCACGATGTAGGGCCCGTTTTATAGTAGGTCGTTCAGAACATGAAGATGAATAGCAAATTCAGCGAGTGCAATGTCATGAACTCATAGGCCTGGTAGCCGATACTCTGCAAGCGTAAAGGTAATAGGTAAAGCTTCCAAATTGGGTACATTCATTTCTAGTTCTGAGAAAATTTGTTTCCTCCCGAAAAGAAGTATTACAGCACGCTATAGGTCGCTCTAATCTCACTTGGAGTTCTATTAACAGAGCAGTTAGGGCATTTAGCCCGGCAACGAATAACTCCTATCACCTCCAAGAATGTAAAATACCCCCGCAATCTCTTCAATAGCACAACGTTCATATGTACAAGGTTGTCGAGCAGAACAGTGTTTTACGATATGAGTGCGGAGTGGGTTGTGCAAGGACGCGGTTTTGTAGATTTGAATCCAGATATACATACGCCACAGAGTTTTACTCTTTCACAAGCTGAAGACAAGACTACCTCAGCTATTAAGAGCAGATGAACTAAAAGAGAATTTGTATCGCCTCTCAGTGGCATCCCTGAAGGCAACATTGGTCACGAACACAGCACTGAGCATAGCCTAACACAACTACTCTGCTCTCAACCGTTCAACGCACAATCATTAATTTGTTAGCAAACTGTATACGTATCAGTCTGATTGCAACTCGAGATTTCTATTGTTTCCCCAAGCAGCAAATTTAAGAAACCAACGGCGCGTGTACGCGTGTGTTGGCTACTTCGTTTGTCTTTGTTGGAATGTGTTGGACTATGGTGAATTTACAATTGCGCAAACAAGTGCAAATACCCAAGCACCCACTTACAACCCTCAAGGAAAGACGGTCCAATTATTCGAAAAATGCAGTTGTGGGTATAAAAAATGAAACTAGACCAAATTTAGTTAATTTGAATTGTCAGAGGATAAAATAATGTGTCAATGCATTTACCGTCTTTTTCCGAAAATAAGACACAGTCTTACTTTCTTTTTTGGTTCAAAATACGCGCTAGGGCTTATTTTCGGGAGAGAGCAAAAAATAGAAGTTTATTTATATTGTATATTTTTATTTAATATTTATTTTACACAAAACACAGAAATTTAAATTTATTCAATTCATTCAGTCATGTCATCGTCTGCTCCAACATCGTCATAAATAAAATTCTGAATTACATTCTGATTTTCTTCCAAATCCATTTCCTGTTGAATCATTGGTCCGAATCTCTCATGCCTTGCGATATGGCTATCGTTAAATGAATATTTCTTGTCTAAGTAGCCTGTTCGTAGTGCATTGGAAACATCACTATCGGTTATTTTGTCCCATGAATTTTGTATCCAATTCACAACTTTTTGTAAGCCTGGTTGTAGAAAATTACGGCGATGATTTCTCACCATTCTGTTTTCAATATTTTCATTGATTTCCATCCGCAAATGATCCTTGAATGGCTTATTTATTGCAATGTCAAGTGCCTGGAGGTAATCAGCCATACCTGCAAGAATCTCTATTTGAGCAATCTTCCTCTCAGCAAGAAAGTTTTTCTTGCCTTTAGCGTGGTGAGTACTGGCTGAATCCCAAACACGTCTATTCTCACCCCTCAGCAGTGGTGGCAGCATAAAATCAACCCACTTTCTTATAACTGCTTGGGTGCACCAAGCTTTTTTACTTTCAATGGCATACATTCCTGAAACACGTTGAATCTGCTCTTTTTTACCTTTAGTGATTAAAAATGGCGATACTTTCTTGGCATCTAGACGAATCGCCAAAGTACAGGTAACACGTGCACTATCGTAACCGGTGGAAGGAACGTAAATTGACGAAGAAGCCTTGTGAGGAACTGTCGTTTGAGCTCCTTGGCCTAGGAATACCGCGGTCTCCTCCATAGCAATCATGTTGGAGCGTTGGTATTTCGAAAAATCGATGCCATCAACAAAAAGCATAAACGCAAGTGTACTCTTAACAACTTCATTGTCTTCCAGCTTAAAGGGACAGATACCTCTAAAATTTTGGAAATATTTTTTTTCTTTTTTTTTCATAAAATGTTAATATAATTCTTTAAGAATTCTGTGGGCAAAAAGTAAGGTGAATTTATTTGTCAAACTTCGCGGGATTACAATTTCGCTCTAGTTATTTTTTTCATGAGTTGGCAGCACTGTTAATAACATCTGGGTCAACTTTCATGTGAATGTCATTATCAATAATATATTTACGCTTGTGTTTACCAAACGACCAAGAGTGCATTTTTCGATTTTTACAATGTCTGATTTGATTGAGCAGAGAAGTGCCATCAAATTTTGTTTGCGGAATGAAATTTCGGCTGCGGAAACGTTTAGCATGTTGCAGAAGGCATTTGGTGATTCGACCATGTCGCAGAAAAATGTTTATAAGTGGTACAAAGACTTCAAAGAGGGTCGAGAACGTGTTGATGACTTGGAGCGCTCCGGACGACCATCGACGTCAACAGATGACCAACACGTAAATAAAGTGAAGGAGTTAGTGCTCAAAAATCGTCGGTTGACTGTTAAAGACCTTACTGATAGGAAAAGTCAAATCTCGTTTGGTACCGAAAACTCTCAATTTCTTGGAAAAAAGTCGTCGCCTTGATGTGTGTGAAACAATGCTTTCAGACTATCAGGACAACCTCAAATGCATCATTACGGGAGACGAAACTTGGATTTATGCTTACGACCCTGAAACAACCGACCAATCAAGCGAATATCGTGCTAAAGGCGAGGCCAGACCGAAAAGAGCACGTCAAAGTCGTTCAAAAATAAAGGTCATGATAACAGTTTTTTTGATTTTCGTGGTGTGGTGCACTATGAATGCCTTCCACCTGGCCAAACTGTTAATAAGGAATATTATTTGAGCGTTATGCGTCGTTTACGTGAAGCAATTCGTCTAAAAAGACCAGAATTATGGGCCAACAACTCTTGGTTTTTGCATCACGATAATGCACCGTCTCACACTGCACTCGTTCTTCGTGAGCATTTCGCCAAAAATTTCACGTATATCGTTCCGCAAACACCGTTTTCGCCTGATTTGGCTCCGTGTGACTTCTGGCTATTCCCAAAACTCAAGAGACTACTCCGGGGAACGCGTTTCGAGTCGATTGAGGAGACAAAAGCTGAATCGAAGAAGGTGCTGATGGCTATACCGGAAATGGACTATTTGGCATGTTTCGGGAATTGGAAAAATCGTTGGCATAAGTGTATTTCATCGAGAGGGAATTATTTTGAAGGGGATGAAATTGATTTATAAGAATAAATAAATATTTTTCATTTTACAACCAAATTCACCTTACTCTTTGCCCACAGTATATGTCAAAAAAATTTTAGAACGTAAATTTAAGTATTTTTTTATTATAGATCGTCAAGCGTGACGACTCTATTCTTTCATCTCGTTCAAGCGCTCGGAGAGGTTGAATTTTCATGATTTCAAACTTTAAGCGAGTTTTTCTCAAAACTATATTTTTCGAATTGGCGTACACGACAACTCAAAAAGTTATTGACCGATCTCCCTGAAATTTTACACACATCTTTTTTATGATATGGCTTTCTATGTGAATTTACAATTTTTCGAAAACTTTTCGAAAAAAATAATTTTTTTTCGAAGCAAAAATAGTAGGAAAATTCGCCCCAAAATTCATTTTTGTTTTTTAACATTTTATTCCGCGATTTTTTTTTTCATTTTTTTTAATTCATATAGAAATTATTACATTAAAAAGCAAAAAAATGTATGGTTTTTTGTATTCAGGTCACTGACGCCGATGCTAGAATGCCCGCCGCTTGAGAAGCCCCGCTGCGACGTTCCTGGAAGAATTGATGTACATCCGCCATTTTAAATGATTAAAATAAAAAAAATAAAAAATTTGTATATTATTTTAATGTATAAATATATATAAACTGCATGCTAATTTTGAAAAAAATATATTGACTTCTTCATTTTAAATAATTTTAATGAAAATCAGGGAAAATATGGCCGTTTACAGGCATTTGTCCCCTTAAACAATGTTGTCTATCTCCTTAGAGACGACAGTTCATATCGTTTAAGGAAGTTGTCCATACAGTTCAATTGCTGTTTCAAGGGCAAATTTTTAAATATCAGCCCTGCGCACAACCAAAGCCATTGCTCTCCTGCCTGCAGTCCATTCCCAGATGCAATCTTCCAACTCAGAAAATAACCTGATCCAACTCTTCGTTTTTTCTAATTTCCTTGGCCCACCATTTGGCACATAAAATCGTAGTCTGCACACCATTTACGTATCATACGGAGATCCAGCAGCTTCTCTTTACAAACAAAAGATTTACACCCCTGGATTCTTCCATGATACCCTTATTGTACTCGACAGGGACACTATGATCGGTATATTTAATGCTTGCGTAAAATCTGTGTTACTGAATGGTAGCGAAACGTGGCACATGAAACAAGACTCAACGAGAAAACTACAGGCATTCGTAAACAGATGCTTGCGACGCATTATCGGTGTCTGGTGGCCACGTGCTATATCTAACCCTCGCCTGTGGCAACTGACGAACCAAAAACCTATTGAAAAGGAAATAATGCACAGAAAGTACAAATGGATCGGGCACACCCTCCGAAAACAACCCGATGAAATAGCCTACTCAGCCTTACAATGTAACCCGCAAGGCACTAGAAACAGAGGGCGTCCCAAAATGACTTGGCGTAGATGCGTTAACCAGGAATCCAAAAAGTCATTCAATGAATTAAAATTCCTAGCCAGCAATCGCAATATGTGGAAATCTTTTGTAGATAGACTAAGTTCTTAGTACATATACCTATATGTATCGTAATACCTGAACATGTCAATAATAATAATAATGTTATTTTACAAAAAGGTACGAAAATCACGATAGGGCTTACTATCGGAAGATGTCTTATTTTCGGAAAAAGACGGTAGCTAGGAGTCCACTCTGATTGTAGTGAGAAAGGTGTTTTTTTTAATCTTAATTGGTTACAGTGTCCTACAGTCAATGTCAAATCTAAATAGAATTTCATATATCTATGCTTTCATCAAACTTCAGACTACACACAATCGCCTACGGTCTAGTTGCGCGTATGCTCTAATTCTACTCTGTGCTCCTACAGGGGACGTACATCGTATTCGTGCGTAAGTATGTGTGTGTGGGTGTGTGTGTGTGGAACTATGTTGGCATGTAATCAGCTTTTCTCGCCATACCGCACAAGCTATAAACAAAAACACACACACATACATATGCAACACACAGTTTCTATTTACCATCACTCTCACATTTGCAAGCCGTAAAGCTTGCTTTTTTATTTCATGACTCCACTGCGCTCCAATCTACTTCTCACCACTCCACTCCGCTCCAATCTACTTCCCACCAATCCCCTTTACACTAATTCCCACCACTCGCCTTTACTCTACTTCTCACCACTAAACTGCGCTCCACTCTACTTCCCACCACTCCCCTTTACTCTAATTCCCACCACTCGCCTTTACTCTACTTCCCATCACTCCTCTTCACACCACTTCCCACCACTCCCCTTCACTCTACTTCCCCCAACTCCACTCCACTTATGTCACTCAACCTTCACCTCACTTTGCGTGAAGTGATTTTCCTTGCTTACTTTCAACTTCATTTCCATCCTCATTCTTTTTTCATCTCCTCGAGCGCACTTCACTGTCTTATACGCAGCCGTCACATTTCTAAGCTTAATTCGCAATTGAAATTAATTATATTGTTTTTGTTACTGCTTATATTGTACTTCAGCGTCATTTTCACTTTGTCATGTAGAGACTTTGAAAGTCGCAATTTTTGTTGACTACCTCAAAGCACTTAAGTGGTGTTCGCTGTGCTCTTGATGTTGCATACTTGGTTTTTCTAGTTTCAAGTTGTTTCCTCATCACCACCCACTAAGATTGTTTTTGTTTATTTTTTTAATTGTTTTTTTTTTTTTTGTTTTTTCTAATTTTTTATCTAACTTTCTTTCCTTCTTTAGTTGAGTCCTCACATTTTTCTCATACTCGTATGTGACTGCTTCATGCCATTTCAAATGTAGCTGAGCGCAATATAAAATAATTTATAAGAGCTTAGCGTAAATTGCACTGATCGACCAAAATGAACTTTTAATTTGTCGCATGCAAAATTTCGGTAATTTTTACTTTATTTTGACTCGCTAAGGGGGCAAAAAGGTTTAGAAAAAGGTATGCCGTTAATAGTGGAAATTAATATCCGGCAAATGACCACCGCGACCACGCTTACAGGACATAACATTTTCTATAACCGAATTGCAAAGTGGCTGCTCTATGTCCTCGATAGCCTCACGAATTCCATCTTTGAGATCTTGAATTGACCCTGGGCAAAGGCAATTATTGACCAATTTTAATAATTTTCATCTTAAAATGCTCGTGAACGATTTTGGAAGATATTTTCTAGACCCGAATTTACATTTTTTTTATTATCTTACAACACACCCTTGAATAGGGGTAGATATATTTGTGAATTATTCGGAATATTTTTAAAAATAAAAAAATGTATTTACTAAAATTCGGTTTGGCATGTTTTTATTGCAGTTCTAATCAATGGAAGCATATCCCGGGAAGTACGCAAATTTCCGGCCCCCGTTAAGAGGTGAAATCATCACCCCAACTACCTAGAACCTTAAAAACTAACTTTTTTTTAGGACAAACCTAGAAAACGGAAATGTTTCGAACAATTTATGTAAACGTTTTGGGGGCAGCTGAGTCCGAATTCGTTATCCATTTGTCCTTGCGGGTTCAAATTGAAGGTCAGTTGAAGGTGAAACACAGAATATTCACCAAGAAATGAAAAAAATAACTGGTTCATATGTTTTTGGGGTTGCTGAATCTGAATTCGTTATCCATTTGTCCTTGCGGGTTCAAATTGAAGGCCAAATAGAGAGTATTCAGTGAACAATTATAAAAAACAACTGATTTATATGTTTTTGGGGCTGCTGAATTTGAACTCGTTATCCATTTATCTTTGCGGGCTCAAATTGAAGGTCAGTAGAAGGTCAAGCATAGAATATTCACCAAAAAACTAAAAAAATAGCTGACTTATACGTCTTCGGGGTTTTTGAGTCCGAATCCGGTATCCATTTATCCTTGCGGGTTCAAAGTAAAGGTCAGTTGAAGGTCAAACATAGAATATTCACCAAAAAATTAAAAAACAACTCTAATTTATATGTTTTTGGGGTTCCTGAGTCCTAATTCGGAATCAGATTGCTCTTTCTTGTTCAGTTTGACTGAATAGGGTGAAACTTTTTTAAACACGAAAGTCGGCTAAAGGTGTGGACAAAATTCACATTTTCTTTTAAAAATTGAGTTCGTTTATGACATGTTTGTCCGAGAGGAGAGGTTTATTGCTCACAGAAACGACGACGCAGTAAATCCATTGTTGGGCGGGCTGTATGGCAAGTGACGCTGTCCGCCGTCTTGTTGGAACCAAATGTTGTGGAGGTAAAGGGGTTGAATTTTCGGCATCAAAAACCCGTTTATCATTGGGTGATAGCGTTCGCCATTCACTGTTACATTGGCGCCAGCCTCGTTTTTGAAGAATCGATAATTCCTTCAGCTCCTATGCCACATCAAACGATTGTTTTCAAGGGATGTGATGGCTGTTCTTGAATGGCCTTGTGTTGCTCTAAAGCTCAAATATAATAATTCTGCTTACTGACGTAACCATTAAACCAAAAATCGGCCTCTTCGCTCTACACCACAAGTTGGTCTGAGCGCGCGTTTACAGAGCGTCGATTTTCGTAATTCAATTGAACGATTTGTGAAAGTTGTTGAGGCGTAAGTCTTTCCATGATGAAATGTTAATGAATACTGAAAAAAATTATGTATTTAGTTTGACAGTAGTCACGCAGTATCTGTCAAAAAAACCCCTATTGGAAAAGTACCTCCAATTTATCTAGCCCTTTTATGCTGCTGTAAGCTTTTTGTTTCAGTGCTTGCTGCCTTGTCTCGGTGCTACGGTGTTTCATGAAGGAAGCTATTAACTATTACTATTCCACATTTGGTAAGATGCACGAACTTATGCCTAACCTTGACACGTTGTTACAGCGAAGACACGGAGAAGTGGACTACTTCCTCTCCCAGATACTGAGCGAACACGGCTGCTTGCAGTGTTATTTGCATAGGTTTGGTCTCTCCGCTTCACCACTCTGCCCTACCTGTCCAGAGAAGGTTGCAGAAGCGCGACCAGTACTCTTCTACTGTCTAAGACTCGCAAGAGAACGTAAGGAGTTAGCCAGTATCCTTGGAAGACAGCCAAATGAGACTAATTTAACTGGCAGTATGTGCATTTCAAAACCTTGCTAGGATGCTGCATGCAAGTTTTCCAAGCAAGTATTGCGTACGCTACACAAGCAAAGCGAAGAAAGGCGAACAATAGAGCTGTACCAGTAGTGGCAGCGAGAGCTAAATAATATTAATGCCCTGCGCCGCGTCTGATCACACCGAACTTCCCGACAAGTGCCAAAGTTAACATGAAACATTGTTCCAGAGGAGATCGACTCAGATATACCGACAACAGTTACGGACGCATGAGTTAACCACTCACGAATATACTCGTATCATGCGCAGACAAGACGGTAATGCACATGGCATTACCGCAGCCTTTCGAAGTTCCATTTACTTCTTAATGGAGTAATGGAGACTATCAGCGACGCTTAACCTCCATACGTCATAGGTAAAGAGCCTGGACGCTGGTTTCTTTTGTAGTTGTTATCCACAATCACGGCTCCACCCTCGATGTAGTGTAAATGTGGTCCCGGTGTGGAAGTCAGCCGAAGAGTGGTGGTCTCTTTTAGTGTGTATTTTTTGTTATGTACCACCATTAATTATGCTTTGATGCTTTGCATGAAGAACTCTAAATTGGAAGTAACTATGAATTAGATTAAAAGCATCCCTTACAGCTGGTGTAAGGATGCTTTAGTATTAGCTTAAGCCACCTAGTCAACACGCTATGTTACAGTATTTCGTACAATTTCTACTACTGTTTCCAAGTTTCTATTCTACTTTAATTTCAACTTCATTTCAGAGGTATACATTCGAGGTTCTCTCTTTTTGGGTTCAAAATGCAGATGGGCCTACAAGTAAAGGTATACCTGTATGCATTCTGCTGGCTTAACATCTTTAACGGTTAAAAATAACTTTTCACATTCTGCTTTCCCCAAAAGTGAATCTAATGGCTCGCATTCTGGCTTAGGTGCAGTGAATTTTTTATCGTCGAGATACTCGTAACTCTTTCATTTTGAACCATACTTGCCAAGCGGTATGCCCCATATGCAAGTTTACAACTGCAACTCTCTCTTAACTACCACTCTACCTGAATTCCGTAGACTATAAACCAATTCA
>JAYXIM010000724.1:0-24122 GCA_037575425.1 Anastrepha fraterculus | reverse complement strand
GGTGTCGATTTGGCTGGTTGTCCTGGCTTCACATATGATCTTTTACGCTTTGGGTTGTCGTAATGTATCCACTTTTCATCACCAGTGACAATACGATGCAAAACCGATTTCTTTTTGTGGCAATTAAGCAGCATTTCAGACATGCAAAATCGACTCTCAACGTCTTTCGGTTGCAATTCGTGTGGCACCGAATTTCCTTGTTTGTGAATGTATCCGGCTACTTTTAAATGCGTTTAGAAATGGCTTGTTGAGTGACTTCCAATGTTTTTCCAAGTTCTTCTTGAGTTTGACATGGATCTTGATCGAATAATGCCTCCAATTCTTCATCTTCAAACTTTTAACAAATACGAAATTAATTATTGGGGAATTTTGTTATGGTTTTTATTTTTTTTTTAAATAAAAATGATGAAAATTTTAAGAATTTTTCGATTTTTGGTTTACTGTTTTTAAATTTTATATTCGTTGATTTTTAGTAAAATAGAAGTAAAAAAGTTTTGGTATAAAATTGCATGCTTGGTAGACTTTGTATGGATTTTATAGCGAAAAAAGAAATCGGTGTGTGGAATTTTTTTGTTAACAAAAAATTGGTTTTCTATCTCTTTTTTTTTATTTCTTTTGAAAATTGAGGTGATCAAGATATTAAGAATCTTTTTAATTTTGGTTTGCTTTTTTAAATTTTATATTCAATGATTTTTTGTTAGATTTTTTTAAATAAAACAAAATAAATATTTAGTATAAAATTTCATGTTTTGCAGAGTTTTTTATGAATTCTATAACGAATTGTTTCTTTAATTCTTATTTATAATTTTTTTTTTTTTTTTTTTTGGAAAAGTGTGAAAAAATTAAGTTGTGTGAAAAATAAATCAGCTTTTAAATTTTATATCAGATGAGTTTTTGTAAATTTGAAGAAATGTAGTAGAAAATTTCATGTTTTGTAGATTTTTTTAATGGATTTTCATTACCTTTTTTTTTTTGAGGTGATCACAATTTTAATAATTTTTTGATTTTTGATTTGCTGGTTTCAAATTGAATATTCGTTGAGTTTTGTCAAATAGAAGAAAAAAAGAAGAAATTTCATGCTTTATAGATTTTCTAGGGGTTTTATAGCGAAAAAAGAAGTAGGTGTTGGAAAATTTTGTTTAACAAAAAAGTGTTTTCTTTTTGGTTTTGTTTTTTAGTTTTTTTTTTTTTTGTTTTGGAATATCGAAGTGATACAAGTTTTAAGAATTTTTTAATTTATGGCTTGCTTTTTTAAATTTTATATTCGATGAATTTATTTAAAAATTGTATTTTTATCTTTTTTTGTTTTCGTTTTTTGGAATATTGAAGTTATAAAAATTTTAAGAATTTTTTGGTTGGCTTTTTTAAATTTTATGTTCGATGATTTTTTGTTAGATTTTGTAAAATAGAAGCAAAAAAATATTTACTTTATTTTAATAAAATTTCATGCCTTTTATATTTTGTTTTTTATTAATTCTAAAACGCATTGTTTTTCCAATTTCTATTTTTGGGTTTTTTTTTTTTTTGTTTGCGGAAAATTGAGTTGACCAAAATTTTTTGAATTTCGGGATTTTTGGGTTTTTGTTTTGTAAATTTTATATCCGATGATTTTTTGTTAGTTTTTGCAAACTACAGAAATAAAAAGTTGTAGTATAAAATATCATGCCTTGTAGATTTTTGTACCGAAAGAATCGGGTAGATCGAAAAAAAGAGATAAGTATTCGAGGAGTTTTTTGCCCTTACTTTTTGTTTTGGATTTTTTCAAGGCAAATCTATTAAAGGTTGTGTTGGTAAATCAGCTGATTTGTTTTTTTTTTCTTTCGCCGTGTCCATGTGGCTGTCAGCTCAGAATGAAGCAAAGCTAATTAATTATTTGTTTTCTAGTTTGTGCGTCTTGTGCCTCTATATTTAATGAATTCGTCTTGGATTTTTTTACTTTTTTCGAACTCTTTTTATATTTTTTATTGAGGTGATCAAAGTTTAAATGCTTTCGTGAATTTAAATCTTTGAATATTTTATGAGTAGACGTTCAATAATTTTCATACTAGATTTTGGAAAGTAAAACGAAAGAAAATCTTGAATACCAAATTTCGTACCTTATAGATTTGTGTACGAATTCCATACCAAAAAAAATATTTGTTCGGCAATTTTTTCAAAATTTTTTTCAAATTTTTATTTTTATATTTTTACTTTTTTTGTTTTTTTTTATAAATTTGGTATTCGGTGATTTTGTGAAATAGAGGAAAAGAAAAGTTTGAATATAAAATTTCGTGCTTCGTCGATTTTTATAAGGACAGCATTGGATGCAATGAACAAAAAAGATAAGAGTTCGAGGACTTCTTGTTGCCATTTTTTTCTAAAACTCTCGATTTTTTGAATTTGCTCAAATTTTCGTTTAGTTTCTTTTCGAAATGTGATGTGATACAAATTTTTAAAATTGGGTAATTTTTGGACTTATTTTGTATAGAAAAACGTACTCTATGATTTATTTTTAGATTTTAGAAAATGAAGAGGACCAAAATATTGAGAATTTCGTAAGTCCTCATTTTTTTACAAATTTTATATTCGATGGTTTTTTGTTATTTTGATATTTGTTATTATTTTAATATAAAATTTCATGCTTTGTAGATGCTTATACGGTTGACATGGGATAGATGGAAAAGCAAGATACATGTCAGAGAATTTTTTTTTGGTTCTACTTTTTTTAGACAGACTTCAATTTTTGAATTTTTTGCATTTTTTTTTTTTTTGTTTTTTTTTTTGCTTGTTTGTTTTTATTTTTTGTTATCTTTTGGAAAGTGGAGGTTATCAAAATTTAAACATTGCGTGAATTTCGTATTTTCAATAATTTTCGTATTAGATTATTTCGTGCTTTATAGACTTGTTGAGGGTTTCTATACCTAAAAACAAAAAATGTGTTTTGAATTATTTTTTTATTTTTTATTTTTTGTCTTTATTTTTAGAAACTTCATCTGACTAAAATGTGAAAAATTTCGTGACTTTTGGACTTATTACGGGTTCTACATCGAAAAAAAAAAGTGTATTTCATGATTTATTTGTAGATTTTAGAAATTAGAGTGGGTCCAAATTTTGGATATTTCGTAATTTTTTTTTTTTATAATTTTAATTCCATAGTTTTTTGTTATTGTGGTATTTGTTATTTTTTATTATTATAAAATTTCATATTTTGTGGATTTTTTACGAATAGAATTGAATTGATCGAAAAAAAAGATAAGTGCGCGAGGATTTTTTTGTTTCTACTTTTTTTTATGCTTGATTTTTTTTAATTTTTTCCAATTTAATTTTTTTGTTTTGTTTTTTTTTGCCCTTTGGAAAATTCAGGTGATCAAAATTTTGCAATTTCGTGATTTGTTACATTTGTACGACTTTCAAACTTGATTTTTAGATTTTGGAAAATAGAAAGGACCAAAATTTTTAGAGCTTTTTATTTAAATTACTTTTTTAAAATTTTGTTTTTTTTTTTTGTCTCTTGGAGGATTTATTTGTTTTTACTTTTTTTAATTAATTTTTTTGTTTTTTTTTGTTTTTTGTCTTTTGGAAAATTGAGGTGATCAAAATTTGTGAAATTTCGAGATTTTTGAAAATTTTTTTTTTCATATTTTTAATTCCATGATTTTTTATTATTTTCAAATTTTTTATGTTTTATTATTATAAAATTGCATGCTTTGTAAATTTTTTTAGGGATAGAATTGAATTGATCGAAGAAATATAACTTTACGAGAATTTTTTTGTTCTCACTATTTTTTAGTTCTTGTTTTTTCTTAATTTTTTCCAATTTAATTGCTTTTTTTCGTTTTTTTGTCCTTTGGAAAATTGAGGTGACCAAAATTGAAATTTCGTGATTTCTGTAGTTTTTATGATTTTTATATTTTGCAAAATAGAAAGGACCACAGTTTTTAGAATTTTTCGACACAAAAACACGCTTTGAAGGGTAAGCATGAAGATTCCACAAAATTAAACTCGAAAAATAGTTAATATTAAATTGATTTAATAAAAATTCTAACCAAAAATCCTGTCATTAAAAATAAACGAAATATTTAAGTCACTTCTAAAGAATTGCCCCATCTCGTAGCGAGTATTTCGCTTAACCATTGCACTCCTCATCTGATTTGTTATCAAAACCATATTTTTAATTAATATGTATGTGTGTGTAGTATCTGACGTTCGGAGGTGGCGTGAAGCCCACCTTCACTTCGCAGACTCCACAATACCAAACAAAGGACGTAAGCGCCAACTTTATATGTATGCGTGGGTATATATGTATATGTGTGTATATGTATGCGTAGAATTGTCTGCAGCAGCATCTCAACAACTAACAAAATTAAATTATACTTGAAGTAATTCGCTTGAAAAGATAAATTTTGTATATCTCCTCCCATTTTGTTGTTGCACACCTTGCGCCGGATATTAGCAAATACAACGTTTATTTAATCAAATTTAGATAAGCTCGTCTTGCCATTTCGACTTCGTTTGTCAAACAGCAGCAAAATTCGAGTACACTTTCCTTACGTGTGTGTAAATACTTGGCAAACACACAAGCATCTGCAAGCCAATGCAAGACGTATGTTCCACTAACTGGCTACATATTTACATGTAAATACCGATGTGATGGGCAAATTTGTTTATACATTGGCACCCTGCAGGGAAAGACTCATGTAAGTTGAGCACAATAAACAAAAAAAAAAAAAATGAATACTTTTTTTCAAATGGGTATAACTGCACTTGTATAGTCATTTTTTTTTTTACTATGGTGAAGCTGTTAAATAAGAATTAAGAAGTATACAACTAATAAATTTAGTTAACTACGAAATTGGCTATCGTTACATTGGCGACAGTTGCGATGAGCATCCATAGTGGAATCTAATATATTTACGTCATTACTTGAATCAAGGATTGGAGGCAACCAGTTGTCCAAAAAAATGTACCAAAGAGGAAGGGGATCAACCGGGTCCAGCAATTTAGTGCAATATCGAAAATTCACGAATGGATATCTTAGGCTTGGAGATAAATAACGTTTTGATAGATCAGCTACAGTAGATTTTACAGCTTTTGAAGCTTTTTGTAGCGCTCTTGAAACCAGTCCAAGAAACAGAACTTGCAAAAGACGCGCTGTTCAACAAAAGTGGCCATACTCTAACAAGCGAACAAAGCACATCCTCACATTGTCAGGCAAGGCAAAGAATATTTCAAACAACTTGATCAACTTTTTCTACATGCCGCTTATAAGCGCCATTCGATTATCAGCATTTCCTTCTTTTTTCCTTCCTTCCACTATTTGGACTAAGTCAAAAAACGCCAAGAAATCTTTGTCGCAAAAGATAAAAAATTATTGATGAGAAATTACTAAAGATAAATGGGGCAGTGAAAACTTCTAATAAATGGAAAATTTAAAAAAAGGAAAATATTTTAAAAATCATTCAAAAATTTTAAAATTTAAGACAAACAAAAATGTTTTAGTTTCAATGCTGGTATTTTTTTACCTTGTGAGCTCAAAGTCGCTTTAACAATTAAAAAAATGTAATCATTGTTATTATTTAGTAAACCAGGAACTCCTGAAGTTGGCTTCCAGTTGAGTTAAGAAAAACAAAAAAAAAATTATAGTAATGGATGGTTTGATTTTTTTTTGTGGCAAAGCGTTCCAAAGACAAACAGCAAAAATTAAGAACTGACGTTCAGATACAAAGCAACTGTATTTCTTACTAAGCAGGTTAAGTTATCGGGCCAATCTAGTGAAATGAATTCGTTCGGCAAGGTATTAGTACTCACTACAGTTAAAGACCTTGTGAAGCAGCATTAGGCAATTTACTTTTAATAAATCATCAAATTTTATAAAAAATATTTTTAAGGCAAAAAGTGATATGTCAACGAAACTTTTTACACAATTCTTATATCTGGCGATGTTTTTGTGAAAGGCATTAAGTTTACTACAACACAGACTACCGCAATTGGCATACAATTCACATCCATTCGAAAAGGTTGGTAACAGAAACGTTTTAGCTAAAAGCAGTCGTACTTTCATTGAAGTAAAGGACTGAATAGCCATAATTCGAATAGAGATGCCGGGGTTCAGGCATGGCTAGAAAACCATGGATTAAAGCTGGCCACAGAGAAAACAGAGCTAATCCTTCTAACCAACAGACGTTTCATATTAGAAGTAGGAATTCAAGTACTTGTTGAACAGGTCTGCAACGAGCTATTTCTGTAATTACACCTAAAAACATAATCGACAAAATGATGATAGACGAAGAAAAATGGAATGTCGTCGCAAATTTCGTGGAGGACATTATCCGAAACAAGCAGCATGAAATGGAAACTTATGCTGAAGAGCATTGACCATAGGTTTCTCAAAACAGGCGACCCTGGACGCAGGGTGAGTAAGTAAGTCTTAGGACGCCGTCTTAGCCCTTTACCTCGAAGCAATGCGGAAGCAGTCCCGGCGTGGAGGGAAAAATCCAAGAGAAGAGTAGGGATATTTTTAGTGGAATCACCACACACGCAGTAGCGACGATTACTATATGGTGCGAAGGCATTTTTAACCCAACCTCACCGCCAAAAAACAAAAAAAGAAAAATAATAATAATGAACGGATGACATAGAAGGCCGAGAATCGAGGTTTAGGAATCGGTCATTGTCAATGTTGAGTCTAAAGCAATGCGATACCCGTTTAGCGCGCTTATACAGCTTCGATTAGGTTTAAAACCAAATTGGTACCGATTGACCGGCAGAATTCGTCGAGAAAAGTATGTATCTGATCATGTATTATGCGCTCACGTAACTTGGACCAAAAAGATAGTATTGCGATGGGTCTAAAGACCCCATTACGTGTCCTAATTCGAATGATTTCAGCCGACTTCCAATAGCGAGGAAACACACATGTGGTCAAAATGCTGTTTACGACGTAAGTTATTGTATCATACTAAGGAAAAACTTTAGGCAATTAACATTTAGTAAATATGAATAATAGCACCTTGGAAAATATTGTATGATTTACTATCTAACTTTGATCACATCGTACTTTCAACTATTTTAAATCTAATTACTCTCAGGCTAGTCCACTTTCACCCTTTTTCGGTAAATAAAAGTGTGCCTTATCCACCAACATCCAAATACCAAATAGAAACTAAAAACATTTTGCGCTGCATTTTTCCACTAGGGCTGAAATATATGTTAGTTTACCTGTACATATGTGTGTGTGTGTGTGAGAGTGTGTGCATGCTCTATTTGCATTTGCAATTGATTTGAGCACGCCTTTCAATTTGAGAATCACTCAGACGTGTCCTGTCACCCAATCGTTGACTCTTCGCCTACGTGCCTCACAACAACAGCAGCTGTAATGGCAACAATAACAACCCCGGCAAACACAAATAACTCCAACTATATGAATTGCAGCAAAAACATCCAACATACCAATGCAAAATGCAAATGCCAAATGTAAAATGCAAAGTGCTCTGCACACATATCTCTATCAGAGAATGAATTCACTGGCAAACGCTCGCACACACGCGCATACAGATATGTGTCAGTATCGGAAGGTGTTTATGCATGCAAATCTTGTTTGGGAAATAGTGAGTATGACAATTTTTATGAATACAGTTATGAGTGCTATCACTTTGCAGTTGATTGGGAAGGAGATATATTTTTCCTACGCTGTTAATGATCTCAACTTGCATCTGAAATATTTTATTATTATTGGGAACGACAATTAAAAAAAAAATGTTTAACAAATTTCGTCACATTTATGAAGAAAAAATTTAGTAGAGAATTGAAATTTGTATGGGGAATAAAATTACCGATTAACCTCAAAATACTCTTCATAACTTTTTCATCCTTCTTTTAAGGAATAGTCGAGCAGCTTTTTGGCAGGCAGGCAGGTAAATTAGTTATTAAAATAATTTGCAGAATAGTTTCTACATAATTTGTTTTTTTTTTTGAGTGGTGCGAAGTATGAAAGATTTAGTAAAAAGTTGTAAATTCAAAACTATATCAAGCAACCAATTTTAGCTCATGATTTTTATTACTGACCACATCCTTTAACCAAAAACAGAGAAAAAATAAAATTTGAAATAAAAAACAAAAAATAAAAAGACCCACAAATCGAATATCTCGAAAGCGATAAGGTTTTCCACTTCCCGTCCTATAAAGAAATTAATCAGGAATAGAAGTGTCCTCATATACTTTATGGACTCTCCTGGTAACCCTGAATAAAACTGTAGAAATTTTTTTCGAAAGAGCATCACTCAAAAACTGGTGCTCCGATTTGAACATTTTTTACCCTATTGGAAGGACAATGGGTCGAAGATAGTTTGTTTGAA
This sequence comes from Anastrepha fraterculus, assembly GCA_037575425.1. Taxonomy (NCBI): domain Eukaryota; kingdom Metazoa; phylum Arthropoda; class Insecta; order Diptera; family Tephritidae; genus Anastrepha; species Anastrepha fraterculus. Next base: position 15,789 of record JAYXIM010000724.1, on the reverse strand, counting down.
ACACTCAGTTTAATCGAGTGTTGCCACTAGTTTATTAAAAAAAACAGTACTTATTATAAAAAAAATAAGTATTATAATATAGCATGGATGCCAAGGCAAATATTATAAAAAAATCAATCAAGCAAAAGAATTATTTTTTACAGCATTGAAACCTTAAATTAAAGCAAAATTTGCAGCTTGTGACCAAATTCACTCAAATTCTAAGATTGAAGGCATCAATCAAGAGAAATTTCAATAAACTTTAATACAAAAATATTTTTATCAGATGTTGCCACATGAAATTTATTGCGAAAAACGCAACTTATGACACATTTGATTGGAATACTAAGCATTTGATTTTTAAGCGATGAATATCAAATGAAAGGTGTCAAAACATAAACAGAAAATTTTTTGTAACTAGTGATGCCACCTGAAAATTTTGCCAAAAAAGCAGCTTGTCACCAACTTCACTTAAATTCTAAGATAGGAGGCAGCAAATGAGAGGTATTTAGATAAACCTAAAAAAAATGTGTATCTGGTGTTCCCACCTGAAATTTACTGCAAAAATAACAAATTTTCACCAACTAATATAAGGGTATCAAATGAAAGATGTTTAAATAAACTGAAATAAAAAAATATTTTCGGCTGGTGCTGCCACATAATTTTTTTTTTTTTTTGCAAAAATGGCAACTTGTGACACATTTCATTTGGGTACTAATTATGGATATCAAATAAACGATGTTTAAGTAAATTTAAATAAAAAAATATTTTTTAACTCGTGTTGCTATCTGAAATGTATTGCCACAACAGCAATTTGTCACCAATTATTGGAAAGATATTAAAAGATACATGTTTAAATAAACTTAAAAAAAATTAGAATACAAGTACCTACAATAAATTTCAGGCGGCAGCACCAATTAAAAATATTTTTCTACTTAAATTTGTTTAGACACCTTTCATGTGATAACCACAGTTTAGTACTCAAATGAAATCTGTCATAAGTGTAAATTTTAATAATAAAAATCATATGGCAACACTAGAAAAAAATAACTTTTTTTTGAAGTTTGCTTAAACACCTTTCAAGAGATACCCTTATCTTAGTTTATGGCAAGTTGCACTTTTTTAAATTAAATTTCAGGTGGCAACACTAATTAACATTTTTTTTTTGGTATCCAGAGTTTAATATTCACATGAAATGTGTAACAAGTTGCCAATTTTGCAACAAATTTCAGGTGGCAACACCAATTTAAAATAATTTTCTACTTAAATTTATTTAGACATCTGACATGCGATGTCCATAGTTTTGCACTCAAATCAAATCTGTCATAAGTATTAATTTTAATAATAAAAATCATGTGGCAACACCAAAAAAAATATTTTTTTTTAAGTTTGTTTAACACCTTTCATGTGATATCCATATGCAAAGGAAATGTGTAAGAAGTTGCAATTTTTGCAAAAAAAATGTAGTAGCAACACCAAATAACATTTTTTGTTTTTAAGTTTACTGAAACTCCTTTCATGTGCCCTTATCTTAGTTTGTGACAAGCTGCAATTTTGTAATCAAATTTCAGGTGGCAACACCAATTAAATTTTTTTTCTTTTTTGTTTAAACACATTTTATTTATGTGGCATCCATAGCAGTGATTTATATACCTATTTGTGCTAAAAGTAAAACCACATTTTAGTCTCCTGTTAATTGATATCGCTAAGCATTTTTTAAAACGGTGGGAACTGCCAACATAATTATCTAAGGGACAAAGATGCTTTGCTGCAATGAGCGATATGGTTTTTATGCTACGGTTCTTCATGTCCTCATACACTTGGACATCTCCAACTACTCGTCCGTGGGTCGACAACTATTTGAAAATTTATTTTTCTTTATCATTTGGTATCTCATATTTACAGCAGCTATCAAAAACGACCAGCACCGGGTGATGATCACGCGCAAACGCTCACTGCCACGCAACCGCCCCCTCAATTACTTGTAGTAATTAAAATCAGTACCTTGGCAAAATAATGCCTAATAACCAATTTAATGAGTTTGAGAAACGTGCAACATTATGAGTCACTAAACGTAATTCACACTCGCGCAGCGGCTGATGGACACATAAAATTCACATTATACTAAATACTTATTGGCGGGCAGTGTGTAATATAATTTGTTTATTGCCTAACTAATTTCGGTCCTAAGATGCTGCACAAAAGAAGTAATAAAAAAAAACATCTTAGAAATTGTGCATCAGCGCTTTCGCTGCTTCTCCTCCACCTACCCGCACATTCACAATAACGAACCTTTATTTTAATAGCTACAATATTAGCGATGACATACTCGCTGCCTTTTCATTCAAAAACTCGCTTATACATAAATACAAGACGGTCTTGTAATGCCCGTTAAATTGCAAATTATTGACGTCTAATGGTTGTACGGACGATGCATAGGGAGCGAGAGCGGCGGGCGATACTTCATGGTAATGCCAATTGTATGGACCATCAAGTGACCGCCAACACCACAACACCGCAATTCGCATCAAACCAACGCCTTGCGCGCTATACGAGTACTCCTCAGCCGCACCATCAGCCAACCGTACACGCCACACACTTACCCTAATTGCTGCTGTTAAATAATTTGAATGGGAAATTCCTAAAAATGCGCTGTTATAAAATTTTTAATCGCACATAACTTATAAAACCAGATGACCGTAAATTAATGCAGGAATTCGCCAAATTAATGCTTCTGAAAATCATAAACGCCAGCGGTATTTCGAGCTATTTAACAGATGGGGAGTAATTTGAGCGGGAAAGGAATCCGATAATGCGAACGCAAATAATCGTACAATCAAACTAGTTTATGTGTATGGGAAGCAAGCAAGCAAATTTCTAAATTTTTAATTGTATTAAAAATAAATATAATAACTGCGAACAGTAACTTTGGGCAAATTAAATTCTGCGTGATTATCAGGAAACTGCAATTAATCAAAAATAATGATAATTTAATTATTGGGCAGTCTAAATTGTTCATAAGTTCATTGTTCTCGGCACATTTGAGAATTGAAAATTGCAGATTAAAGACAAAAAAATAAAAAATTGTATTATTTATTTAAAACTAGCTATACCCGGCGCGCGTTGCTACGCTAACAGCTAACATAAATTTAAGAAAAATAACTTTAAAGAAAAATCAGTACACAAATATTTAATTCATTCTAAACCATTTTATTGATTTTTTTTATTTCGAAGAAATTGTGGCATTACAAAGATTAGTTTCAATTCGATGTTTATTGAAGTGCTGTGGGATACACAAAATTTCTTGTTTTTCCATCTGGTGCGTACACGAATAAATCAGAAGGTTTTCCGACACGTGAGCAAGCCACATAGAGCAGTCCATGTGAGAAGTATGGATTCTCCAAATTTAATCCACACACTTGTAACGACTGTTGTTGTTGTAGCAGCGTTGTCCGAGTGCTTTGTTAATAGTCATTGCGAAAGCGAGTCGCACCGGGAACTGTAAACGTTTGAATTCGAATGGCATATCTGTCGGAATCATTGGGATACATGGCAACAATATGTCTTCACCTTTGAATTTTCCAGTCAAAATTTTTGCCTCGATAACATTGTTGATTATTTTAATGACTGAGAGTCTGGTTCCGTTGCAAAGTCTTGGTGGATTTATGTTTGGAAGAAGAATGATGGATAGGCCGATTTTCAATATAGGAACGTGCGGCGGCATGCCTTGCAAATTGAAGAATTTAGTTGGATAGTTGACAACCTCGTCTTGATTCTCCACAGTATCGATGAACTTATATGTTGCCGTTTTACTGGGTATTCCATGCTGAATGATGAAGTTGATGTTGTTGACATCGATGCTTTTGGCTGCTAATATAGCACGCGGACTGAGCCACTGATGGTTTTTGTAGTTTTGTGCAATATTTGGGAAAACTTTTTGCACCAATTCCTCGATGCTCTCTGTGATCTTACAGAAGTTTGCTGGCAGGGTGATATAGGTACATTGTCTAGATACATCAATTTCCATTCGCCGATTTCCAATCTTATATATAAAAATGAATGTTTGTCTGTATGCCATCGATGAACTCAAAAACTACTGGACCGATTCATGTCATATTCGTTTCCTCTGTGTGAAAATAATATACATGGTCATACTAATTTTTATGGCAATCGGTTGAACGGGGCAGAAGTTGCTACTCTGTAGCGCCACCTGGTGGCGAGTGGCAACAATGAGCATATTCTAAAAACCTTCTTCATAGAAAAATACATGTATATACCAATTTTTATAATAATCGGTCCAGTGGTTTTTGAGTTCATCGATGACATACAGACAAACATTCATTTTTATATATAAAGATTTTACGCTTTTGAGCAGGATGGAAAATATCGAACATTTTCGTCATATTTTTCTTAGAAAAAATGCAGTACGACTATGTGCAATATTACTAAAACGAATTATTAATATTTGTTGTTGTTGTTGAAATGGTTGAGTATTTCCACTGAAATAATCCTAATTAATCCGCGTGATGATGTATTTTTTTTTTTTTTTTTTTGGTTTTTGCTTCTAAGTCAGCTCCATTTAGTGAGATCCAAGTATAGCAGCAAATTAATATTTAGATTATTATGTGATGTAAAGGAAAAGAGCTGCGAAAAAATTTGCCTGTTTTATTTCAATAAAAAAGTAGTAAAATACTCTAACCAACACATCACAGGAAAACTCAATGAAATTATTGAAAAAATTACAAAGAACACCTTCTAGAGAAACAAACAGCTATCATAAAAAGTTAAGAACCTTTAAGAAACTCTGAATACAAAAATAAATTCCTTGCGAAAGTCACGTAAATCAATAGTGACCCCTTTAGTGCTCCAAATTTTTATTCGCGAAACCCAGTTGAAATGGAGCGAATCGAAGCGAATCGACAAACACAGATACAATTTAAAATACTTAACAACGTTTGTTGAGACTGCAATTAGTTACACATAAACTAAGGAGCACTACAATATTAGTAACATGAAGAGAATTTTATGAAGAGATTTTCGTAATCCCTTCCTTAAGTTAACAGCCATCATGCCAGATCATGTGGTTTGATACGATGGAGTCGTCGGGATAGTCTTGAGGCGTTGAGGAGTTTGTTAGCTAACTCATTCACGTGCCTTTCAAGCCTGAGAGAGTGGGCTTCTGCTTGTTTTTTAAGTTCTGCAGCGACTGTGAGCATCTTGAGGTCAATATGAATATCTTTATCATGCGAATGAACCAAGGTGAGTTGAGAATATCTCGAAGGATTTTATTCTGGAGTCGTTGAAGTATATTTACATTACTTTGACTGGCGCAACCCCATAGTTGCGCGCTACAGAATTACACAGGCTTTATAATATGTTTATATATAGAAATTTTGTTACATATGAATAACTTTGATCTTCGTCCAATTAGCGATTTCATTTCTATTATCTTCAGATGGATTTCATGCCGTTCAAGTTTTATATGATCCTTCCATCGAACCTTTTTGCAGCGTATTTTGCAGTGTTGGCTTGTAGTATTACGGCACCTAGCAGTATTATTGGATACTGATTCACTTTTTGTTGGTGTAGTTTACATGAACTGACTTGACATTGTTCAATTTTATACGCCAAGTCTTCGTCCATTCTTCAATAGCGTTTGTTGCAATTTGAAGTGTGGCTTCTGCAGCACTTTTTCCAAATGCTACATTGGCAGTGTCAAAAGTGGCAAAAGTGGCGATCAAGCTATGCGGGGGTATCGGCAAATCTCTGGTATACTGAAGGTATAGGAGCGAACCAAGAATGCTTCCTTGTTGCATTTATTTCTTCAAGTTTAGGGTATTCGTTTCCTTGCTTAAGGCTCAGATATGACTTTATGTAAGGCAGGTATTTAGTTTGTTATTTAAACCGACATGCCAAACCTTGTCGATAGCTTGTGCCACGTCCAGGAATTCTGCTAAGCACACGTTATTCTGTTCAAAAGAGTTTTCGATTTCAGCTGACTTAAAGTAAAGCGGGCGGAATGGAACGATAAACATGATAAACTGATTTTGCTGCATAACAACGCCAGATCCAAATATATTTAGAAGGACTGAATTGGGAAATATTGGCCCACTCGCCGTCTTCCCCAGACATTGCGCCTTCAGAATACCATCTGTTCCGATCAATGCAGCCAGCACTTATTGGAGGACGGTTCACTTCTTACGAGAGCATCTCTAACTGGTACACGATGATGTCAGAAGACTGTCTCTTTTGATTTTACTCCCCACATTTGGTGAACTTTTTCCGACTGCAAGTTACTGAATACCCCAATCGTCCCAAGTCACAAAAATTGTAACTAACATAAAATCTCAAATGTAGTGACTTCAGACAAGCACTCGTTACTCAATACCAGCAAAACTTCCCGGTATGTGACGAACGGTTTCTTGATTCTAGTAAAAAGTCGTTAACGAAAAACTGTTTTGGTTTTACTCACAAGGCATAAAATAATGTTTTTCCAATTGGAGTCCCATTTTAGTATACAATAAAAGAACTAAAAGAGAAGAATTCTTGAATATTTTCTTATTTTCGCCACTTATGAAGCGGAAGCAGCTGACTCTTTTAATATGCCAGCTATGCTATAAAATCTCAAGTACCTATAAGTACTTCGTCGGAATGTAGCTTTAAAATCGGCTACACATTTTCTACTACGAATCAAGAAAAAAAAAATAAAAAACCCTTTAAAATATTTCAGTTTTATCCTCATCCATTTTCAAGGTTTTCCATAACCACACTTATATTAATCTTCACAGTTATTCTCTAACCTTCGTGTTATTAGTCACGCAGAAGCAGAGGTACTAAAGCTTCATGCACACTGGGCACGCACAGGCGAAAACTGAGGAAAATTTCATTTATCACAAAGAACTACAATAAAGCTAAAAGAGAATATAAAATCTGATATGAAAATGCAAGATAACAGATGAGAAGAATATCTGCAACCGTCAAATGAAGAAATACCCGGATGATGGTATACTGAATCAAAGGATTTTCAATATACTATTATAGTTTAGATGAAATGGAATTGGAATCCAAGGCCTGGATAGCTGCTGGTCTGTCGGAAAATATAGTTACTCTTGCACCTATTTCTTTGTAGTGTTTTAGTCATTTACAAACTTCCGTGATTGCTAATATGATAGCTCTGCCTGAATCACGTTGCCACGGTCATTAAGTCAAATTGATTTGGATAAGTTGAGCGACTCCGAGTAGAGACCAGCTCTCACAACACAGTTCGCCTTAGAACTGTCAATATAGACTTCAATATCGAATCAACCAATCTCCATCCCATTCCTTCATTCGGTTCTCGGTGGAAAACGTACCGTAAAATCTTTCTTCAGTTTAAATTAAGATTGTGAAGTCTGATTTGTATTTAAGCAGAGGAAATCCCTGGAGGAGAATCTTGCTGTGACCGTACGATCTGGTTGTCCAGCTTTTTATGTGCCTGAGTGTCACCGCGCTGCTTATAGCGATAGATTTTATATGTAAATCTTATGGTAATGGATGTGTTAGCACATTAAGTACTTCAGTAGGACTGGAGCTAAGCAGTCATGTAGTTAAGATACACGCTGATCTTTATAGTTTTACCAGCTTGTTTTGGTTGTATATCTTTTCCATAGCGGGCCAACTCAGAGTTCCTCACAACATCGGTCAATAATTCCCGGGCCTGGATTAGAAAATAACATTCTTTTTTTCAAAAATTCTTCTTTATTCCTCAATGTAGTCCCCTTGGGTGATGATACAATCATTCTAACGAGTTTGTAGCTTTTCTATGCCTGTTTTGTAGAACGATTCATGTTTGGCCTCAAAATACGGTTCAGTTTTAGCGATAACTTCCTCATTTGATTGAAATTTCATTCGCCGGAGCATTTTTTGAGGTCTGAAAACAGCCAGTAGTCGCTGGAGGCCAGATCTGGACTATACGTTGGGTCCAGTGGGGGGCAATTCGAAATGTAATTCGTTCAATTTTAGCATCGTTTTCATCGATTTTTGACACACGGTGCATTGTATTGGTGAAGGAGGCTTTTTTTCTTCTTCATATGGGGCCATTTTTCTGCGATTTTCTCCTTTAATTGTTCCAATAATTCACAGTAATAATTAGAATTAATTGTTTCGCCTTTTTCCAAATAATTAATGAAAATTATACCATGCGAATCCCAAAATACCGACGCCATAACCTTTCCGGCTGACTGCTGCGTCTTTGGTAGCTTTGGACGGCTTTCACCGAGTCCAGCCCACTCTGATGACTGCCGTTTCGACTCTGGTGTTAGTGATGGATCCATGTTTCATCCATTGTCACATGTCGATGCAAAAACTCAGACTTATTCCGCTTTAGTAATGTCCAAACAGCGATTTGAATCATCAATTCGAGGTTGTTTTTGTTACGACGTGAGCAAACGCGGCACCCATTTCGACAACAGCTTTTCCATACCCAAATGTTCGTGCAAAACAGTGAACGCACTGTCTTTTGATATCTTCAGGATGTCAGCTATCTCTTGCCACTTCACTTTGCGGTTGGCCATGATAATTTTGAGGGTTTTTTTCAATATTTTCTGAAGTAACTGCCTCATTTGGACGACCAGGACGCTCAGCATAATCGGTGTCTGTACGGCCCCGTTTAAAGTCAGCATGCCATTGTTTGATTGTTGTTTCCGATTGAGCAGACTTCGGATAACGTTTATCGAGCCTCCGCGGTATTTTTTCATAAGAAAACAATGATAAATCAACACACGAAGTTACTTTGAATTCATTGTTTTTAAAAATAGGAAAAGTAGCGTCACTTAAAGCACTGTAACTTGGTAAATAATAAGCCGAATGTCTTGAAATTTTGACAATATACCTTCAGAGGTTAGCGCTATTAAATAACAAAATCGATATGATATTAGTGGCGCCATCTAGAGGTCAGGCCTGCGACTTATTGACCTATGGTTAGTACAAGTGGTCGTACAAAAGCTGTGTAGGACCACTTGGATTGATTTGCTTGAAGACTGCATTTTTTACCCAGCAATCTCTTCCGCACGAAAAGTGCTTTATTAGCTTACTTTGTCCTGTATTCTACATTGGGCCGCCAGCTGAGTTTGGGAACTAGGATAACCACAATTAAGTATTTTGCTTGTTCAACTAGCGCAAGACTAACGCGAGACTGTGTAATCTGAGATATATTTCCTTCATGCACACCACCACAAATGTGGTTGGTTTGCCCATAAAATCTCATGAGCTCATCTTATATCCTTACGCTCATAACTCTGATTTCAACAAATTTCGCGTATTTTAGCCACAGTAGACAATTACATTTTTTCTTCTATACTGCATGAAGTTGCAACAAAAGAAATGATGTGCCAGTGAATTTATATTCCACAGTAACGCAACTCAATTTACCTGAACCTTCACCAAATAAGACACACACCATCTTTTACATATAAATGCGTATATATTTGCGCTTCCTATCTTTGCGTGCACCTTCAACAAAGACCAGCCAAACACACACAAAAAAAGCAAGAAGAAACAACAAAGCATAGAAATTAAGGTGCAGTTGCACATGCAACGGTAAATTTGACTACTTTGCTGCCTTTGTTCAGCGTATACCATAGAGAATTTGATTTCAACAAAAGATACGAAAAGAAAGTAATTGGAAAAAACAACAACAAAAAAGCGTAGCTGCATTTATTTGTAAAAATTTATTTATTCGTCGATATCTTTTAGACTACTATGTATTATTCGTAATGAAACTAAACCGCACCAACAGGAGGTAGAGGTAAACACACCCACACACACACACATACACGAAGGCATGCACAAACGCTAGCACGAACACCCATACTCATACAGATGAGCAAATAACCAAATGGAGCACAAAACGGCAGCAGTCGAGTGTAAAAATAATAGAGAAATCTGCTGTTGCAAAAGTACAAGAAACGTAAATGAGGGTCTCAGGGCAAAATAGAAGAAACATGAAAAAAAGAAGAAAAAATTGTAAAAGCGTGCGTTGTTGAGCATCACGCTCACATTGACCTTCGCATTTCTGGCGATTTTTTTTCTTTTTTTTTCAATATTCTTTTATTTTATTTGCCCCCAACTATAAAGTACAAAGAAAATGTTAGTTATTTCACGCGCATTTAAAGGTGAGGCGAGATTTGTAGTTAGATAATCCGCTGGAGAAATAGACACAGATATTCGGATCTCAAATCTAGGCACTTAATTTGTGCAGTGTTGAAAATTAAATAATTTATTGCATTGCTTTTCTAAGAAAGAATTATGCCAAACTAATTTCAAAAGGAGCAACTCGCACAAAATACTTGCCAACTCTTTCTCGCGGCATGCCTGAGTTGCTTTAAGAACGCATATGCACTTTATAAAATAATAAAGGGGGAACAAAATTAATCACTCTAATAGAGGATTTTTAATTTTAGCAAATAAGGTCGTACTTGCCACTTATGGACTAGACAGCTGCAGAAGGTAAACATACAAGCAATAGAATGCTTAAAGGTTAAAATAAACATTTCCATCACTCAAGATATTTTTGACGTGATAACGTCTTATAATTCGATGTAGCCGGCTGCGCTCACCAAAAAATGTGCCGTTATCTTGCTCATGCTTCGTTACTTTGCTTGAACTGCATGTTATGTTATGTTATGTTATGTTATGTTATGTTATGTTATGTTATGTTATGTTATGTTATGTTATGTTATGTTATGTTATGTTATGTTATGTTATGTTATGTTATGTTATGTTATGTTATGTTATGTTATGTTATGTTATGTTATGTTATGTTATGTTATGTTATGTTATGTTATGTTATGTTATGTTATGTTATGTTATGTTATGTTATGTTATGTTATGTTATGTTATGTTATGTTATGTTATGTTATGTTATGTTATGTTATGTTATGTTATGTTATGTTATGTTATGTTATGTTATGTTATGTTATGTTATGTTATGTTATGTTATGTTATGTTATGTTATGTTATGTTATGTTATGTTATGTTATGTTATGTTATGTTATGTTATGTTATGTTATGTTATGTTATGTTATGTTATGGTATGGTATGGTATGTTATGTTATGTTATGTTATGTTATGTTATGTTATGTTATGTTATGTTATGTTATGTTATGTTATGTTATGTTATGTTATGTTATGTTATGTTATGTTATGTTATGTTATGTTATGTTATGTTATGTTATGTTATGTTATGTTATGTTATGTTATGTTATGTTATGTTATGTTATGTTATGTTATGTTATGTTATTCAACGAAATTAAACAACAAAATTAATCAAAAGTCTTACTCTTTCGAGTAAACTGAAACGTATCTCAAAAATATTTAAATAAATAAATATTTTCTTATCCCTTCTGCATCCTCTGAAAATGGAGCATCCACCTTGCCAGGTCGCTTCACTCTGACTTGAAATAACAGCAAAATTTAATGAAACTCTGTTGTTGAAGCCAAGAAATAATCAATTAATGTTGTGACTCCCAAAAACGTAGAACAACTTCTCTCCGTCCAAGTGCCATCTCCGGATATAATAATTGAATCTTTAGATAATTCTTAATTGGCAGATTCTTGAAGTTCTTCTTCAAAAGCAACTTTCGTAGATTCGTAGTCCATGCGGACTTACTTTTCAAAACTTAATATTTCCACCACATGTACGATAGACCACACACTCCAAAATAGCTGTAAAAACCGCAGTTAACTGTAAAATACAGTATGACAACGTTGTATTTTCTTTCACTCTTCTTCTGATCTGTCCTCTGAGGGGCCTTCTGCTTTCTAGGACGTGAACATCGTTCACTCTTATTACCTTTACGATCTATATAACGACGCTTTAACATTTTTGAAAATCGCAAATAAGACACACAACTATTCGCTTCGAATGATCAAAAACAACTAACCTTTAGTTTCATAGACCTTAGGATTTTGACCCTACACATACTCTCATAATGTTTTATAGATGCCCCCATACAAACTTTAAAATAACAAAAGAACCGACAGGCTGAAAGGTTACGAAAGTAACAGTCAGCGCATCAAACTCTCGTCGGGCAGTTACTTTTTCTACCATAACTTTGCATCTCTGGAGAATTTTTACAATCGACTTGCACAGAAGGACGCCTAAAACTATAAAAAATAATAGTCTGTAAAAAATCGATTTTTTCAAAATTCTGGACGTATGTAACCCCTTAAGTGTCTAAAAAATCATCTTGATTCTTAATATATTTTTTTTTGCTGGTGGGCTGGTGCATTTGCTCCAGCTAACGAGAGCTGAAACAAATTTTTATATAGAAAAGCACAACCAACACCATCAGCAAACCTTTTTTTAAACACCAAAATTCAATGGACTGTAAAACTGTATACACGAAATTTTTCCGAAAATTCTAAAACCTGTTTAGATGTAGAAGAAATTAAGAAAAACTTGTTTTTTTTAATTTTTTTTTTAATTTTTTTTTTTAATTTAATAAAAAGACATTTTTTTTTTTCAATTTAATAAAAAAAATTCTAAAACCTGTTTAGATGTAAAAGAAATTAAAAAAAAACTTGTTTTTTTCATTCTTTTTTTTTTTAATTTTTTTTTTAATTTAATAAAAAGACATTTTTTTTCAATTTAATAAAAAAAAATTTTTTTGTTTCAATTTTTTTTTTTAATTTTTTTAATTTCTTCAAAATTTTTTTTTTTGTAATTTGCTCAAAGTTTGAAATCTAGTATTATTTTTTGTTTGTTTTAAGGATAAAAAAATAAAATAATTGGCGGATACACTTCTGTTAAGTATTTGGCGGAGCTCCTCTGCCTATTGTTGACGTGCATAAAAAAATATTAAAATTAAGAAAGGAACACATAAATTATGAAAACTTCTCAATAAATTCCTCCGCTATGGTCCCATTTAATGCACTATATTTCAAAACATTTATAAATGACAACTCTTATGAATAATTTGTAATCGCTATAACATCCACCAGTAGATAGACTGAGTGTTGGTTTTCCTCTATATCTTTATTTCACCTACGACCAGCAAATTTCCAATTAAGTCGCTACGCCAATTAGCAGGTGAAAAATAATTGAACTTAGACATCCTGCCAATAACAGCATTTTTTTTTCTGCTTTCTTTCTTCAAAAAATCCTTATTACAATGATATGCATTTACTCAATTTGCTCAAAAACAAAATCACGCCAATCAGCCATTAGATGATCCAAGCCGAAATGTGCAAGCATAACAGTGACACCGGTGCGTATGAGTAATCAGAGCAACTAACCAAAACCAAAAATTTGTTAAACTTGTAATATTTTATTGATTTTTTTTTATTTGTTTTTGTGAATGAAATGGAAGAAAGCTTACAATTGGGAAAAAGGTGAATGAAAATAAATTGTAGCACAAAAGTATTGGGCAAATAACAACCGTTAATGTGTCGTCATAAATATACTATTTACCTATAAAACGACACTAAGGCAGAGAGTGGAAACAAGTTACTGCCCAGCAATAATCACAATTCACCAACGAATCCATACTTTCAATATAAATGCTACATATTTGGGCCAATGATTGCGCAATAAACAAATTTTAAGCAGCACACAAAGATACAAAGATGCCAGATACAAAAAAGAAGATTTACCAAACGAGCAGCTTCATGTCTTTGTACATATGAACATGTCTGGTATAGTACAAAGGCAGCTTTATTTCAAGCATTGGCTGGTGGCGTTATTGCATTATTTACTGCTGTTGCCGTCGCTGTTGCTTCACTCACACACACCCACACACACACACACACACTAAAGATGTGGTATAACAGCAATAAGCGCTGGCAAAGGCCGTATGCATGTTCTCTAGTATGGGTGTGCGCTTACATGTGTGGTAATCCGCACGCAATGTGCCCATTATATGCTCATTTTATACATCTTATTACATACGATTATGTCACAACGGCAACGACCCGACCAGCCCTGCGAAATGCGGAGGAGTGCCAAGGGATTGCCTATAAGGACGTTTGATGGCGTTGCAAATGGATTTTGGTAAGCACTACCTAAACTTACACTACCAAATTCTGCACTGCAAGCGCATAATCCTTATGTGGCCAGAGTCTGTTACTTTCCCCATTTCGCTCGTTTGCAAGATAACCAATAAATAATCCTTTTGCGGCTAAACGGCGCTACCGCCTCAATTCCTTGGCACTGGTGAGATCTCGTACAAAATGTACGTCTCTCTTCGTTCGTTTTGCTTTCGCTTTTACCGTATGAAATTCGATTTTCGCATTTTTCGATAATTTTCCTATTGATATGGCAATTGTTATGGTTGGTGTTATTGTTGTATTATTATGCGATTATTATGTGCGGGTGACCACGGCTGGCAACATTGCTTACTGGTATAAAATATTACACATACCTACACATTTTTGTGCATAAACATATCATACATATGTATGCGTGTCGCCGCTTTGTATGCAACTTAGTGTGTTGGTATGTGTGTAGGCGAAAATGCTGGGGTCGGATCTTCGTACAAGCATTTGCGGCATTTGCAGTTTTTGCGTAATAAATTTTTATTTTTACGCAATCGTCCTTGTTAATCCGGTGGCAAAGGAGCATGCGATTGTCGGCTTTAGAGAGATGTGTGCGTGCGTGTGTGTGTGGAAATGTGTGGGGCAAATATTCACATATTCATTTGCCCCACATGTTACTGTTAACAGCTGTTTGTGCCACTTTGCCCTCACTGGGCGCTTGCGGGATTAAGAGCAAGCGTGAGTGCGTGTGTGTTTGTATGGGGGTAAGGGAGTGTGTAGCCACAAGGAAATGTATTTATGCGATTTAAAGCAATAAATCGCAACAAAAAGCAGTGCAGTGGGGAGTTCTCACTAGAGTTTTTGTGTTTGTTTTTATATTTCAGTGCAACATACAAACTTCCGCGGGCTTTATTAAAACGTAAACTTGTTTCTTTTGATTCTTTAATTTCTCCACCTCAGTAGTAATGCCAGTAATTCCATTTCCCAAAAAAAGGTCTGAGAAGTAACCAAAAAAAAAACATACTTCACATTTTTCCACATGTTTCATTCGGTTTAACTTTTTAAGTAATTAATGAAATAAAACTCGGCAAATAAACAAACGCCTGCCGAAAATGTGTTTAACTTGAAGCTGTCGGAAATACGACAGATAATATAAATTTTGTTTCACATATTCGAATATGTTTATATTACATTCCAAATCAGCGCAAAAACCTATTGACAAATATTTGTAGAGTTAAGCTTTCTCAAATAATTCCCAATTAAATCCCATATTCTAATAAATGTGTATTAAAAGTAAAGTGGTAACCTTGTAAAATATGATTATAGATTAAAGCTTTAAAATAAATGTATTTGAATAGCATAGTGTCACATATTTATATTTAAAAACCGGTGGCAACCCTATCACAAAATATTTCTTAATTAAGTTTCCCAAACAACTTCCATTTCCATCACGCAAACATATTACGTTGAGATATATAAGAAAATGTGGCAGCCCTATTAAATTTTTTTTGTAAAATAAAGCTTTTTCAAAGAAGTAGAGTAAAGCTTTCTCAAATAATTCCTAATTAAATCCCGTATTCTTATACATGTGTATTTAAAGTAAGGTGGCACCCCTATTAAAACTTTTTCTAAATTAAAGGTTTCCCGACAAACTTCCATTTCCACCGCGTGATGTAACATGTTTATATATAAGAAAATTTGGCAACCCTTTAAATTTGTTTTTGTAAAATAAAGCTTTTCCCAAAAACGTAGCGTTAAGCTTTCCCGAATAACTCTTAACTAAATCCCATATTCTAA